>JASDQU010100302.1:167431-192351 GCA_032191745.1 Picea mariana | reverse complement strand
ACACCTTCCTCAAGCTAGTGGGCTTGGGGCCTCTCCTAAAATTATTCCAACTTAGATCCTTTGATCTCTATGCCCATTACTCAATTTTTTTTTTTTAATTTTCAATGGTTAAGCATTTCCTTTTGACTAGATGAATGATATTTGATTGCATGTTAATTTTTTTGATTTATGTCATATACACACATATGTTTTGTGTCTTTTGATTCTATGACTAATCCTAACCATGAAATTTCTTTTTATTGTTATATGGGTGGATTACAACACCTACAAGACATAGGTTGGCTCTAAATTGCATCTTAGAAAACAATTGGTCCTCCCGGCACATACTCAGTATCAAGTGCTCCAAACGTCAATTGGATGTGTTCACGAGATAATATGTTTTGGCCACTAATGGGTAACCTTAGTTCCAATGAATAGTTTGAGATCTTGTATAACCCAAATGTCATAGGAACTAACAGGAACTGAATTCATGTGAAGCAGTAGAAAGAATGGGGCCTGAAATTTTATTAAAAAATGCCTTTGATCATAATTTTGGGCAATGGTCAAAGTGGATTTTTCACCTCTGATGATCCAAGTGGATATCGGTGGCCACCCACCTATTCCAACTGGCTCACATACATATTTCATCTTGGTAGTTTCAATTTTGATTTTGGTAGTTTTTTTCTAGCTTTTCGAGTCCTGAACTTCCAGGGCCATTTTGAGGCCCTAAACAACGTTTTCTGGGCCCGCCACAATCACATTGTAAATATAATTAGAGTGTGACAACATAATGTGTAGTCCTCATATAGACCTTTCCAACGGGATATCGTGCACCTAAAATGGAGATCGTATGCAAAAGTTACGACCCCGGGAAGTTGACGTACCAACTTACTCCAACAGGGCCCACATGACTTTTGGCGCTTCATCTCCTAGAGTTAGGTTTTTGGATTTCCAGGGTTTTGGCATTCATGTTTCATGTAAAAATTATTTTGGAGCCTCATTGTAATTATCTTCTTGCGAATGAGTGCAACTGTGACATCTCTTCTCAGAGATAAGTTGCCACCATTATAACAAGCTTGTTTCAATTTGTATTTTACAGTTTCAACATATTTTCTTATTAAATAGAAGACAATTTTTACCGTATCTCTGTTATTTCTCATTGCATCTATGTGTTAATAATATAGATCTGTATTCATTTCGTTTTTCTCCTAAAATTCAGATCATCCGAAGCATGCAAATTATATGTTTTGTAGGATTATGAATCCAATGCCACTGGCGAAATCAAAATCTAAGGTCTATAAGTGCCAAAACGATTACTAGAGGATTTTTCGTCAAGAGACCTTCATTAACCATGAATTTGCTTAAATACTTGAATGAAGTTGTAATTTTTTTCATTATAAACCTTTCCCTATTCTCTCTGCATCGCAAAAGATGGCACCTCAACCGAACATCGTATGAGCAAGTTATGGACTTTTGAATTCAGCTTATTATTGTGCCAATGTCATCACCTTCCCTTAATTTCTTGAGTCATTCTTTGAAGATTTTATTATCAGTAAAGAAATTCCCCCCCCCATTGAGCAATGTCCTCGCTCATTTTGACATGAAAATTCTTACTTGCAAAATGATTAAGTTCAAATTCTTTTCCTTTCCCTCCCAACTTGATTATTTTTTAGAAAGTTGAAGACCTCACTTGTTCGCCAATACACTGGCCAAAAATCCACTTAGCTCGGAAATAAAGCCTTTATCAGAGATGAATCCATATTCTCGGCCGACACTATGGAATTTCTCTAGTTTTTTTGAACACTTAGAGAAATTTCACATTTTCCCTTCTCTTTAATTTTCTTTTCCCATTCGACGTTTAAGCCAAGAATCCTCATTTTGGGCCAACACACCATGGAATTTCCTATTGTATTTTAGCCATAAATTTTGACTTTGAGCTCTGTTTCACATTCTCTTTATATTGTTGGAAAGGTCTCGCTAAGATATACAACTTCCCAACTATAAGTTTCAAGAGATTCCTCACAATTCGTCCCATATTTTCAAGTTTTTATATCGACATACTGTCATCAACCCAAGAACACAAAATTTCAGTGGGGATATATGGGAAATCATTATCAAAGGGGCCAGAGACCAAACTCAGGGAATTATATCTGAACTACTCATTCAACTTCCAATTAATTTCCTCATGTTTAAATACATGTTTAAATTATATTTTGAAGTTTTATACTGACAACTCATGTATTTCGTGGTGAATGACATCCAAGTACTAGTATTGAAAGAATATCATACACAAGATTCTGAATACATAGTGTGTAAGGAGAAGAATATTGAGACACAAATGCTCTACATCAAGACAATGGGAGATCTACTCGTACACAACAATGTCCCTGCAAATGTGATCTACAATAAAGAATAAAATACCATCACAGGAGCAACCATCAACAAAAGAGAATCAAGCCCAAATGGCAGGAGACGAAGTGCATATCTCATGGTAGACAAATATCAAGCAAAGAGGCAAAAGGGACTAGAGGAAGAGAATATCTTAAATACTTAAGCTGAATAGAAGGGGAAAGAAGACAAAGTAGTAACAACAACAGTAGAGAAGAGGAAGAAGAGATAAAGACAAACATAAGCATATGATAAAAATTTGAATTTGTATATTTCATATTTTCTTTTTCATAAAGAAACATAATGTGGAAGGTGAAGAGTTTGTAAGGGTTTCTTGGGAATCCAAGAAGTCCCAAGGAACAACTACCAAACTCAACTATATAAACCCATGATGGCCCACCGATACTAAAAGAAAATTTCAAAATGTGAATGTAAATGATGTATGATATATCAAATTATGAACCTTTATGTTGTCAATATTCCATTATCATTCTATAGAGGATAAGGACAATAAATAGGGGGATTGTACTGGGCCGACATATGGGCCAAGAATCCACATTCTGGGCTGACACACCATGGAATTTCCTATTGTATTTTAGCCATAAATTTTGACTCTAAGCTCTGTTTCACATGCTCCTTATACTATTGGAAAGGTTTCATTGAGATATACAACTTCCCAATAATACATTTCAAAATATTCCTCACCATTCATCCCATTTTTTGAAGTTTTTATATCACCATACTGTCATCAACCCAGTAACATGATAACACAACATTTCAATGGGGATATCTAGGAAATCATCATCAAAGGGACCATATACCAAACTCAAGGAAGTATATCCGAACTACTCACTCAACTGCCAATTAATTTTGTCATGTTTAAATACACTTTGAAATTATATTTTGAAGTTTTATACTAGCAACTCATGTATTTGGTGGTGAATGACATCTAGGTACCAGTATTGAAAGAAGATCATACACAGGAGTATGAATACATAATGTGTAAGGAACATACTACAAATGTAACGTACCTTATTACCAACAACCTAAAAATTTTGCTCCGATACCACAATGTAATGTACCCATCCCCCAAGCTAGGTCACACCACATAAATTTTTCATATCTGATACCAACTCTAATTGCGGAAATAACTCATTGAGACCAACTGCGTGCAAAACCAGACTTGTGTCGTGCGCAACAACTTTTTTCTAGCACGTGCGACAATTCAAACCTCACAACCTATTTCCCAGTGCGTGTGACAATTCAATCCTTGTGTAGGAATTCTCGTTATCATTACTGCTAAAATTTACTAATAGGTAACATTTATTAACCACCATGACTTGCATATGTAACAATTATGCAGATCTAACAATAACACGCACAACCATGCAAAATTATGTACAATTCCAACAAACAAAATTAACATAAACATACACATAATAATCAACATGTAAACACACATAAAAGAACACTTATATTTTGCTATAATTCACTAACTACGTGCATAACTCACACGTTCCTCCCAGCCGTAGACTCTACTATTCATATACTCTCGACAATAGGTCACCCTCGAGTTGGGGATATGACTCCACTAGGGAAAAGATACCTAAGCAAAACTAAGGCCTGACAAACAAGTCAATAAAGAATAGGCCCAGGGGCACTCTCCATCAACAGTTCCCAACTCACATCCTCTCATTCGCCACAACCTATCCCACCAAAGGAAATGTACCCCCTTCTTTGTTCAATAGTCCTTCGAGTTGTCCCACTTCCCTTCTAGGGCTTCAAAAATAAGTCGACTAAGTCGGCTAGGAAGTCTCAAATTTCTATGGCACTTGGAACACAAGGTTTCTCAAGGAGTTACAACACCAACTATCCCAACACACAAGAAAACTATTCCTAGAAATTCTCTCAACTAGAGAGTTGCTCCATAGGCCTGACAACCTGCTTCTTCAGCCCAAACCACCAAGCATTTACTGGGTCACAATCAACTTCAACTTCTACTTACACTCTCCTGCCAAGGTACGGATGATGGGTGCAAGAATGGGTGAATGGTTGGAAGAATAATGAAAATTACACTAAGTTCCCTACACTATATTTGCATGTTCCTATCTTAACAGTTGTCACTCTAGGAAATGCATTTGACTCCACTTGGTAATTCGTTTCCCTCTTTTAGGAACTGATCCGGATTATTTTCGACACGAAATGACAGTAGAGATATAATAAACAAATGTACAGGGATATCTCAGATATCCAATAATATAATAGAAATATATCATAGATGCGACCATAAACACAGAGATACAATAATACACAATTTCTATTAATGAGTGAAATGTACGAAACTATATAAATACAGAGTGAAAGACTCGCTAGAATGGTGGTAGCTTATCTTTGAGAAGAGATGTGAGAGCCAACAATTTTGTGGACCCTGTTTTGGGTAGTTTGGTGTATCAACTTCTCAGGGGCGTAACTTTGGCATACGATCTCTGTTTGGGGGCTAAATCGAAGCCTTTGACTATCATTGAGGTGATCTATCCCGAAAATACTTCATTTAGGCCCTCAAAATGTGATCCGGATTTAGGAGCGGAACAAACTGATTAACAGACTGAATACAATAAACACAAAGATACGAAGAATAACACAAATATCCAGTGAACAATATCTTCTATTGAATAATGAAATAGGCTGAAATTGTAAAACTGCAGCACTTAAACACTTGCTCGAATGGTGGTAGTTATTTATGAGAAGAGATGTGGTTGCTACGTGCATCCGTCTGAGTATAATGGATTACAATGAGGATCTATAGGCCTTTTTTATATTACTCATAAATGTCAAAACCCTAGACATCCAAAAACCTAACCCTACAAGGTGAAACACCAAAAGTCATGTGGGCCCCTATGGATAAGTTGGTACCTCAACTTCCCAGGGTCATAACTTTTGCATACGACCTCCATTTTAGGCACGTGATATCTCGTTGGAAAGGTCTTCCAGAGAAATACACATTCCGCCATCAAACTCAGACTCCATATATAGTTTGACTATGGTGAGCCAAAAAAACATTGTTTAGGCCTCCAAATAGCCCTGGAAGTACAACAAGATGTGTTGGCATGAAAACATACAAAATAAGCCTGTTGGATTAGTCAAGAGGCCACCGATATCCACCTGGAGAATGTGTGGGGCTTGAGACAACCCCATAAGTGTAGAACCCATGATTACAAAGAAGTACAAAAGAATGTGCTGAACAAAAATGGACAAGAGGAGCCAATTGGAATAGGTGGGTAGCCACCAATATCCACCTGGATCAATCTTGCTCCCTTAGGAAGCAATGATCTCCATTGTTTTGAGGTCCCCCATCAAGTGAGTAAAATTATGTTGGATTTGTCCCCAGGTGAGCCACTTGACTTGGTGTAGGAGTTGCCCTGCCTTGATAAGCCGATAAAGCTGAATCCTCTGCTAGTGAGTGCCCTTGACCTATGTGTCCACTATCTGATCAGTGGATGCTTGTTTCATGTAGTCAGGGTTGAGATCTATTGGTTTTAGTTGTTCTGCGACCTTTGAGGTGTCCAATAATGGTGGAAAATATGGGCGAAGGAGGTCCACATTGAACACTGGAAGCATGCCAAGGAAGGGTGGAGTGTTGAGCTCAAAAGAATTGCTACCCACAAACTTGGTGATAGTGTAAGACCCATAACGAAGTGGGTGAAGCTTCTGATGGGGCCCAATGAGACGCTCCTTCTGCAAATGTAACCAAACTTTTTTGCCAACCTAAAACTAGTGTGGTACCCAGTGTTGATCATGGCGCTGCTTATACTTAGCATTGGATTTCTGCAAAATCTTCTGGACCTGTTGGCGGATTTTCTAAATCCACTCAATGAATCTGGTGGCTTTGTCGATCGCAGACTGATCAGGGGAATAGTCTGTTTGTGTGGTGGCAAGAGGAAGTGCAACATCAATGGGTCCCAAGGGTTGGAATCCCAGACCCACCTAAAATGGGCTATGACCGGTGGAACTATGGAGAGCTCTGTTGTAATTGTTTTGGACATATTGGAGACTCTCGTCCCATGTACGTGGATGCTTAGAATTGCACATGTGTAGGATGTGCACAATCATCTGATTGACAACCTCTTTTTGGTCATCAGTTTGGGGGTGGAAAGCAATGGATTTTGTGAGCTTGGTGTCCAACAGAGACCAGAGACTCGACCAAAATGTGCTGAGGAACCTACTATCTCGGTCGGAGATGATGGTTTGTAGTATCCCAAAGTGGACCCACACTCGTTTGAAGAAGAGGTTGGCAGTATCTGCCGCTGTGACATTCTTCTTACATGCTTTGAAGATGGCCATCTTCTAAAACCGATAAACGACCACAAACACGCAGTCATTTCCTTGCTTGTTGGATGACAAGCTAGAGATGTAATCCATTGAGATGGATTCCCAAGGCTTCTCGGGAATAGGAAGAGGGGTGTATAAACCTTTCTTCTTGATTTCTAGCTTGGAAATGGAATAGGAAGTGAAAGATCTGATATACTTGTTGACATCTCGTCGAAGTTTTGGCCAATAAAAATGTTTCTGAAGAACGACCACAATTTTCTCTACGCCAAAATGTCCTACCACCCGAATGTAATGGGCTTCCCAAATTAGCTTTGCATGCTCACTTGTAGGAACACAAAGATGGCCCAGGTGGCATAAGAGTCCGTCCTGAATGTGAAAATTGGTGACAGTTGCACTTATACCCAAGAGCTGATAGGTGGTGGTGATGTTTGGATCTTGCTGATAAAGTTGGGGCCACTCAGATGCTTCATGTACACAGGCATGGGGAATAGTGGTGAGTGCAACCACAAGAGTCCGACTGAGGTAGTCAGTGACACAAATGAAGATACTTGTCTTATACTTGATGTTGAGATGGAACTGCTGCAGGTAGGTGGACCACTTCTGATGGTGGTCGTTTTGCAATTTCCCCTGTGTCTATATGAACTATAGAGGCTTGTGATCAGTGTGTATGATCGTCTCTTTCCCCAGAATGTAATGTTTCCATTGACGACATGCTTGTTCAATGGAATACATTTCCTTGTCATATGTGGAGTATTTCTGGACAGTATCAGAGAGTGTCTCACTATGGTATGCCACTGGATGCACGTGCTGAGTGATAATTACACCCACAACATAGTCAGATGCATCAGTCTCAATCTTGAATGGTTGCTGCAGATCGGGCAAGGAGAGTACTGGATCTGAGCACAAGTGATGCTTCATATCATCAAATGCTCATTGTCGCTCCTTCCCCCACACGAACTTGGCCCTACCACCGCCCTTGGTCACCAGGATGAGGGCCCATGCAATATGGGAGAATCCCAACATGAATCGTCGGTACAAGTTGGCTAGTCCCAAGAAGCTCCAAAGCTTGGTCAGTGTGGTCGAGGCTGGACAGTCACAAATGACTTGGATCTTAGATAGATCAACATGTACCCCATACTCATCAACATTAATGTAGCCCAAGTATTGGACCATGTTCATGCCAAAAGATCATTTTTCCAAGTTGGCATAAAGCTTATGCTGTCACAGAGTGCTCAAAACCTGTTGAATATGGCGCATGTGCTCTTCCCACGTTCTGTTGAAGATGAGGATGTCATCCAAATATACTACCACAAAGGAGTTGGTGAAGGATCTCAATACATCATCCATCAACCTCATGAAAGTGGTTGGTGCATTTTTTAAGACAAATGGTATGACTAGACATTCATAGAGACCTTCTTTAGACTTGAAGGTTGTCTTCCATACATTAGTTGGTTCGATGGGAACTTGGTGGTAGCCATACTTTAGGTCAATATTGTTGAAGAAATTTTTCCCCTTGAGTTGGTCAAGAAGGTCATTAATCCTAGGAATGGGGTAGCGATTCCTGACTGTGATTTTGTTTAGTGCTCTACAATCATTGCAGAGTCTCCAAGTCCTGTCCTTCTTCTGCACCAATACAATTGAGCTTTCGCAAGGGGATGATATGGGTATGATGTGCCCCTTTTGAAGAAGATCTCGGATCTGACACTCGATTTCATCATTTTCCATCAACAAGCGTCGATAGACTGGTCCATTAGGTAGAGGTGCGCTGGTGGTAAGATAAATTGAATGCTTGACTTGGTAGTGTGTCGGTACCCCTGTAGGTGAGGAGAAGATGTCTCTGTATTCTTCCACGATCCCGTCCACTTGCTTCTGATGCAAAGAGAGGTTTTGTGTAGAGGCTACAGATGTGGCAACGACCTTTTTCTTACTGTGAGAACAAATCACAAAGAAGACAAACTTCCCGATTTGTGAAATGACCTTACTACATTTCTTAAAAGAGATTAAAGGAATAGAAGTAGGCGGGGATACCTATGGGATTATGTACAATTGTCTACCCAAAGTAATAATAACACTGCGGGGTCTAGAATCATACACAACATGATGCTTTCACAAATATGGTTGTCCTAAAAGAACATCAAAAGCTTCAAGGGGAGTAATATCACACAATACCTCATCTTTGAAAGGCTTGATGTCGTAGGGCAGACGACACAGTGGGATGACACAAAGATCTCTTCCTTGGCGAAGCCAGCCGATGGTGTAGGGTTGCGGGTGCGGTGTCGTTGGCAGGTCCAACCGCTTGACGACCTATGCTGAAATCAAGTTCTTCTGACTACCTTTATCGACAATGAAATGAAGCAGAGCCCCATTTACCCACATCTGTGAGTGAAAGAGGCGTTCCCCTTCCTCTGGTTCTTCTGGTCCACTTGGCCGGAATTTGGTGGTAGCGATAGTGGCACTAGGTTCAACATCGACAATCTTCTTCCCTCATTCAAGATTTGATTCGGAATCAGAATCATCTTCTGACTCAGAAGCCTTCAACTCAGCCACGAGGGACTGCTTGGAGTGACATTATTTGGTGTTGTGCCAAGGAATTTTATGGTACTCACACCATTTTCTCATGTCCTTCCTCGTCTTCTCATTGCCCTTCTTGTATTTTGGCTTGGACTGGTTGTCCCGGGGGTGGCCATCTCAACTTGGTCCCTTGCTGTGTGGGTTGGGGCTGCCTTTTCCCTGCTTCGGCTGTGAGGGGTTTGAAGATCCAAACCCCCACCTTTTCTGGTTAAATTTTTGCTTGATCTTAACAGCGTATATATAAGTCGTGCCCAATGAGACGATGTCCAAGAAATCCATTTCCGTTTGAATGTATCTATGAAAACAACCTCGGTATTTGAACACCAGATGACGCTCAGAGTCTTTGATACCCAATTTGGAGCGTAGGGTATGGAAAATATTGGTGAAATCTGGTACTATCTGGTCCCTTTCTTGACGTAGGGTGGTCCATCTGGTGTACTGGTCCTCGTAGCTTCCAACATGGTAGTATTGTTCTTTAATGGCGTCCTAGAAGGAATCCCATGTAGGGGACACCACAAACATTGTAGATTCCTCCACGACCCTTTGCTACAAGTATCCCACCAGTATTTAACATGGGGAATGACCTTGAGGAGTGCAAAAGTGATCTTTTCCCTATCGGAAAAATTGTGGACCGAAAAATATCCTTCGAGCATATTCAACCATTTATCTACAACATCTGCATCTATCATTCCTTCAAATAATGGAATATCAAAATTTACCTATACCTTGAAGGGGGTTGCATGGCCACTTGATGAAGATGCTTCTCCTGTGGGCAGCCATTGAAGGATTTACGCGAAGTTGTCCATCATTTCGTTCCTTTGTCGCGCGAGGGATTCCTCGAGCAACATTTTAATAGGATCTCATGCTCCATCATCTTTCTTTTCCTCCCCCATGGGTTGTTGTTGGGCTCGGCGCGAACAATCTTGTAATGGCTCGATTGGTTCGAGTCCCAACTTATTGTACCCCAAATCTTGTTGGGGACATGCACGAAGAAAAATAAATGAAGAGGAGACCACTCTAATACCACTGATCCGGATTTAGGAGCGGAACAAACTGATTAACGAATTTAATACAATAAACACAGGATACGAAGAATAACACAAATATCCAGTGAACAATATCTTCTATTGAATAATGAAATAGGTTGAAACTGTAAAACTGCAGAACTGAAACACTTGCTCGAATGATGGTAGCTATCTCTGAGAAGAGATGTGGCTACTATGCGCATTTGTATGAGCATAATGGATTACAATGAGGCTCCATAGGCCTTTTTTATATTACTCATGAATGCCAAAAACCTAGACATCCAAAAACCTAACCCTAGAAGGTGAAACACCAAAAGTCATGTGGGCCCCTATGGGTAAGTTGGTGTAAGTTGGTACCTCAAATTCCCAGGGTCATAACTTTTTCATACGACCTCTGTTTTAGGCGCGTGATAGCCCGTTGGAAAGGTATTTCAGAGAGCTACACACTCTGTCATCAAAATTTCACTTCATCTACATTTTGACTGTAGTGAGACAAAAAAACACTGTTTAGGCCTCCAAAACGACCCTCGAAGTACATCAAGATGTGATGGCATGAAAACATACAAAATAAGCTAGTTGGATTAGGCAAGATGCCACCAGTATCCACCTAGAGGATGTGTTGGGCTTCAGACAACCCCAAAAGTGTAGAACCCACAATTACAAAGAAGTACAAAAGAACATGCTAAACAAAAATGGACAAGAGGAGCCAGTTGGAATAGGTGGGTGGCCACCAATATCCACCTGGATTAATCCTCCCTCCTTAGGAAGAAATGGTGTCCATTGCGTTGAGTGTCCGGGGGGCGAGGGAAAAGTGTTTGTTGAATCTAGATCTTTATGAGTTGCTTGCCTTGCTGGAGAAGTTGTGCTACTTAGCTTGTTGAAGGCTGTCTTGAACCTGTGGCTGGAAGAGTTGGACCTTTCTAACCAATTTGGCCACATGAGATGATTGTTTGCAGAAGGAATCCTTTCAATTTGCTTCAATCTTGTCGACCTGATTCTGTTGGACAAAAGGTGCTTGGACTAAGGCTGCAGTGGTTTTCTTTTGTTCACCTTTTGAACAGATTGTGAAGAAACTGAATTTTGTAGTATGAGATACTACCTTGCGGCACTGTTTAGGTGGGAAAACAGTTGGAAATACCTCTGGTATCCTATAGAGATGACCCCCCATAGTGACAATGACACTATGGGGTCGAGACTCATAAATAGCATGGCGCTTCCACATATATGGATGGCCCAACATAACATCACATACATTCAATGGGGAAACATCACATAATACCTCATCCTTGAAGGGTTGGATGTCGTATGACAATCAACACTGTTGGATGACACATAGGTCTCGTCCTTGGAGAAGCCACCCGATGTTGTATGGTTGCGGGTGTGGTGCTGTCGACAATCCCAACTGTTTGACAACCTCTATTGAGATGAGGTTCTTCTGGCTTCTGCTATCAACAATAAAATGCAACGGGGTCCCATTCACCCACATCTGTGAATGAAAAAGGTGCTTCCCCTCTTCAGGAACTGCTGGTTCTTCTGGTTGAATTGTTGCGGTCACAACAATAGCAGTGGGGTCTGCATTGATGATCTGTATTTTTCCATTATTTTGTGAAGCATATTTCGAATCAAGGTTTGGCTCCTTGTCTTTGATCTCGACCACCAATGATTGTTTTGAGCAGCATTCAACGGTGTTGTGCCAAGGGATTTTGTGGAAATCACACCATTTTCCAGTGTCCTTATTCGTCTTTCTGTTACCCTTATTTTTCTGTGGCTTGGACTGGTTTTCTAAAGGATGGTTATTAGGGTCCTATTTACCATACTTTGGTTGTTGTGGATTTGCAAACCCAAACTCCCACTTTTTATGGTGCTTAAATTTCTGCTCGATTTTAACAACATATCGATAAGAAACAACCAGTGATGAGATGTCCATAAAATCGATTTCAGTTTGGATGTATCTGTGTAGAGCCCCACGGTATTTCAGAAACAAATGTCACTAAGAGTCTTTGATACCTAGCTTGTTGCGCAAGTCATGGAAGATATTGGTGAACTCCGAGATTTCTTGACCCCTCTCTTTCCACAGTGTGGTCCATCTCATGTATTGGTCGTCATAGTTTCCAACAAGGTAATATTGTTCCTTGATCGCATCCACAAAAAAATCCCAAGTGGGTTCAACCCCATATATTCCAGAATCCTCTGTGGAAATTTTCTCCTAGTAAGTTTCCCACCAATGTTTGACATGGGGGAGAGCCATAAGGAGTGCGAAGGTGATATTTTCCATGTCAGAGAAATTATGAACAGAGAAGAAACCTTCTAGCAAATTTAACCATTTTTCTAGGGTATCTGCATCTATTTGTCCTTCAAATATGAGAATATAAAAATTAAATTATACCTTGAAAGGAAAGGTGCCTCCAAAGTGGTCGCTTGCTGAATACATTCCTGTTGTTATCAACATGCATTGAGGGATGTGGGAAAAATTCTCCATCATTTTGTCCCTCCGTCGCGTGAGATCTCGCTTAAGAAACACATTAATAGAATCTTTTGCTCTGTCATTTTTATTTTCTTCCGCCATGGATGGTTTCTTGGGTGTGCGAGAGAGATTTTCCTCAAGAGAGACAAGATCAAGACCCAACTTTCTATACTCAGACCTCGTCGGGAACATGCACTGAAAAAAATGATCAAGAGCAACCTGCTCTGATACCACTCATCCAGATTATTTTCTGCACGAAATGAGAGTGGAGATATAATAAAGAAATGTACATAAATATCTCAGATATCCAATAATATAACAAAAATATATCAGATATGCAACCATAAACACAAAGATACAGTAATACACAATTTCTATTAATGAGTGAAATGTACAAAATTGTAGAAATACAGAGTGAAAGACTCGCTAGAATGGTGGTAGTTTATCTCTGAGGAGAGATGTGACGGATACTCACATTTGCAAGATGATTATTAAAATGATGCTTCAAAGAACTTTTTAACATAAAGAGAATAAAAAACCCTAACCCCGGAAGATGAAAAACCAACAGTTTTGTGGACCCTGTTTTGGGTAGTTTGGTGTATCAACTTCCTAGGTGCATAACTTTGGCATACAATCTCCGTTTGGGGCGCACGATAAATTGTTGGAAAGGTATCATAGAGGAGATTCATTTTGGGGGCTCATTCAAAGCCTTTGACCATCATTTAGGTGCTCGATCCTGAAAATACTTCATTTAGGCCCTCAAAATGGCGCTAGAAGTTTAGGAATCGAAAACTACTAAAAATAGTAAATTGCTAGAAGATTGTTTTGATCCAGTTAGAATAGGTGGGTGGCCACCGATATCCACCTAGATCAATCCTGCCTCCTTAGGAAGCAATGGTATCCATTTCTTTGAGTGCTCGTGGGGAGGGAAACACATTTGTTGAATCTGCATCTTGATGAGTTGCTTTCCTTGCTAGAAAAGTTGCACTATTTATCTTGTTGAAGGTTATCACAAACATGTGTCTAGAAGGGTTAGAAATTTTTAACCAGTCTGGTTACATGAGATGATTGTGTGAAGAAGGAATCCTTGCACTTTGCTTCAATCTTGTCGGCTTGCTTCTGTTGGATAAAAGGTGCTTGGATTGAGGCTGTAGTGGTGTTATTATGTTCACCTTTTGAACATATTGTGAAGATGTTGGATTTTGTAGTATGAGATACTACCTTGCGACCCTGTTTAGGTGGGACAATAGTTGGAAATACCTTGAGTATCCTGTAGAGATGACCCCCTAGAGTAACAATGACACTATAGGGTTGAGACTCATAAATAACATGACACTTCCACATATATGGCTGACCCAACAAAACATCACATACATCCAATGGGGAAACATCGCATAATACATCATCCTTGAAGGGTTGGATGTCATATGAAAATCGACACTACTGGCTGACACAGAGGTCTCGTCCTTGGAGAAACCACCTGATGTTGTATGGCTGTGGGTGTGGTGTTGCCGACAATCCCAACTGTTTGACGACCTCTTCTGAGATGAAGTTCTTATGGCTTCTGCTATCAACAATAAATGCAATGGGGTTGCCTTCACCCACATCTGTGAATGAAAAAGGTGCTCCCCCTCTTCAGGATCTGCTGGTTCTTCTGGTTGAATTGTTGCGGTCAGGACAATAGCAGTGGGTTCTACATCAATGATCTGTCTTTTTCCATTATTTTTTGAATCAGATTCTGAATTAGGGTTCATCTCCTTGTCTTTGATCTCAGACACCGATGAATGTTTTGAGCAACATTCATTGGTGTTTTTCCAAGGGATTTTGTGGAAATCGCACCATTTTCCAGTGTCCTTCTTCGTCTTTTCATTACCCTTCTTTTCATGTGGGTTGGACTAGTTTTTTGAAGGCTGGTTATTAGGGCCATCTTTACCATAATTTGGTTGTTTCGAATTTGCAGACCTAAACTCTCGCTTGTTCTGGTGATTAAATTTCTGCTCAATTTTAACAACATATCGTTAAGCAACACCCAGATGAGATGTCCAGAAAATTCATTTCAGTTTGGATGTATCTATGTAGAGCCCCATGGTATTTCAGAACCAGATGTCACTCAGAGTCTTTGATACCTAGCTTGGTGCGCAAGGTATTGAAGGTATTGGTGAACTTCGACACTGCTTGGTCCCTCTCTTGTCGCAGTGTGTTCCATCTCATGTACTAGTCGTCATAGTTTCCAACAGGGTAATATTGTTCCTTGATCGCATCCACAAAAAAAATCCCAACTGGGCTCGACCCCATATATTCCAGACTCCTCTGCAGAAATTTTCTCCCAGTAAGTTTCCCACCATGTTTGACATGGGGGAGAGCCTTAAGGAGTGCGAAAGTGATATTTTACCTGTCGGTGAAATTATGAGCAGAGAAATAACCTTCTAGCAGATTTAACTATTTTTCTAGAGCATCCACATATCTGTCCTTCAAATACATGAATACCAAAATTAACTTTTATCTTGAAAGGCGAGGTGCCTATAAAGTGTCCTCTTTCTGAATATGTGTCTATTGTTATCAACAGTCGTTGAAGGATGTGAGAAAAATTCTCCATCATTTTGTCCCTTTGTCGCATGAGAGCTCGCTCAAGCAACAAATTAATAGAATCTTCTGCTTTGTCATTTTAATTTTCTTTCGCAATGGAGGGTTTCTTGGGCATGCAAGAGCGGTTTTCCTCAAGAGATACAATCTTGAGACCCAATTTTCTATACTCGAACCTCGTCGGGGACATGCACTAAAAAAATGATCAAGAGAAACCTGCTCTGATACCACTAATCCAGATTATTTTCGGCACAAAATGAGAGCAAAGATATAATAAAGAAATATACAGAGATATCTCATATATCCAATAATATAACAAAAATATATCAAATGAAACCATAAACATAGAGATACAATAATACACAATTTGTATTAATGAGTGAAATGTACAAAACTGTAGAAATATAGAGTGAAAGACCCGCAAGAATGGTGACAAATTATCTTTGAGAAGAGATGTTACGACTACTCGCATTCACAAGAAGATGATTATTACAATGAGGCTCCAAAGGCCTTTTTAACATAAATAGAATCCAAAACCCTAACCCCGGAAGATGAAAAACCAACAATTTTGTGGACCTCGTTTTGGGTAGTTTGGTGTATCAACTTCCTAGGGGCGTAACTTTGGCATACAACCTTCATTTGGGGCGTACGATAGCTTGTTGGAAATATATTGTTGTGCAGATTCATTTTGGGGGCTCAATCAAAGCTTTTGACTATCATTGAAATGATATATCCCGAAAATAATTCATTTCGGCCCTCAAAATGGTTCCGAAAGTTTCGGAACCGAAAAATGCTAAAAATAGTAAATTACCAAAAGACTGTTTTGAGCCAGTTGGAATAGGTGGGTGGCCATAAATATCCACCTAGATCAAGAACTTAGGATAAATTATATCATAAGGCTTATGACTTAGGAATAATATTATTTTATTCCTTGGCTTAAGGCCCTTTGACTTAGCCCTTTTCCCTCTCGTGGATTTCTATCCCCCCATACTCTTTCATTTGACTTGGTTTGCAACAACGATGTATTTTATTAATAAAAATGAGTGCGATTACATAATACATTTGTTAAACTCACTGGCATAATCACACATGCATTTTCACCTCAAAATATATGTATATCTACAAAGGCACTTTGCCCAAAAACAACCCAACTCACCAACCTATAAAACATATGTACTTTTACAATTGGGGTTCAACCTTAGGGGTATTACATTCCCCTTTCCCTTATTTATGCATTATTCTCAATATTTTATATAAATATGTACAAACAAAATTATTCAAACAACTCCAAAAAGATGCGGGTACTCTTCATGCATGGCATCCTCATGCTCCCATGTTGCACCTTTGGGAACGCAATAGGTCCACTTGACCTTTTGTTGGGTAGGTGTTATATTCTTTGCATGTGTGTACGGGGGCACGTCATATTTGACGACTGTGTTTGAAGATCCCATCACCTATCGCTCTTGGTGGGTGTGTGCGTTGGGCACTTTCCTAGGGGGGTCCCATGGGGGGCAGGAGTGCCCCCCACTGTTTACGCGGAGGGTTCGGGGCAACGCCTCAAAATTATTTTTTGGTCAGTTTTTGCTATTTTACTATTTTTGTTATTTTTAGCTGTTTTCTAAATTAATCCTGTATTAATGGATTAGGGTTTTGGTAGTTGCGAAATACCTAAAATATTGTGTATATATTGTATCGTGAATGGTGAAAGTAATACAATAAAGAGTTGAGAGGCGAGATGCCAAGGAAGGCTAGTTTTCTCCCAATTAAGTGTTTCCAACGTAAATCTCTATGTACTATATGTGTGAGCCATTGATGAATTTTTGTTTTGCTTAGAATCTATATGCATTGCTTTACTTCACAGGTTTAAAATTTGCACCTTTATCAATTCTTTTGCTTGGTATGAAGCAAATTGACTTTCCTGTCCAATATGCACACCGATTGAACTCGGAAGTCACCTTCTTGCTTCACCTAGATCACATTCCAATCAATTATATGATTAACATCAAGCACATACTTTTTAAGCAAGGACACATGGAACACATTATGAATGCACATGGATACAAGAAGTGCAAGCATGTATGCAACAAGACTGATTCTTTCCAATATCTCAAATGGTCCACAATAGCTTGTTGCCAGCTTCAAAAAACTCCCCAATTTTAGTGAAATTTATTTGGCTTTCACTTTTAAGATAACATACTGGCCCACTTTAAACTCTCTATGCATTTTGCCTTTGTTTGCAAAAATTTCTTGCCTGTCCTGAGTAGCCTTTAAATTCCGCTTTATTTTCACCATCTTCTCTTCCATTTCTTTGAGCTATTCTAGCCCAACCACTACTTTGTTCGCTAGGTTGTCCCAACTCACCGGTGTGTTTCACTTTTGGCCATATAATGCTTCAAATGAGCTCATCTTTAAATATGTATGATACCCATTATTATAAGAAAATTCAACTAAATGTAGATAATCTTCCCATTTTGATGGTTTATCCATCACATACATCCTTAGCATATATTCAATCACTTGCTTGACCTTCTTTGTTTTTCCATCTGATTACGGGTGATATGTTATGCTAAAATTCGTATTTGTCCCAAATCATTTAAATAATCCCTTCCAAAAATTTGATGTGAACTTGGGATCTCTATCAGAAAAGATTTCCTTGGGCACACCATGCAGTCTGACAACTTCTCTCATATAAATATTTGCAATATTAGTTGCCTCATGAGTTAGTTTCACTGGAATAACATGAGCAAATTTAGTTAAATTATCCACCACCACCATGATGGAATCATGTTTCTTTAGTTTTCTGGGAAGCTTGGTAATAAAATCAATTGTCACCACTTCCTATTTCCACTCAAGAATGGGAAATAGTTGTAGCAAACCAGTTGGATGTCTATGCTCAACCTTTACCTTCTTAAATTCTAGACACCTGGCTATATAATCAACCACTTCTTTCTTCATACCAAGCCAAAAATATTGGCTTTTTACAACTACAATGGTTTTCTGGTAACCCAGGTGCCCAACATAAGACACATTATGCATTTCCCTCAACACCATATTCTTCAACTCCTGAAAATTAGGCACATAAAATATGCCCATGCAAATGAGGATTATATCCTCCCTTAGCTCATAATATTTAATTTTCTGCTAAGAATTACCATGTTGTAATTTTTCTGTTGTTTGCACATAATGTTGATCTAATTTTGCAGCTTCCAAAATTCTATTTTTTAAATCAGATTTGCACATGCTAATGGTTGTAGCATGTATTTCATCCACCCTCCTGCTAAGTGCATCAAACACATTGTTCTCCTTGACTTTGATATTATTTATATCAAAATCATACTCACTGAGGAATTCTAGCCATCTGATTTGTATGGCATTGAAAGTTGGTTCCCCAAACAAATATTTCAAACCACTATGTTTTGTCATCAACTCAAATATTTTTCCCGTGATATAATGTCTCCACATATTCGAGGCATGAACTATGGCTGCCAATTCTAAATCATGAGTGGCATAATGGCTCTCATGTTCCTTCAACTTCCTTGACTCATAACATATTGCATGCCTATTTTGCATACAACTAATGCTCCCTCAATACTTGTAGCACCATTCACAAGTGTTTTTCATGGTCTTCTTTAGACTTAGAGTAGATAAGTATGTCATCCAAGAAGAAAATGACAAACTTATCCAAGTAATTTCTAAAAATACCATTCATCAAACACATGAATATAGTTGGTGCATTTAACAACCCAATTGTCACCATTGTAAACTCATAATGCCCATACCTTGTTCTAAATGTTGTCTTGTTGATATCCTCTTCTTTAATCCTCACCTGATGGTAGCCTAACCCGAGGTCAATCTCGGAGAATATATTTTCATCTTTCAATGGATCAAGAAGATCATCTATCCTTGGCAAATGATACTTGTTCTTCACAGTCACCTTGTCCACCCTTCTTCTTCACAAATAGCACCGGGGCACCCCAAGGTGACACACTTGGGTGTATATACCCCTTCTTCAAAATATCTTCAAGATGCATTTTCAATTCCTCCATCTTTGGTGTACTCACCCTATAAGGAATCTTGGATATCGAGGCAACTCTAGGCATCAAAGTAAACCATGCTATCTATCTAAAAACATCTTCAAATTATTTCAATATTGGATGATCTTAAATACTTGGAACTTTATCCTTAGCTTCCTCCTCTATATGGAATGCATAAACCTGCCATCCTTTTTTGAAGCTTCTTTTCAGCTGCAAGGCTGGAATCTCTTTGATAAATACTGCCCTTAGAATACCCTGAAATGTCCTCAAGTTCCCTTCTTCATCCAAACAAGTGAAGGCCTTGTTGTAGCAATCTAAGACAACATGATGCTTATCCAAGCAATCCATACTAATTAGGCAGTCATAGGAACCCAAAGGTATGATATTCAAATCTGCCTTTGTGCTTAGTCTATTAATGTCCAATGGACAATTCTTAACCAACTAATTGATTCTTCTTTTAGATCATATAGCTAACTGAACCAACCAAGATTTCCCAAGGTTGCTTCTTTGAAAATGAAATATTTCAACAAGATTAGGATCAATATAACTATGGCTAGCTCCTGAATCAATTAAGAGAGCTATAGGTTGATCATTGATCTTACCTTCTACTTCAATCATATGAGAATGAAATTCAGCTTGCTTGTTGTCCAAGGCTGCATAGATCCTTGTCATGTTTCTTCCCATGTCCTCAACTATATCAACCTGATGTACATTGTGAATAGTCTTCACTCTTTCTCCTCTGTGAGGGTAATATCTGTACATGTGATCTCCCTCACAACTCCAACATTTAATAGGTTATTTCCTTGGCCTTTTTCCTATTTTTTTTGACATTCTAGGTTCATTTTGAGTTCACTTCCCATAAGAATTATTATTGAAGAATGGTGGCTTGTACCCTTTCTTCCTCTGCTCCATATTTCCTTTCCTCTTGTCTTTCCAAGACTTTTGGAAAGTTGGTCTTCCTCTATGCTGGTCATAGAGGCACTTGGCTCTCCTTATTGCTTCCTCCAATGTTTTGGGATCATCATGTTGTATCTTATCACTGAATATTGAAGGTAACCCACTCAAAAACCTTTCAATCTTGACCTTCTCATCCTTAATGAAGTCAAAATATATTAGCAGCTCTAAGAATCTTCTCTCATATTCATCCATGGTCATGCTCCCAAGCTTGATTTCAAATAACTCCACCTTCCTATAATAATAATGGCTGGACAAGTATTTCTTCTTAAAATACTTTTTGAAGTGCCTCCAAGTGATCCTCTTCTCATCAATGTGTTGTACTTGCATGAGTTGGTCCCACCACATCAATGCTTTTCCCTTCAAATGGTAAATTGCAATTCTTCCTTCTGCATGTGAGGAATAATTATGCAATTGAAATACTTCCTCATCCCCAACATCCAAACCTCTACATCCTAATCTTTCTTTTGCTCACCATTGAAGGTAGGAGGTTTTATCTTCTTGAACTCCGCTTGTAATTTATCTGCTCTAAAACTCCTCCTATGTTTTCTGATAGGAGATAAACTTGGAATACTCTTTTCTCTCCTGATTGAGTGTCTTGGTGAGTGATGATGATGTCTACCAACACTTCTATATTCTTCCTTCTTGGCATGAGATCTGTGATCCTTTGACTTACTTGAAACTATCTCTTTATCCACCTTCTTCTCTATCTTGTCCAAGATCTGCAATAACTTGAGGTTGAATCCATTCTACTATTAATGAGATTTCATAAGCTTTTCATTATCATCCTTATAACTTAGCACGTCTCTTTGCAGACTCTTTATGGCCTCTACTAGATTTATGCTCTCCTCTTTTCCTTCTCCATACCCATTTGATTCAGTCCCCACATTACCTATGTTGACATACAACCCCCTGACTTGATCTTCATGGTTGTAAGTTCTATGTGCATCTTCCATATCTCTAGTCTCTTTTATGATTATGTATTGTTCTATTTCCCCCCTTAATTATGCAAAATGTGCACACTATAGGATTTGTTAGACAAAATAATTCAACAAATATATAAAATTATGCACAACTCTTCCCTTAATGTGCATCAAAAATTTTCTTTCTGATTTCTTGTGAATTTTACTATTCAATTCACATTTATGGGCGAATATATGGATTCCTTTGTCTAATGCCTTTTCAATGACTATCTCCTTGCTCCATTTTGAGTTTTGAGTAGCAAGTTATAGTCATCTAAATATTACCCATTTACTCATTTTTGGTACCAAATGCTACAAGTGTTTTTTTTCCCTCCTCCTGTACAATTTTAGGTACCCAGATTCCCAATCTAAATCCATGGTCATCTTCTATGGTTCACAAGAATTCTCTAGACTTCTCCTACGCCCTGAACTGACTTCTGAGCAAGGATTTATGCCCTCCAACAATAAACTAGTGTTGAAATTTACCTTGCACGATTTCAACTGTAATTTTCTTATACAAGCTTTGTTTTGTGAATAATTTAGCTCATTGGAAAGATCTCTTTGAGTTATTTTATTTAAGTTGTAGATATTTTATGTGGTTCCTACGACACTTACAATCTCCAAATTTAGAACTAAAAATGTTGTTTAGGCCCTAAAAAATGTTCTGCAAGATTATGACCTTCAAAACTGCAAAATTTTCGCAGAAAATCCCTAGTTTTCTGCTGTGATAGACTACCAAATTGACCCACGCCCGTCATCGACAATTTTCCTTCCCTTTCCTCCTTCTCTTCTTCCTTTTTGAATCCTACGTGCACATCAATTCTTTATCATGCACCATTATTTAGCATATGCAAGTTCTACACACATAATGCCAATGTTTAACACACGTACAACACACCAATATTCAGTGTGCACAACTTTTACATCGTGCACTAATATTTAGCACGTTCAAATTTTGTATCGTGCACCAACATACATTGTGCACAAATTTTGTGTCATGCACCAATATTATGCACACATCACAACTCTGCTCTGCATTGTGCCAATATTCACTACGCACATACCACGCATCAATACTCAATGTGCACCACCAATTCTATTCCGCACAATGCCAATATTCCTTGGGCACGCACTACGCACCAATATTATGCACACACTGACAAATATGTATTGCTCATCACCAATATTCAATGTACATGCCCTGCGCACCAATATTATGTGCACACCAACTAATTCTGTGCGACACCAATATTCAACGTGCACACACTGCACAACAGCATTATGCACACGCCACAATCTCTGCACTGCGCGGCACCAAAATTTAGTGTGCACACCCCATGCACCAATACTTTACATGCATAACCATCTATGCACCGTGCATCGCCAAAATTTAGGCTCACACCTCGCGCACCAATATTTTTTGCGCATCACTAGCTTTGCACCGCACAACACCAATAATTAGCGCACGCAAATCCTTTCTGCGCTTAGCTGAATTTTCCATATTTCCATCTTGCGACCACCGTGACCATCATGAAAATTCATAACTCACTTGTCTAAGCCAATTTGATCCCTTGGAAGATGAAATGGCCCCTCCATAACAACCATTTTGAGTGCAATTTCGACTTGGATTTTCCTAAAAACTTGGGAATTTCACTCAGATTTTACCATTTTCCCCCAAATTCGACATAGCTCAAATGATGAGATGACGAATTTACCATCTTCATGCTGATCTATGGCCCATACAAGTTCAGTTTTGAACCAGAAGCTCTGATACCACAATGTAGTGTTTCATGTGACTATCAAACCCAAAAATTTTGCTCCGATACCAAAATGTAACATACCTAACACCCAAGCTAGGTCACGCCACACAAATATTTCTTCTCTGATACCAACTCTAATTGTGGAAATAACTCATTGAAACCAACTGCACACACAACCATCCTTGTGTAGCACGCAACAATTGTTTTCCAATGCGCGCGACAATTCAAGCCTCATGCCCTGTTTCAAAGCGCGCACGGTTATTCAAGCCTTGCACATGAATTCTCATTATCATTACTACTAAAATTGACTAGCATGTAACATTTATTAACCACCATGCCCTACATATGCAACAATTATGTAGAACTAACAATAACATGCACAACCATGCAAAACTATGTACAATTTCAACAAATAGAATTAACATAAACATACACACAATAATAAGTATGTAAACGCACATAAAAAAACACTTATCTTTTGTTGTAATTCATCAACTACATGCAGACCTCAGACATTTCTCCCAGCCATAGAATTTGTTGTTCATACACTCTCAAAAACAGGTCACCCCCGATATGGGGCCATGACTCCATCGGGGAAAAGGATACCTAAGACAAACTAAGGTCTGAAAAACAATTCAATAAAGAATAGGCCCAAATGCACTCTCTAACAATTGTTCCCAACTCACAACCTCTCATTCCCCATAGCCTATCCCACCCAAGGAAAGGTACCCCTTTCTCTTCTCAACATTCCTTCGGGCTGCCCCACTTCCCTTCCAGGGTTTCAACAACAAGCCAACTAGGAAGTCGCAGAGTTCTGTAGCACTTGAAACACAAGGTTACTCAAGGAGTTACAACATCCACTAGCCCAACACACAGTAAAACTATTACCAAGAATTCTCTCACCCAGAGAGATTTGTTCCATAGGCCTGACAACCTACTTCTTCAACCCAAACCACCAAGGATTTACTGGGTCAGAATCAACTTCAACTTCCGCTTACACTCTCCTGCCACCGTATAGATGATGGATGCAAGAATGGGTGAATGGTTGGAAGAATAATGAAAATTACACTAATTTACCTACATTATATTTGCATGTTCCTATATTAACACTTGTCACTCTAGGAAATACCTTTGTCTCCACTTGGTAACTTGTTTCCCTCATTTAGTGTTAATTCCTAGATTTTCACCCTTGAAAATCTTGAGGGTTAAGAGCCAACATGCATTCCTTTGGTTGGCATTATGAGATTCTCCCAGAGTTTAGCACTTGTGTTTAGAATAGGTTGGTTCCCATCAGAGGAAGGTATATGATCGATAGATGGATATTTTGTTCAGAGGTCGAGTTAGCTTGGTTTCCCATGCATTTTGAAAGAGATTTTTGCATACAACAAGTGTTGCTACTTTTTAGGAGACATGATTTGAGTGTGTCTCTTGATAGTTTGGAGCAGTTCTGAGCATACAAGGATGGTCCTTGCATGATTTTAGGCTTGATAGAACTTTTCCAAGCGACATGCCAGATATTTGTATTTTTACTAGTTTGAGCTCCATGCCCCAAATTCAAATTATGAGCAAATATGATTGATCCTTGAGACATTCTGAGTCTTTTGGACATTTTCCAGGATGATTTGGCACATATTTATATTTTTAGCAGATTGAGCACTAGGGCTCACATGTCGATTCTGATTGTGGATTTGCATTCCTTGCAGAAAAAATGAATCCAATGAATATAATATCATGGACATGCAAGGACTTTCTATTGTTAGCAATGTCTATTTTTAGTAGTAGACACATGATGGTGCTCTCCTAGTCATTCCAAGAATTTGTGGAGAGTTTGGGTCAATTTTGACAAGTTTCAATTTTTGGGGACTGAATGG
>JASDQU010100302.1:155147-167381 GCA_032191745.1 Picea mariana | reverse complement strand
GGACCTTTTCCAAGTATTATGTATTAAATGAGAATTAATTAATTATCTATCTCACTTTGTTCCTCTTGCTTTCCATATCCTCACTTTCCATGCAACCAATTTCTAAAAATTCTCCTTAAATTGATTTTAAATGCAAAATTCCTAAATTTTAGGAAATTCCTAAAAAATAGGGTGAAATTCTCTTTAACTCATAAATCCCTCATCCCTTGGCCAAACTTAGCAATCTAACATGCATTGGAAACCTAAAATTATCCTCCATGCATCTTAGCCATTATTTAACTCACCATCCACATACACTCTCACCCATAACTCACCATGCACATTACTCACTCACACTTATTCCCTCATGCACATTAATTCATAAATTTCTCACCCGCACTTATTCCCTCATGCACATTAACTCCTATTTTATTCACACTCCTCTCTTATATATTGGATGGTCTACATTGATTATTGGTAGGATATTGCAGCAACGAGCATAGTGTTTCTTTCTCTCATTCTTCTCTCTCCTTCTTAGTCTAGTGACTCTTCTTTGAACAAAGTGATCATTGTACTGGTTGTGGAATTTCCAATTGTGGTGCAACCAACCCTCTTGCAAGCCTATCAATAAAGAAATTAGGTGTTTGTGTTCTAACCTTGTTTCTTGTCAGTATTTTGTGAGTTTTGCTATCTGATTTGTCATTCTCTTAACTGTTCATTGTGATTTTACTAATCTTTTGAGTAGTTTTATGTTCTATTCCTATTCTATATTCATTGCGATAACCCTGCAGGATCCCTCCAAGTAAAAAACTATATTTTCCCCATCATTTTGGACAGTTTTAACACGTTGTCCAAGACAAACAACTTGCTACTTTTTTGTTTTAACGCAAAAAATCTGTCATAAATCTCAACAACAAGGTACCAAGGGTGCCTAGGGACTCCCCCCTAAGGCTAGCAAGCACTATCCAAAACAAAGATGGGTTTGTTCAGTGACAAGTTGGGGCCATTACTCCTTTAATTATCTAAGTTTTAACCACTGTCATAACAAGTTTATTAGCTCAATTTTGAGGGTAGAAATTTGTGCTAACAAATTGGCTTTGTTGTCAGGGAACTCTAGCCTTTGTAACAACGACAGTTGTGAGTTTTTACTTTAATTGATTTATTTTTTCGAAATCACCTGGCGACTCCACAGTATCCAGGGATGACTCCACATGGGAATTACACAAGAAGATATTTCGGTTTTAATTCCCTCACAAAGTCTAGTTTCGATCTTGAAGTAACTCTAACATCTTTTTCCGGAACAAGACTATCCCTTCACCAAGAAATCCTATCGAAGTTGGTAAGCATGTGAGTTCTTAGGTAAGTTCTTTTTCGACAAGCACTATGGTGAGTGCATCTTTGACCCTTTTATCTTTCATTTTATTTCCATCTCGAGCTAGTAGTAGGATAACAACTGTGCTTTTTTTCTATCTGAGACTAACATTATGGATGCAGCTGTGAGGCCACCAATAAGATGGAGATTTTATGCCTTTGAACCACTAAGTTTTGTTGCATTCCCAGATTATCCTCATGACTTACCTGTACATAAATGGCTTAAACACATACCTTTGTTTGCAGGGAGGTTGGGAGAATCAATTGAGGATGACTTGGATAAATTTTTGCAAGTGGTGGGCAATTTTGATGTGGAACATGAGGATGTTTGTGTCGACCCTCGAGGGGGAGGCACGTGCATGGTACAAGTGCCTTCTTGATGCTTCCATTGATGGATGAGATTCCTTATAGGAGAAATTCACTGAGAGATGAACACATACACAAGATATTTTCTTCTTATGCACAATTTTTTCAATTATT
This sequence comes from Picea mariana, assembly GCA_032191745.1. Lineage (NCBI taxonomy): Eukaryota > Viridiplantae > Streptophyta > Pinopsida > Pinales > Pinaceae > Picea > Picea mariana. The sequence goes on along the minus strand of JASDQU010100302.1, from coordinate 165,551 downwards.
AAGAAGCATGAAAGTGAAACCATTTTCCAATTTAACACTCGTTTTTCCAAATTTTACAATCAAATTCCTTACAAAGTAAGGAATAACGAAGATATTTCTTTGATTTAATATCTTGAGGCATTTGATGGTATTTTTGGTGTTTTTCTCAAGAATGAATACCCTCAAAATATGGAGGAAGCGCAAGCTGCCGCTATCCCTCTGATCCATGTCCCATACCAACCAATGAAGGTAACTCCAATCGATGATCTTCAACCATTGGTTGTCACAGAAGTGCAAGAAGCATGTTTTATTGAAGATGGACCACAACTTTCACCATATCAAGTTCCTAGAGATAAACATGAGGGTGATAGCCCAATTTTAGATGATCTGAAACCAATAGTTGCACCATTTGAGTCACATGTAGAGTTCCAAGAAGATGAAGGTGAAGATTTGAATACTTAGGAGTGTTCATTGGTTCCTCTCATTAGTGAAGATGAAAATTTTCAAAATGATGAGGAGGAACCATAGGTTAACCAGGTAGAGATGAGTCAACAGGGGATTTCATCCAAGCCCATCCTAGTAGAGACATCATCCTTACCTATCACAATGGTGGTCTAGGAACAACTTGATCAGAAACCATTACAACAAGAGGATACAATTTTGGTCCAATCAAAGTAAGATGTCCCTTACACTTTTCCTACTATCCCGCATACTGAGGTCGTTATTTAGTATCATGAGATAGATCAGATCTTGGATATCAGAGTTCACCATGACCCGATTGAGCTCAGAATGATGGAGGTCTTTCAACACGTAGATGCAAAGAATTTCGACTCTCATGAATTCATGCTTGTTACTGTTGAAATACCATGTTCTAAGTCCCACCCAACATTCAATCAACTGGAACCATTCAGTTATGGCTTCACTAGCAAGTACATCAAGGCAACTTTGGGTCATATGAGATTTCATGTTGGGTCCCCCTAGAAGGTTGACTTTGTTGACCTATCTCGTCAGACTAATCATTTGGCTACATGGTTACATTGGTCCTTTGAGTACGATGATTTAAACATGGTAGCTTTGAGGTAAAAATTTTGGGTCTAGGGTAGTTGTCTTCCCTTTCCACATTGTCATTTTAGTATTTCCTTCTTGCTGAGTTTTTACAATTTTAAGACAACAATCTACATTTTCCTTGCAGTGTCTTTTCCCTTCGGTTATCTACTTCAGTCTTTGTATAAGTGTCATTTTTTTTTCCTAGTTATATTAGCATGTGGTCGTGTCTTGTGTGTATTTCCTTTCATGAATAAATTGTTTTCCACTAGTTCTTTTCCTGGTTCAAAATTTGAATGTCTATCTATCACATGCTGAGCCTTTGTGTGTTTCATTAGAGTGAGCCTGAACGAGGGTTTCGTTGTTCATGTTCCCAAAGCATTGAGCCTTTAGGATGGGTAGTTTGAGGAGACATAGGAAAGTCTTGAGTCATCTTATGTCATGTCTCCTCGTCTCTTATCATGGAGTCTGCTGTTGTGAGTCGTTCGTCCCCCTCATACAACAATAGGGATATGGTACCTGGTTCTTTCATCTTGATCTTCTTGAGTTATCACTTCACGTTGAGGGAAGAGAGACATCATTGCTCTTCTTTTCAGCATGTCATTTTGTATTGAATTTGACACATTATCTAGAGATGAACAAGAAGTACAACACCATGGTATCCGTTAGCCTCATTGGTGGCTATCTTGCATTCGACAAGGAAGAGTATCATTCGGTCTTGATTGGATGATCCCTATCATTGTTTGACTTCAAAATATTTTTCACAATGACAGGTTGTTCTTGTACCTTAGGACACATTGTCATTATTGGTGGTGTTCCTTCACACTTGATAGGTGTTTACAATATTGGCATCTTATTAATTGACTCTCTCCCTTGTGTCGACATCAACACATTTACCACATGTAGGAGTGTACATATTGGATGGTAGCACGTAGCGAATTTGGATGAGACCCCTTGTATTTCATTCTTTCAGTGGGAGGTGTATATTGATTTGAATTCATGGATTTATGGACAAGCTTTGGTATTACAGGCCAGCTTACAAGTTTTTCTTGATCAACTTACATGGTCTTCCTTTCTTCCACACATTTACAAGGGTACATGTTGGTACATATCTTTTCAGAGCATCATTGGTACATCTTACATAGTTCTCATAGAGCAGTGTTGTTATAGATATAAAGATTCATGTGGTTCTCGACATCCCACAGGAGGATCCCGTCCCCTTGAGTCGCCATTGTTAACCCCTAAATTTTCGCTCTTGAAAATATTGAGGGTTAAGAGCCAACATGCATTCCTTTGGTTGGCATTCTAAGATTCTCCCGGAGTTTAATACTTGTGGTTAGCAGAGTTTGGTTCCCATCAGAGGTAGGCATATGATCGGTACATGGTTATTTTGTTCAGAGGTAGAGTTAGCTTGGTTTCACATGCATTTTGAGAGAGATTTATGCATACAACAGATGTTGATTCTTTTTAGGAGACACGGTTTGAGTGGGTCTCTTGACAATTTTGAGCAGTTCTGAGTATACAGGGATGGTCCTTGCATGATTCTAGACTCGATAACACTTTTTCGGATGACATGCAAGAACTTTCTATTTTTAGCAGTTTGAGCTCCAGGCCCTAGATTCATATTCAGAGCACATATTATTGATCCTTGAGATAATCTGAGTCTTTTGGACCTTTTCCGAGATGATTTGGCACATATTTCTATTTTTAGCAGGTTGAGCACCAGGGCTCGCATGTTGATTATGACAACGGATTCAGATTCCTTGCGGAAAATTGAATCCAATGAGTATAATATCATGGTCATGCAAGGAATTTCTATTTTTAGCAGTGTCTATTTTTAACAGTAGACAAATGATGGTGGTCTCCTAGTCATTCCAAGAATTTGTGGATATTTTGGGTTAGTTTCGACAAGTTTCAAATTTTTGGGACTGGATGGCTATTTTTGGAAATTTCTATTTTTAGCAATTGTCGTCATCTCCAGCAGTGACAAGTGTCAGGGTCAAATTTTATGTGGGAGAGTATCAAGATGATGTGACATCTACATGGCATTGTGGACCAAGGGTGCATTTTCCAAGGATTATGTATTAAATGAGAATTAATTAAGCTAAAGAGGTGGCACATGGGTGAGGTGGCATTTTTTGGAGAAAGTTTAGCCACTCAAGGATATTTTTTCTCACTTTGTTCCTCTCACTTTCCATGCAACCAATTTCTAAAAATTCTCCCTAAATTGATTTTAAACGCAAAATTCCTAAAATTTAGAAAATCCCTAAAAAATAGGGCGAATTTCCCTTTAACTCATAACTCCCTCATCCTTTGGCCAAATTTAGCAATCTAATATGCGTTGGAAAGCTAAAATTATCCTTCATGCATCTTAGCCATTATTTAACTCACCATGCACAAACACTCTCACCCATAAATCGCCATGCACATTACTCACTCATGCTTTTTCCCTTATGCACATTAATTCCTAAATTTCTCACTTACACTTATTCCCTCATGTGCATTAACTCCTATTTTATTGACACTCCTCTCCTACATATTGGATGGTCTACATTGATTATTGGTTGGATATTGCAACAACGAGCATAATGTTTCTTTCTCTCATTCTTCTCTCTTGCTCTTAGTCTAATGACTCATCTTTGAGCAAAGTGATCATTTTACCGGTTGTGGAATTTCCAATTGTGGTGCAACCAACCCTCTTGCAAGCCTATCAATAAAGAAATTAGGTGTCTATGTTCTAACCTTGTTTCTTGTCGCTATTTTATGAGTTTTGCTATCTGATTTGTCATTCTCTTAACTATTCATTGTGATTTTACTAATCTTTTGAGTAGTTTTATATTCTATTCCTATTATATATTCATTGCGCTAACCCTGCATGATCCCTCCAAGTGAAAAACTATATTTTCCCCCATCATTTTGGACAATTTTAACACGTTGTCCAAGACAAATAACTTGTTGATTTTTTGTTTTAATGTAGAAAATCAGTCATAAATATCAACATCAAAGTACCAAGGGTGCTTAGGGACTCCCCCTTGAGGTTAGCAAGCACTAGCCCAAACAAAGAGGGGTTTGGTCAGTGACAAGTTGGGGCCATTACTCCTTTAATTAGCCAAGTTTTTACTGCTATCATTATAGGTTTATCAGCTTAATTTGGAGGGTAGAAATTTGTTCTAACCCTTAGGAACTTAGGATAAATTATATCATAAATCTTGTGACTTAGGAATAATATTATTTTATTCCTTGGCTTAAGCTCCCTTGACTTAGGTCCTTTCCCTTACGCCCTTAGCCCCCTTTCCCTGTCGTGGATTCCTAGCCCCCCATAATATTTCATCTGAATTGGTCTGTAATAATTATGTATTTTATTAATAAAAACGAGTGTGATTACATAATACATTTGTTAGGCTCACTAGTCTTATCACACAAGCACTCTAGCCTCAAAATATATGTATATCTACAAACACACTCTGGCTAAAAACATCTCGTCTCACCAACCTATAAAGCATGTCTAATTTTACAACTGGGGTTCATCCTTAGGGGTATTACAACAAAGACACAAATTCTCTACATGAAGACAAGGGGGATCTTCTTGTACACAACAATGTCTTTGCAAATGCGATCTACAATAAAGAATAAAATACCAGCACAAAAGCAACCATTAGTAAAAGAGAATCAAGCCCAAATGATAGGAGACAAAGTGCAGATCTCATGGTAGACAAATATCAAGCAAAGAGGCAAAAGGGACTAGAGGAAGAGAATAGATTAAAGGCTTAAGTTGAATGAAACGGGAAAGAAGATGAAGTAGCAACAACAACAATAGAGAAGAGGAAGAAGAGATAAAGACAAAAGGAAGCATATGATAAAAAAAATGAATTAGAATATTTCATCTTTTTTTTTTTTCATAAAGAAAAAAAATGTGGAAGGTGAAGAGTTTGTAATGGTTACTTGGGAATCCAAGAAGTCGCAAGGAATAACTACCAAACTCAACTATATAAACCCATGATGGCCCACCAACACTAAAAGAAAAAATTGAAATGTGAATGTACATGATGTATGATATATTAAATTATGAACATTTCTGCTATCATTATTCTCTCATCATTCCATAGAGGAAAATGACAAATTTTGCAATCGGAAGGTCAAGAGTCGGGAAGGCGAAAGGACAACATTCAAGGTAAATTTCAATAAATAGGGGGATTGTACTTGAATTATGGGCTTTGGGCTCTTGGAGCTTTCATGTACTATTGTTGAAACTTTAATGAAAACAAGCCTATTTGGCCAAGCTGTTTTCTAGAGAACTTGGATTCCTGTGTTGCACTTGTTGTGGACTACTTTTATACCTTTTCTCATCACGAGAGTTGTGTAAGAATGTATCTCACATTGCAGACTACTCTCATGCGTAGTTGTTGCATTTTTAGTTCTAATCTTCATGACATATTTGTCTAAATCCATGATCATAGGACTATAAATTATTGTTTAAATTCTAGTCTATTATGGGTTTGTAGTTATTTATTCATATTCTTGTCTTTTCTCTATGTGAACTATTTTCTGGGCCATTAATAAGACCATGTATGTGTTAGATTTTCATTAATTTAGTTAAAATTAGATTTGGCATAGCATATTTATCTTCTTTTAACATTCAATAATTATATACTTAAATATATAAGCAACATATAAATAAGCACAAGAAGACACACAGATTTATCCTTGGAAAACCCCAAACTCGGGGAAAAACCCAGTCAACTTTTCTTAGAGAGAATATTCCAATACAACCATGAACAAGCTATAATCTCAAGAGCAAACCAACAACGAAGAACCCAGATAACAAATACTTATCTCTTCTTCTGTCAAACCCTAGCAAGGGTAGACAATTGATCGACACCACATAGTTGGTACCAAGTTAGCACACCATAGAGTTGGCACCAAGATAGGCACATCAATAGAATTGACACCACAGAGTTGGCACCAAAGAGCTGGCGCGACTTGTAATTGGTAACTGCAACTGCAATTGTAACTGCTATGATAATTGACACGAAGCAACTGGGTAGCACCGCACAAGCCTAGCGAAACTCTTCTAGAGGTAGCGCTCAAGAGAGATCACCAAGAACCATCAAGAATATCCTTCCCACGGTGAGCCACACTCTCCAAGAGAACCATTGATCCAGGTGGATCCATAACCGCTTGAAAATACTCAAATGCAGAAAAGGAGGATCTAGAAATGACCCAGAAATCTCAGAAGGGTCCCTAGGCTCAGAAAATGCTCAAAAATCAAAGTTCTCATAATTGGATGAAACCAATGCCATTGCGTCTGGCTCGTTCTCCCGATTCCGACCATATATTTACTTTCTCAAACGGAGCTCGTATGAAGAAGTTATGACACTCTGAATTTTTTCAAAAATGATGATAAAAAGTCAAACAGTGAATAGGTCGAACTGATGACGTTAGCAGTACGGACGCTGACATCAGCATGACACGTGTCACCTTCTAGAAGCCAGCAGTTTGGCGGATCCAACCAAATCTGGTGAATTTCCGTCAAATCTGGAGGAGGTTCGCTAAGTTTGGCAAACTGGTTAGCCACTCTGCTTATTTAGCCGGACACACAAACCGAGGCAAGAAGAGTTGGTAGACGCTGCATTGGAATTCGTGCCAGGAGGTGTTCCAAGCGACCTGCTCAGAAATAGGTCGACTTTATACTCAAAAGTTGCAGAATTTCGAGGGGATTCTGAATATGCTCTTTGTTTCTTCATCAGAGTAGCCAAACAGAAAAGTGCCTCCCGAAGAGGAGTGGCATGCTTTTCGAAACTGTACGGATCTGACAGGCAGACGCTGCATTGGAATTCGTGCCAGGAGGTGTTCCAGGCGACCTACTCAGAAATAGGTCGACTTTATACTCAAAAGCTGCAGAATTTCGAGGGGATTTCGAATATACTCTATGTTTCTTCATCAGAGTAGTCGAATAGAAAAGTGCCTCCAGAAGAGGAGTGGCACGCTTTTCGAGACTATACGGATCTGACAGGCAGATGCTGCATTGGAATTCGTGCCAGGAGGTGTTCCAGGTGACCTGCTCAGAAATAGGTCGACTTTATAATCAAAAGTTGCAAAATTTCGAGAGGATTTTGAATATGCTATATGTTGCATCATCAGAGTAGCCTAACAGAAAAGTGCCTACAGAGCCCATTTAAGCGAGCGAAGCATACTTGAGTTTACAGTCAAAAGTTGCAGAATGATGTTTTCCAGCCACCTATGATGTCTGTTTCTGCCCAGAATCGCATATCTGAAAGTTGGTTTTTGGGAGCTCTTATGTAAGCCTTTCTTTGTAATTTTTAAGCATTTGAGATTAATTAAAGAGCGGTCTCACTATTGGAGTGGACTCGGAGACGTAGCCAGGAAATCTGGTGAACTCCGTTAACAATTCTTGTTCATGGATGGTTTGCTTACATGTTGTTCTTGTTCATGTGCTTGATGCAAGTTCTTTAATTTTGCATTATAAAGGTGATAAACAGTTAAAAATTCACATGCAAATAATGGTTAAAAGATCTTGAATTTTAGATCAAGTTAAATTTCAGATCAACCATAGACCAGAAATAGAGAAACTACAACTGCAAATGCCTAGTGTGCACTACAGAAGGAGAACTCTATGGCTGTACAAATGAACTGACCCAGATTTGTATTTATACTAATCTGGGTGCCTTTCTGGGGCCAACTTCTTATTTTGGGTCTTTATTATTTATGTGGGCCGACTTCTCTTCCTGGAAATTATATTTCCACTTTATTATTATTTCTTGTGGGCCAACTTCTCTTCCGTGTTCTTCTGTTTTACTTTATTCTTTTCCAATGTGTTCTTCAACTGTTAAATGGTATTCCTTTGACTTCTTGGAATCTTCTTTTTCTCTAAGAAAAGTTGTCCTAGAGGAAACACCTTCCGCAACTACCAAAATATCAACAATATGTTTATGTGTTTAATTTTGGGTTACCTTTAGTTTCATCTGGACACATGCATGCTAGATTAGTTTCGTTTGATCACTCTTTTGTTTAGAAAACCATTGGTGATGGACATGGCCGCAACTGGTAAACCCCAAACCATAAATGGTTGTTGGGATAAAATCTAAATGGATTCCCTATTCCAAATGGCGTGAGGTTTAATTGAGACTTCTCACCAGGGGTAACCCCTGTTGATCAAGGTCACATAGAATGCGTCAACAAGGCCCTACTAGAAAAGCATAAAAGGAAAATAGTTCTTATGGAGGTAGGGGAAGAGAGAAATAGGGAGAAGAGGAAGAGGAAAGAGAAAGAATATTTAATAAAATAATTACATAAAGAGTTTAGTGTTTGGACCTGAAGCAAAATCGTGGGTTTTGAAGATATGAGGTATTACGCCACACCAATGATGTTAGTTGGTTCCTTTGGACAAGAGCAAGCAATAACCAAAGAAGACATTGTGGAACAACACTCTAAGCAAGTTAGGAGAGTGAACCCATCCATGTTGTCATCAATCAAAGGAAGAAATAAGACTAGCCACTTTGGGCTTGGTAACAAAAATGTTTAATTTTTATGATGTAACTGTAATTTTAGTAAGATAATTTGTAAGGATTTATACAAGCCAAACAATCATTAGTAGCACTAGAATACTGATGATAGGACAACTAGGAAGCAACTACTAAGATCTTCTGAACATTCTAGAAGCTTTTTGGACTATGTCATCTCTTTTTGTTTGTATTAAAGGCTAGATGGTATGGTTGCAACCCCCTCTTTTATTTAATACAAATAGTAATCGTTTTCATTTCAAAAAAATTATATACAAAATAACAATCAAAATATCTATAATTAGTCTTATGGATTAATTCATAATTCATGCATTCATAACATTATCATTTATAGTTTATCAGGGGCAGTAGGTGCAAGGGGGGGATAATCAGACATCTCGAAGGTCATACCATTATCAAATATGCATGGGGTCTTGGGATAATGACCAATAATGAGGTAAAGGCTTTCGCTCTTTTTGAAGGCACTAGGTTGGATCTTTCGAAGAAAATTTGAAGGATTAACATATGCAAAGACTCAATGATTCTAATCAGGGCTATCGTCAATCAAAACATCATAGGGGGGAACATTTATAAGGGTGTTATCTCACGGATCCTTACACTTCTTCGCAAATTTGAAAGCTTCTCTCAATTCCACATCAAACAAGATCTCAACTTGGTTGCAGACCAACAAGCAAAGGAAGGAGCTAGCCTAAGAAGAGGTGAAATTAAGATTAACAAGGGAATAAAACCCCTCCTTATCCCTTAAATGATATGATGTTGGTTGTATATTTACTTGGGATTCGGTGGCCTTGGGTTATTAAATCTATTCATATCCAAGGACATCAATGTGATCTCTCTATTCAATACTGCTCATGTGGGAACGTTCCATCAGACTTCGATGTAGTAGGAAAGGTTCATTTTTGCATGCAAATCTGCAATTTCGACTAGACTTCATTTGGAGGCATGAATATCCTCCTGAAGAACAAGCTTTGGGATCTCTTCCTTTTTCTGCTAGGCCCCCTTTCCTTTTCTTGCAGTGGTTTTTTACTTCTCAATTCCTTTGAGTTTATAATTGCAGAAAGTTATGTCATAAGCAAGCTCGAGATTCATCCTCCCCTCATTTTTTGGGACAGATTGTTAGAACCATCAAGGAATTTCCTGGGCTCTCCATCTCTCCAACCAATAAACCATTGGATTTATTTTATTTTCCTATTCGACCTCAATTCACCATTGCCTCCCCTATCCGTGTTCTGATTTTTTCAGCCTTCCCTTTGGACTTCAAGCTCTCCTGTCCCACTTCCTGAAACCACCATCTAGCTCTCTTTGTTGATTTGGTATATGAGATTCAAAACATTTGTGGATATCTTTGTAACAACTCCAGGTTCATCGACCTTTCCCCTCTCTTCTCTTTGGATGATTTTGGTGGCCCAATTCACTTCTCTGCCCATTCTCAACTACAAGACCAGATAATCAATTGTGCACTCAATCCAAGGTTGTGTTGGAGAATAGTGTGGGTAGAAAAAGTAGAGCTATTGTCTCCACCCAACAATGATTATTCCAGGGTCGTAACGAAGCAATGCAATTTCATTCACTTCAAAGAAATTTCTAGGTGCAATTTTCTTATAGATGCATGTGGGGTTTTAAGAATTGGGGTTGTTTGTTCAAATTTGGGACCATCTTGTTCGTAATGGACCTATATTGGTCTAATATAAAGAGAATATTACATAGGCATGAAGATATGGAAGAGGGCACCAGATTAAGTTACAATCAAGTTGACAACAAGGTAAATGGAAATGAGAAAATAATTTTGGCATTACTCCATCATGTGGAAACCTTAGGGCAAGAAAGGAAAAAGACAAAT
>JASDQU010100302.1:134741-147668 GCA_032191745.1 Picea mariana | reverse complement strand
CACTTTGTTCCTCTTGCTTTCCATATCCTCACTTTCCATGCAACCAATTTCTAAAAATTCTCCTTAAATTGCTTTTAAATGCCAAATTCCTAAAAAATAGGGTGAAATTCTCTTTAACTCATAACTCCCTCATCCCTTTGCCAAACTTAGCAATCTAACATGCGTTGGAAACCTAAAATTATCTTCCATGCACCTTAGCCATTATTTAACTCACCATGCACATACACTCTCACCCATAACTCACCATGCACATTACTCACTCACACTTATTCCGTCATGCACATTAATTCATAAATTTCTCACTCGCACTTATTCCCTCATGCAAATTAACTCCTATTTTATTCACACTCCTCTCCTATATATTGGATGGTCTACATTGATTATTGGTAGGATATTGCAGCAACGAGCATAGTGTTTCTTTCTCTCATTACTTTCTCTCCTTCTTAGTCTAGTGACTCTTCTTTGAACAAAGTGATCATTGTACTGGTTGTGGACTTTTCAATTGTGGTGCAACCAACCCTCTTGCAAGCCTATCAATAAAGAAATTAGGTGTTTGTGTTCTAACCTTGTTTCTTGTCAGTATTTTGTGAGTTTTGTTATCTGATTTATCATTCTCTTAACTGTTCATTGTGATTTTACTAATCTTTTGAGTAGTTTTATATTCTATTCCTATTCTATATTCATTGCAATAACCCCGCAGGATCCCTCCAAGTGAAAAACTATATTTTCCCCATCATTTTGGACAGTTTTAACACGTTGTCCAAGACAAACAACTTGCTACTTTTTTGTTTTAACGCAAAAAAATCTGTCATAAATCTCAACAACAAGGTACAAAGGGTGCCTAGGGACTCCCCCCTAAGGCTAGCAAGCACTATCCAAAACAAATATGGGTTTGTTCAGTGACAATTTGGGGCCATTACTCCTTTAATTATCCAAGTTTTAACCACTGTCATAACAAGTTTATTAGCTCAATTTGGAGGGTAGAAATTTGTGCTAACAAATTGGCTTTGTTGTCAGGGAACTCTAGCCTTTGTAACAACGACAGTTGTGAGTTTTTACTTTAATTGATTTATTTTTTCGAACTCACCTGGCGACTCCACAGTATCCAGGGATGACTACACATGGGAATTACACAAGAAGATCTTTCGGTTTCAATTCCCTCACAAAGTCTAGTTTCGATCTTGAAGTAACTCTAACATATTTTTCCGAAACAAGAATATCCCTTCACCAAGAACTCCTATCAAAGTTGGTAAGCATGTGAGTTCTTAGGTAAGTTCTTTTTCGACAAGCACTATGGTGAGTGTATCTTTGACCCTTCTATCTTTCATTTTATTTCCATCTCGAGCTAGTAGTAGGATAACAATTGTGTTTTTTTTCTATCTGAGACTAACATTATGGATGCAGTTGTGAGGCCACCAATAAGATGGAGATTTTATGCCTTTGAACCACTAAGTTTTGCTGCATTCCCAGATTATCCTCATGACTTACCTGCACAAAAATGGCTTAAACACATACCTTTGTTTGCAGGGAGGTTGGGAGAATCAGTTGAGGATGACTTGGATAAATTTTTGCAAGTGGTGGGCAATTTTGATGTGGAACATGAGGATGTTTGTGTCGACCCTCGAGGGGGAGGCACGTGCATGGTACAAGTGCCTTCTTGATGCTTCCATTGATGGATGAGATTCCTTCTAGGAGAAATTCACTGAGAGATGAACACATACACAATATATTTTCTTCTTATGCACAATTTTTTCAATTATTAAGAAGCATGAAAGTGAAACCATTTTCCAATTTAACACTTGTTTTTCCAAATTTTACAATCGAATTCCTTACAAAGTAAGGAATAACGAAGATATTTCTTTGATTTAATATCTTGAGGCATTTGATGGTGTTTTTGGTGTTTTTCTCATGAATGAATACCCTAAAAATATGGAGGAAGTGCAAGCTGCCGCTATCCCTTTGATCCATGTCCCATACCAACCAGTGAAGGTAACTCCAATCGATGATCATCAACTATTGGTTGTCACAGAAGTGCAAGAAGTCTGTTTTATTGAAGATGGACCACAACTTTCACCGTATCAAGTTCCTAGAGATAAACATGAGGGTGATAGCCCAATTTTAGATGATTTGAAACCAATAGTTGCACCATTTGAGTCACATGTAGAGTTCCAAGAAGATGAAGGTGAAGATTTGAATACTTAGGAGTGTTCATTGGTTCCTCTCATTAGTGAAGATGAAAATTTTCAAAATGATGAGGAGGAACCATATGTTAACCAGGTAGAGATGAGTCAACAGGGGATTTCATCCAAGCCCATCCTAGTAGAGGCATCATCCTTACCTATCACAATGGTGGTCCAGGAACAACTTGATCAGAAACCATTACAACAAGAGGATACAATTTTGGTCCAGTCAAAGGAAGACATCCCTTACACTTTTCCTACTATCCTGCATCCTGAGGTCGTTCTTTAGGATCATGAGATAGATCAGAGCTTGGATATCAGAGTTCACCATGACCCGATTGAGCTCAGAATGATGGAGGTCTTTCAACACGTAGATGCAAATAATTTCGACTCTCATGCATTCATGCTTGTTACTGTTGAAATACCATGTTCTAAGTCCGCCCAACATTCAATCAACTGGAACCATTCAGTTATGGATTCACTAGCAAGTACATCAAGGCAACTTTGGGTCATATGAGATTTCATGGTGGGTCCCCCTAGAAGGTTGACTTTGTTGACCTATCTCATCGGACTAATCATTTGGCTACATGGTTACATTGGTCCTTTGAGTACGATGATTTAAACATGGTAGCTTTGAGGTAAAAATTTTGGGTCTAGGGTAGTTGTCTTCCCTTTCCGCATTGTCATTTTAGTATTTCCTTCTTGCTGAGTTTTTACAATTTTAAGACAACAATCTACATTTTCCTTGCAGTGTCTTTTCCCTTCGGTTATCTACTTCAGTCTTTGCATAAGTGTCACTGTTTTTTGCCTGGTTATATTAGCATGTGGTCGTGTCTTGTGTGTATTTCCTTTCATGAATAAATTATTTTCCACTAGTTATTTTCCTGGGTCAAAATTTGAATGTCTATCTATCACATGCCGAGCCTTTGTGTCTTTCATTAGAGTGAGCCTGAACGAGGGTTTCGTTGTTCATGTTCCCAAAGCATTGAGCCTTTAGGATGGGTAGTTTGAGGAGACATAGGAAAGTCTTGAGTCATATTATGTCATGTCTCCTCGTCTCTTATCATGGAGTCTTCTGCTGTGAGTCATTCGTCCCCCTCATCCAACAATAGGGATATGGTACCTGGTTCTTTCATCTTGGTCTTCTTGAGTTATCACTTCACGTTGAGGGAAGAGAGACATCATTGCTCTTCTTTTCAGCATGTCATTTTGTATTGAATTTGACACATTATCTAGAGATGAACAAGAAGTACAACACCTTGGTATCCATTAGCCTCATTGGTGGTTATCTTGCATCCGACAAGGAAGAGTATCATTCATTCTTGATTGGATGATCCCTATCATTGTTTGACTTCAAAAAAATTTTCACAGTTACAGGTTGTGCTTGTACCTTAGGACACATTGTCATTATTGGTGGTGTTCCTTAACACTTGATAGGTGTTTACAATATTGGCATCTTATTAAGTGACTCTCTCCCTTGTGTCGACATCAACACATTTACTGCAGGTAGGAGTGTACATATTGGATGGTAGCATGTAGCGAATTTGGATGAGACCCCTTGTATTTCATTCCTTCAGTGGGAGGTGTATATTGATTTGACTTCATGGATTGATGGACAAGCTTTGGTATTATAGGCCAGCTTACAAGTTTTTCTTGATCAACTTACATGGTCTTCCTTTCTTCCACACATTTACAAGGGTACATGTTGGTACATATCTTTTCAGAGCATCATTGGTACATCTTACATAGTTCTCATAGAGCAGTGTTAGATATAAAGATTCATGTGGTTCTTGACATCCCACAGGAGGATCCCATCCCCTGAGTCGCCATTGTTAACCCCTAAATTTTCGCCCTTGAAAATATTGAGGGTTAAGAGCCAACATGCATTCCTTTGGCTGGCATTTTGAGATTCTCCCAGAGTTTAATACTTGTGGTTAGCAGAGTTTGGTTCCCATCAGAGGTAGGCATATGATCGGTACATGGTTATTTTGTTCAGAGGTAGAGTTAGCTTGGTTTCACATGCATTTTGAGAGAGATTTATGCATACAACAGATGTTGATTCTTTTTAGGAGACACGGTTTGAGTGGGTCTCTTGACAATTTTGAGCAGTTCTGAGTATACAGGGATGGTCCTTGCATGATTCTAGACCTGATAACACTTTTTCGGATGACATGCAAGAACTTTCTATTTTTAGCAGTTTGAGCTCCAGGCCCCAGATTCAGATTCAGAGCACATATTATTGATCCTTGAGATAATCTGAGTCTTTTGGACCTTTTCTGGGATGATTTGGCACATATTTATATTTTTAGTAGTTGAGCACCAGGGCTCGCATGTTGATTATGGCAACGGATTTGGATTCCTTGTGGAAAATCGAATCCAATGAGTATAATATCATGGACATGCAAGGACTTTCTATTTTTAACAGTAGACAAATGATGGTGGTCTTCTAGTCATTCCAAGCATTTGTGGATATTTTGGGTCAGTTTCGACAAGTTTCAAATTTTTGGGACTGGATGGCTATTTTTGGAAATTTCTATTTTTAGCAGTTGTCGTTATCTCCAACAGTGACAAGTGTCAGGCTCAAATTTTATGTGGGAGAGTATCAAGATGATGTGACATCTACATGGCATCATGGACCAAGGGTGCATTTTCCAAGGATTATGTATTAAATGAGAATTAATTAAGCTAAAGAGGTGGCGCATGGGTGAGGTGGCATTTTTTGGAGAAAGTTTAGCCACTCAAGGATAATTTTTCTCACTTTGTTCCTCTCACTTTCCATGCAACTAGTTTCTAAAAATTCTCCCTAAATTGATTTTAAACGCAAAATTCCTAAAATTTAGAAAATCCCTAAAAAATAGGGTGAATTTCCTTTTAACTCATAACTCCCTCATCCCTTGGCCAAATTTAGCAATCTAATATGCGTTGGAAAGCTAAAATTATCCTCCATGCATCTTAGCCATTATTTAACTCACCATGCACAAACACTCTCACCTATAAATCACCATGCACATTACTCACTCACACTTTTTCCCTTATGCACATTAATTCCTAAATTTCTCACTTACACAAATTCCCTCATGTGCATTAACTCCTATTTTATTGACACTCCTCTCCTACATATTGGATGGTCTACATTGATTATTGGTTGGATATTGCAGCAACAAGCATAATGTTTCTTTCTCTCATTCTTCTATCTTGCTCTTAGTCTAATGACTCGTCTTTGAGCAAAGTGATCATTGTACCGGTTGTGGAATTTCCAATTGTGGTGCAACCAACCCTCTTGCAAGCCTATCAATAAATAAATTAGGTGTTTGTGTTCTAACCTTGTTTCTTGTCACTATTTTGTGAGTTTTTCTATCTGATTTGTCATTCTCTTAACTATTCATTGTGATTTTACTAATATTTTGAGTAGTTTTATATTCTATTCCTATTATATATTCATTACGCTAACCCTGTATGATCCCTCCAAGTGAAAAACTATATTTCCCCCCATCATTTTGGACAGTTTTAACACGTTGTCCAAGAAAAATAACTTGTTGTTTTTTGTTTTAATGTAGAAAATCAGTCATAAATATCAACATCAAAGTACCAAGGGTGCTTAGGGACTCCCCCTTGAGGTTAGCAAGCACTAGCCCAAACAGAGAGGGGTTTGGTCAGTGACAAGTTGGGGCCATTACTCCTTTAATTAGCCAAGTTTTTACTGCTATCATTATAGGTTTATCGGCTTAATTTGGAGGGTAGAAATGTGTTCTAACACTTAGGAAATTAGGATAAATTATATCATAAATCTTATGACTTAGGAATAATATTATTTTATTCCTTGGCTTAAGCCCCCTTGACTTAGGTCCTTTCCCTTAAGCCCTTAGCCCCCTTTCCCTGTCATGGAGTCCTAGCCCCCCATAATATTTCGTCTGAATTGGTCTGTAATAATTATGTATTTTATTAATAAAAACAAGTGTGATTTCATAATACATTTGTTAGGCTCACTAGCCTTATCACACAAGCACTCTAGCCTCAAAATATATGTATATCTACAAATACACTCTGGCTAAAAACATCTCGGCTCACCAACCTATAAAGCATGTTTAATTGTACAATTGGGGTTCATCCTTAGGGGTATTACAACAAAGACACAAATTCTCTACATCAAGACAAGGGGGATCTTCTCGTACACAAAAATGTCCCTGCAAATGCGATCTACAATAAAGAATAAAATACCGGCACAAAAGCAACCATTATTAAAAGAGAATCAAGCCCAAATGATAGGAGACGAAGTGCAGATCTCATGGTAGACAAATATCAAGAAAAGAGGCAAAAGGGACTAGAGGAAGAGAATAGATTAAAGGCTTAAGTTGAATGAAATGGGAAAGAAGATGAAGTAGCAACAACAACAATAGAGAAGAGGAAGAAGAGACAAAGACAAAAGGAAGCATATGATAAAAAAAATGAATTAGAATATTTCATCTTTTTTTTTTCATAAAGAAAAAATGTGGAAGGTGAAGAGTTTGTAATGGTTACTTGGGAATCCAAGAAGTCGCAAGGAATAGCTACCAAACTCAACTATATAAACCCATGATGGCCCACCAACACTAAAAGAAAAATTTGAAATGTGAATGTACATGATGTATGATATATTAAATTATGAACATTTTTGCTATCATTATTCTCTCATCATTCCATAGAGGAAAATGACAAATTTTGCAATTGGAAGGTCAAGAGTCGGGAAGGCGAAAGGACAACATTCAAGGTAAATTTCAATAAATAGGGGGATTGTACTTGAATTATGGGCTTTGGGCTCTTGGAGCGTTCATGTACTATTGTTGAAACTTTAATGAGAACAAGCCTATTTGGCCAAGCTATTTTCTAGAGAACTTGGATTCTTGTGTTTCACTTGTTGTGGACTATTTTTATACCTTTTCTCATCACTAGAGTTGTGTAAGAATGTATCTCACATTGCAGACTACTCTCATGTGTAGTTGTTGCATTTTTAGTTCTAATCTTCATGACATATTTATCTAAATCCATGATCATATGACTATAAATTATTGTTTAAATTCTAGTATATTATGGGTTTGTAGTTATTTATTCATATTCTTGTCTTTTCTCTATGTGAACTATTTTCTAGGCCATTAATAAGACCATGTATGTGTTAGATTTTCATTAATTTAGTTAAAATTAGATTTGGCATAGCATATTTATCTTCTTTTAACATTCAATAATCATATACTGAAATATATAAGCAACATATAAATAAGCACAAGAAGACACAAAGATTTATCCTGTGAAAACCCCAAACTCGGGGAAAAACCTAGTCAACTTTTCTTAGAGAGAATATTCCAATACAACCATGAACAAGCTCTAATCTCAAGAGCAAACCAACAACGAAGAACCCAGATAACAAATACTTATCTCTTCTTCTGTCAAACCCTAGCAAGGGTAGACAATTGATCGACACCACATAGTTGGTACCAAGTTAGCACACCATAGAGCTGGCACCAAGATAGGCACATCAATAGAATTGACACCACAGAGTTGGCACCAAAGAGCTGGTGCCACTTGTAATTGGCAACTGCAACTGCAATTGTAACTGCTATGATAATTGACACGAAGAAACTGGGTAGCACCGCACAACCCTAGCGAAACTCTTCCAGAGGTAGCGCTCAAGAGAGATCACCAAGAACCATCAAGAATATCCTTCCCACAGTGGGCCACACTCTCCAAGAGAACCATAAACCAGAAATAGAGAAACTACAACTGCAAATGCCTAGTGTGCACTACAGAAGGAGAACTCTGTGGCTGTACAAATGAACTGACCCAGATTTGTATTTATACTAATCTATGTGCCTTTCTGAGGCCAACTTCTTATTCTGGGTCTTTATTATTTATGTGGGCCGACTTCTCTTCCTGGAAATTATATTTCCACTTCATTATTATTTTTTGTGGGCCAACTTCTCTTCTGTGTTCTTCTGTTTTACTTTATTCTTTTCCGATGTGTTCTTCAACTATTAAATGGTCTTCCTTTGACTTCTTGGAATATTCTTCTTCTCTAAGAAAAGTTGTTCTGGAGGAAACACCTCCCGCAACTACCAAAACATCAACAATATGTTTATGTGTTTACTTTCGGGTTACCTTTAGTTTCATCTGGACACATGCATCCTAGATTAGTTTTGTTTGATCACTCTTTCGTTTAGAAAACCATTGGTGATGGAGATGGCCGCAACTGGTAAACCCCAAACCATAAATGGTTGTTTGGCTAAAATCTAAATCGATTCCCTATTCCAAATGGCGTGAGGTTTAATTGAGACTTCTCACTAGGGGTAACCCATGTTGATCAAGGTCACATAGACTGCGTCAACAAGGCCCTACTAGAAAAGCATAAAAGGAAAATAGTTCTTATGGAGGTAGGGGAAGAGAGAAATAGGGAGAAGAGGAAGAGGAAAGAGAAAGAATATTTAATAAAATAATTACATAAAGAGTTTAGTGTTTGGACCTGAAGAAAAATCATGGGTTTTGAAGATATGAGGTATTACGCCACACGAATGATGTTAGTTGGTTCCTTTGGACAAGAGCAAGCAATAACCAAAGAAGACATTGTGGAACAACACTCTAAGCAAGTTAGGAGAGTGAACCCATCCATGTTGTCATCAATCATAGGAAGAAATAAGACTAGCCACTTTGTGTTTGGTAACAAAAATGTTTAATTTTTATGATGTAACTGTAATTTTAGTAAGATAATTTGTAATGATTTATACAAGCCAGACAATCATTAGTAGCACTAGAATACTGAAGATAGGACAATTGGGAAGCAACTACTAAGATCTTTTGAACATTCTAGAAGCTTTTTGGACTATGTCATCTCTTTTTGTTTGTATTAAAGGCTAGATGGTATGGTTGCAACCCCCTCTTTTATTTAATACAAATAGTAATCGTTTTCATTTCAAAAAAATTATATGCAAAATAAACAATCAAAATATCTATAATTAGTCTTATGGATTAATTCATAATTCATGCATTCATAACATTATCATTTATAGTTTATCAGGGGCAGTAGGTGCGAGGGGGGGATAATCATACATCCCAAAGGTCATACCATTATCAAATATGCATGGGGTCTTGGGATAATGACCAATAATGAGGTGAAGGCTTTCGCTCTTTTTGAAGGCACTAGGTTGGATCTTTCGAAGAAAATTTGAAGGATTAACATATGCAAAGACTCAATGATTCTAATCAGGGCTATCGTCAATCAAAACATCATGGGAGGGAACATTTATAAGGGTGTTATCTCACAAATCCTTACACTTCTTCACAAATTTGAAAGCTTCTCTCAATTCCACATCAAACAAAATCTCAACTTGGTTGCAGACCAACAAGAAAAGGAAGGAGCTAGCCTAAGAAGAGGTGAAATTAAGATTAACGGGAGAATAAAACCCCTTCTTATCCCTTAAATGATATGATGTTGGTTGTATATTTACTTGGGGTTCGGTGGCCTTGGGTTATTAAATATGTTCATATCCAAGGACATCAATGTGATCTCTCTATTCAATATTGCTCATGTGGGAACATTCCATCAGACTTCGATGCAGTGGGAAAGGTTCATTTTTGCATGCAAATCTGCAATTCCGACTAGACTTCATTTGGAGGCATGAATATCCTCCTGAAGAACAAGCTTTGGGATCTCTTCCTTTTTCTGCTAGGCCCCCTTTCCTTTTCTTGCAGTGGTTTTTTACCTCTCAATTCCTTTGAGTTTATAATTGCAGGAAGTTATGTCATAAGCAAGCTCGAGATTCATCCTCCCCTCATTTTTTTGGGACAGATTGTTAGAACCATCAAGTAATTTCTTGGGCTGTCCATCTCTCCAACCAATAAACCATTGGATTTATTTTATTTCCCTAGTCCACCTCAATTCACCATTGCCTCCCCTATCCGTGTTCTGATTTTTTCAGCCTCCCCTTTGGACTTCAAGCTCTCCTATCCCACTTCCTGAAACCACCATCTGGCTCTCTTTGTTGATTTGGTATATGAGATTCAAAACATTTGTGGATATCTTTGTAACAACTCCAGTTTCATCGACCTTTCCCCTCTCTTCTCTTTGGATGATTTTGGTGGCCCAATTCACTTCTCTTCCCATTCTTAACTACAAGACCAAATAATCAATTGTGCACTCAATCCAAGGTTGTGTTGGAGAATAGTGTGGGTAGAAAAAGTAGAGCTATTGTCTCCACCCAACAATGATTATTCCAGGGTCGTAACGAAACAATGCAATTTCATTCACTTCAAAGAAATTTCTAGGTGGCAATTTTCTTATAGATGCATGTGGGGTTTTAAGAATTGGGGTTGTTTGTTCAAATTTGGGACCATCTTGTTCGCAATGGACCTATATTGGTCTAATATAAAGAGAATATTACATAGGCATGAAGATATGGAAGAGGGCACCAGATTAAGTTACAATCAAGTTGACAACAAGGTAAATGGAAATGAGAAAATAATTTTGGCATTACTCCATCATGTGGAAACCTTAGGGCAAGAAAGGAAAAAGACAAATGATCTAGAGTAAACTGTTGGGACACTCATGCTGCGTGTGGATGCTTTGGAGCATGAATGTCAACAACTTAGAGCTCCAGTCATGCCTCAATAGTCAAACTTAGGATCTAGCATTCAGCTAGCAATAAAGCCTTCAACAGAGAACAAGATGAGTCATCGAGAGACAAAGATCTAGTACCCAAGGAGATTGAAGACCAAGAACCCAGTCATGGTGAATTCCAGGAAGCACCTGATAATGAATCCATAGTTTAATCGTGTACTTTCATTGTGTTTTGTTGTTAGGAGAGTTTATCAAAGTTTATAACAACAAGTCTACTCAAATGTATGAGGAGATCTAATTATTATTTTTGTTATCAACTTTATAGCATCAGACTCAATCTATTTAGAGCCCACTTTTATATCTATTTTCTTTATTGGTTTACTTCAACACAACCTCCATTATATATAAAATCCTTTCAGTTTCTTTAAAAAAAAACATTATCATTAATGGTTTACTATTGATAAAATTAATTAATATGCATTTATATAAATATTATCACATGTTTTAATAAAGTTACGTAACAATTAATGTTATTAGTCCGTGCCATGGAACTTTAGCAATGAGTTTGCTTTTGATGTGACATTAATTTGCCTTTTACTATAAATTTGTGTATGCAATGTAATGTTTAACATAGGGAAACAAATATATATTTTTGGATATAATACAAATATTTGTGTTTCTCATTTCTAATTGGTTGATAGAATTGAAGTGTTATTGCTCCCTTCACGTCTTTCAATATGTAGAATTAATTACATAATCAATGAATTTCACCAATCACCACATCTAAATATATTTATATTTATGTAGAATAAAAAGTTGTACTATGTATTTATTATTATGCATTATTATATTTATTATTATATTTATAATATATTTATTATATTTATGAATATTATTGTTCCATTATGTTCATTAGACATTTTGAATAACAAACAACCCTCAATTATTATCTTTTGACAAAAAATATTTATTACTTGTGCATTTAGTTATATTAAATTTCATTGGCCCACAGGGGTGTAAATCGATTGACAAGTGCCGTGTAAATAGAAAGAAATATATAAAAGAGGTCTCAAGTTCGATTCTCACTTTACGTGTGCTCCACGCTTTAATTTATATTAAAAATTTAACAATACTTTTATAACTTCCATAAATATAATTTCTCCACCATATACATATTTATTATATATATAATAAAATTCACATGGCATTTTTTCACATATTATAAATATATTTCTTCACCATATACATATTTATTATATATAAATATAATAATATTTGTGAATAGGCTCTTATACTTTATTTATTAATATATGTTATTTAAGCATATATTTAACACATTTTTTTCACATATTATAAATATAATTTCTTCACCATATACATATTTATTATATATCAATATAATAATATTTGTGAATAGGCTCCTATACTTTATTTATTAATATATGGTATTTAGCATATATTTAACACATTTTATAGAAAAAATATTATTAATGTGTTAAATATATTTCTATATTTCTAGGACACATCAATATTATTAACATGGTTATTGTTAATTCTAGTTTATTTTGATTAATGTGAATTAATTAATATACAATTATTGCTTCTTAGAATTAATTAGGATTAATTGGAATTAATTATGATTGATTAATAAGATTAATTTGAAGTTCAAGAATTTAACTTATGTGGTTTTTACTAGTTATCAATGTTGTTGAACATTTAATTATATAATTATGGATTACTTAACATTAAATGAAAGTTATTTATAATTTATTATTATTATTTTAATATTTAGTAAAATTATTTTAAAAATAAATTACAATATATTATATTTAATTGTGATTAATAATAATTAATTATAGCTAATTAATTTTAAAAATTAATATATTAATATAAAATAATAAATTTTTAGTTTGTATTAAAATATTAATAAAATTTAAAAGTCAAATTCTTAATAATATTATTTTAAATAAACTCATTTTATTTGAAACAAACTTTTAATTAAAATTAATTAAATTTTGAAAATTATTATTATTATTATCAAAACTAATAAACTTGAAATTTATTATAAAATGTTGAAAAGGTTTAAAAAAAAAACTCTAAATGAATATTCTTATAATATCAAAACAAATCAAGACTCAACACTCCTCCACAAATGAATATTCTTAT
>JASDQU010100302.1:80039-103334 GCA_032191745.1 Picea mariana | reverse complement strand
TAGTTTGTTTTTATTATTATTATTCTCAACTTCTGATGTCATTTTATTTTATTAGTGTAACATTATGTTATATATCCATACTGAACTGGATATACTCTTTGTTATTCTGACTACAACAAGCAGTAGTCATCAGAATCCAAAACATGGGAAGTTGCAGCAAGCACATCAAACTGTTCCTCTTCTCCTTCCTGTTATTCATATGGACTGCACAGAGATCAAAACATCCATCATGTCCAGTTATTGAGATCAAGGTGTTACCAGGAACATGGAAAGTGGAGGTCCAAAATGGAGGAGTGTCAGCCATGCATATGGCCACGACCTATCTAGATACAGTGGTAATGTTCGACCGCACGGATTTTGGCCCCTCTAAGCTTCTGCTAGACAGACACCGATGCAGGAATGATCCAGATGACCTGGCGCTTAAACACCATTGTTGGGCTCACCTCCATAGAATACAATGTGGCAACCAACACCATTAGACCTCTTATGATATTATTTGATACTTGGTGTTCATCAGGAGCATTTGCAGCAAACAGTACTATTGTTCAAACGGGGGGTACAATGATGGAGACAAGACCATTAGATACTTTGCCCCTTGCAAATATTCAAATCCAAATTCAAGAACATATACAAATAAAAGCCTCTGTGATTGGCACGAGTCCAAAGTCCAGAAGCTCAAGGATAGACGCTGGTATGCATCCAATCAAATACTCCCTGATAACAAAATCATTGTGGTTGGAGGCAGAAGAGCTTTCTCTTATGAATTTGTTCCAAAGATTTCATCCCACGAAGGATTTTACAGCCTGCCATTCCTACAAAAGACTTACACTCCATTTTCAGAGAACAATCTGTACCCTTTCTTGCATCTGTCATCAGAAGGAAATCTGTTCATATTTGCCAACAAGGACTCAATTCTCTTCAACTACAAGAAAAACAGGGTTGTGAAAGAATTCCCCAGAATGCCAGGAGGAGGAGCCAGGAATTACCCTTCATCGGGGTCATCAGTGATGCTGCCACTTCACTCCACAAACTCGTTCCAAACAGTAGAAATTATAATATGTGGAGGTGCACCAGAAAATGCTTACAACAAATCGAAATCTGGCAATTTCATGAATGCTCTCAATAACTGCGGCAGAATAGTCATTACAGACCGAAACCCTAGAGGGTCTATGGAGAAAATGTCCAAGCCGAGGGTTATGCCAGACATGCTCATTCTCCCCAACGGAGAAATCCTAATCATCAATGGAGCTCAGAAGGGTATTGCTGGTTGGTAGCTTGCTATTGATCCTTCTTATTCCCCATTTCTTTACAGATCAAATGAAACCCTCGGTGCCCGATTCTCTATACTAGCTCCTTCTACCATTGCCAGACTATATCATTCCACTGCTAATATACTTCGTGATGGAAGGGTTTTGGTTGGGGGTTCGAATCCCCATGTTGGTTACAGCTTCTCCGGAGAAAAATTTCCCACTGAGCTTCGTCTAGAAGCCTACAACCCTTACTATTTAGACATTTCTTATAAGAATCTTCGGCCTGTTATCACTTCAGTTATAGCACAGCAGTCTTCCATTGCCTACGGCTCCAGTTTCACAGTTGAATTCTCGATTGACTGTAGCAGAGCTGTTCAAGGTTTTAATAATTCCGACGAGAATATAAGGATCGAGTTTAATATATGTGCTCCTCTTTCACAACACATAGTTTTTCAATGAGCCAGAGAATACTTCAACTTGGAGCTACCGGTCGTATGATAAAAGAGAAGACGTATGTTGCTACTGTAATGGCTCCTCCTACTTCTGTAGCCGCACCACCTGGTTATTACATGCTGTTCGTTGTCAACCATGGGATTCCTAGCATAGGAGAATGGATCAAAATTTCTTGAATGACTGTTGTTGATGACAGGTTTTGAATCATTCTCCTCAAATCTGTGTTTCGGTGTAATTGTAAAATCAAGAGAGTGGATTACGATTTAAAAAAAAAAATCTGTATATAAATTATTTGTTCATTCATTTCCATGTGAAATCTCATTGCGAGAAGATTATTATGATGTTGTCTCTCTATCCTTCCTTTTTAATTATGAAATCTTATCGCCGAGAAGGATGTTATGAGATTATTTACTGTACTACTCCTGCTTCTAATTGCTCGGTTGGGATACCTCCTTTTCATCCCCTCGGCGAGTGATTCTTATCAGAGTTTTTCATCTTTAATGATCTGGTACCGATGCAGTATATAGCAATGAGTTATCATTGATTTTCATATTAGTTTTATGTTGATTTAAAAAATATGTATAAATTTAAATGTTGAATATAATAAATAAATAAAATTTATTTTTCAATATAATAAAATTAGTATTTTTATGATTTTTGATTGGTCAATAAATATAAACTGATAGTGTTATTAAAATCTTCACTTCATTCCAGGTTTGGAATTAATTTTGACATTAATTATTTGAGATGGTTAATTTCTATGTGCTATTTGATAACTACCAGGTTAGAAACCCAATGAATCTGGTGGCAGGCTTGTTTGGGCAACTCCCTAACATTGGTGGGACACTACTAACGCAAAACCTCCACTATACACTAAAAATTGGTATGCAGTACATCCCAACATGCTGCCCTTGTTTTAACAAGTAACCAATTCACTAACAATAATTATAAAATATATCTTATTTATTTTTATAATTTAAAATGTATATTTTATTTTATATTTTATAATTAATTTTTTAAATGATTTTCAAAAATTAATAAACATTTTTCAAACTAACACAAATCATAAATCATAAGAAAACCCCAACTTAATAATTTCATATAAATTATTTATTTATCATTTAAAAATGAATAAAAATATAATGATATATATATATATAAAATACATTATAATATGATTTGAGATTCTTAAATCCAACATATTATATTTTTTTCTTAATTACTACATGTTTTTAACCATTGATCACAAATGCATTGCTCTAGCTATCACCCAAATGTACCACTCTACCAATGGAACTTTCTCTTAAACCCATCATAAAAATGGAATAACAGCTTTCTCTTAAACCTATCATAAAAATTAGACCAACACAATGGAAGGACCTTAGCAATGGCCTAATTACTAAACATAATGTTTAGTCTCTTAAATATTATTTTCTCATGTATGATAAGGGAGGTAATACATTGAATACAACTACCAGATATAATATACTTACTAATCCATCTTGTGATCTTATAAGCTCTCATTTAGCACCACACATTCTTAGAAATCCTCAATAATAGATGATGATACTTAAACCACCTAATAGTTTTAAGAATTGTGTTATAACATAGTAGTTAAGTACTCTTCCATGATATTGTTTTACTTTTTCATTATAGTTTGTAATGAAGTCGAATCTTGATGATTATATCATCTCTAAACATTAATAATAATTCAATTGTAACTATTTTCCTTTTTATCTTTTTTTTTTTTAATTATTTAATAATGTTTTATCATAAAAAATAAATTCTAATCTTAATATATCATTAACATAAATTCTCTAATTCTAATAAATAGTGAAAAAAAAATCATATATAAATATTTATTTTTTTAAATTATAAATTTTAATATTTTTTAAAACATAACTATATTGAATATCTTAATACTATTAATTTCATATCTAAATATTAAATATCTTAATACTATTGAATTGATACTAAATTATAAAATATATTTCACTTTTTTCAATACCATACTTTTTGAAAAAAGTATTATGGCATTTGGCCTTCCAACCTGATGGATACTAACCATGTCTCATAAGTATATTATTTTTTATTCCTAAGATTATGATTATCGCCACAAATCACACCTTCCTAGAATGTCATTGAACTCAATAGTGTCAAGAATAGAGTCTTGATAACCAACTAATCTTCTCATACTTTGCATACCCACACTTGCAAAACTATGTATTGGTTCCCTTAAAGTGATCTCGAGGATTGAGCCTGAATAATAAATGAACCTCTTATAAATAGTGTCATGCCTCACATGTTTAGATACCATTCACTTCTGGACTTCAACAATTTTCTCCTATGAACTTTTCATAGTTTTACTTTGCAAGGCTTTGAGTGTTGTGACCGAATTCTCATTTTTGTCAACAACTACAATATTATTGTGCTCACTTAGATATAAAAGTTAAAACTAAAATAAACACTCATATATTCATGTAGAATTAGAACATATTTATGAGGTAATGGCAAGTGGTTATATATTAATGTTTAGAAGAACGTGTTGAACTAAAAACTGACAAGAGGATCTAGTTGGAATAGGTGGGTGGCCACCAATATCCACCTGGATCAATCCTCCCCCCTTAGGAAGCAATGGTCTCCATTGTGTTGAGTTCCCCCATTAGGTGAGGGAACTTCTGATGGATTTGGCCTCGGGTGAGCCACTTGCCTTGGTGTAGGAGTTGCCCTGCCTTGACAACCCGATAAAGCTTGATCCTTTATTGGCAAGTTCCCTTGACCTATGTGTCCGCTATATTATCAGTGGATGCATGTTCCATGCAGTCAGGGTTGAGCTTTGTTGGTGTCAGTTGTTCTGCGATCTCTGAGGTGTCCAATAATGGTGGAAAATATGGCCGAAGGAGGTCCACATTGAACACTAGGTGCAAGCCAAGGAATGGTGGAGTGTTGAGCTCAAAAGAATTGTTACCCATAGCCTTGGTGATGGTGTAAGGCCCATAGCGAAGTGGGAGGAGCTTCCGATGGGGCCCTGTAATACACTCCTTCTGCAAGTGTAACCAGACCTTGTCGCCAACCTGAAACTGGTGCGGTACCCTGTGTTGATCATGGCGCTGCTTGTACTTAGCATTGGATTTCTGCAAAATCTCATGGACCTGTTGACGGATGTGTTGAATCCGCTCAATGAATCCGGTGGATTTGCTTTGTCGGTCTCAAACTGAACATGGGAAGAGTCGGTCTGTGTGGTTGCCAGAGGTAGTGCAACATCAATGGGACCCAAGGGTTGGAATCCCAGTCCCACCTGAAATGGGCTATGGTCGGTGGAGATATGGAGAGCCTTATTGTAACTGTGTTGAACATAGGGAAGACTCTCATCCCATCTACATGGATGCTTAGAGTTGTACATGCGTAGGATGTGCACAATTATCCGATTGCCGACCTCTATTTGGTTGTCTGTTTGGGGGTGGAAAGCAGTGGATTTAGTGAGCTTGGTTTCCAGTAGTGACCAGAGACTTGACCAAAATGTGTTGAGGAACCTGTTGTCTCGATTGGAGATGATGGTCTTTGGTATCCCAAAATGGACCCACACTCGTTCGAAGAAGAGCTTGGCAGTATCTGTCGCTGTGATGTTCTTCTTCTAGGCTGTGAGGATGGCCATCTTCGAAAACCTATCAAGGACCACAAATACACAATCATTGCCTTGCTTGGTGGACGAAAGGTTAGATATGTAATCCATCGAGATGGATTCCCAAGGCTTCTTGGGAGTAATAAGAGGGGTGTATAAGCCTTGCTTCTTGATGGTTGGCTTGGAAATGGCACATGCAGTGCAAGATCTGATATATTTGTTGACGTCATGTCGAAGTTTTGGCCAATAAAAATGTTTATGGAGAACGACCACAATTTTATCCACGCCAAAATGTCATGCCACCCGAATGTAATGGGATTCCCAAATCATCTTTGCACGCTCACTTGCAGGAGCACAGAGATGGCCCAGATGGCATAACATCCCATCCTGAATGTGAAAATCGGTGACATTCATGCCTGTACCCAAGAGCTGATATGTGGTGGTGAAGTCTGGATCTTGCTGATAAAGTTGGGGCCACTCAAATGCCTCATGTCCACATGAATGGAACATAGTGGTGAGTGCAGCTATGGGAGGTCAGCTAAGGCAGTCAGCGACATGATTTGCGCTCCCAGTCTTATACTTGATGTTAAGATGGAATTGTTGTAGGTAGGTGGACCACTTATGATGGTGGTCGTTATGCAACTTCCCTTGTGTCTGTATGAACTGTAGAGGCTTGTGATCGGTGTGAATGATCGTCTCCTTTCCCAGAATGTAATGTTTCCATTGACGACAAGCTTGTACAATGGAATACATTTCCTTGTCATAGGTGGGGTATTTCCGAATAGTATATGAGAGTGTCTCACTATGGTAGACCATCGGATGACCGTGTTGAGTGAGAATTGTGCCTACAGCATAGTCAGATGCATCAGTCTCAATCTCGAACGATTTTTGCAGATCAGGCAAGGAGAGTACTGGAGCTGAGCACAAGCGATGCTTCAGATCATCAAATGCTCGTTGTTGTTCCTTCCCCCACACGAAATTTTCCCTGCCACCGCCCTTGGTTACATGGTTGAGGGCCCATGCAATATGGGAAAATCCCAACACGAATCATCGGTAGAAATTGGCCAGTCCTAAGAAGCTTCGAAGCTCGGTTAGTGTGGTCGGGGTTTTCCAGTCACGAATGAATTGGATATTAGCGCGATCGAAATGTACTCCATGCTCATCAAAAATGTATCTCAAGTATTGGACCATGTTCATGCCAAAGGAACATTTTTCCAAGTTGGCATATAGCTTGTGTTGTCGCATAGTGCTCAAAACATGTTGAATATGTCGCATGTGCTCCTCCCAAGTTTTGTTGAAGATGAGTATGTCATCCAAATATACCACCACAAAAGAGTTGGTGAAGGGTCTCAATACATCATCCATCAACCTCATGAAAGTGGCTGGTGCATTTGTTAGGCCAAAGGGCATGACCAACCATTCGAAGAGACCTTCTTTAGATTTGAAAGTTGTCTTCCAGACATCAATTGGTTCAATGGGAACCTGGTGGTAGCCAGACTTTAGGTCAATCTTGTTGAAGAACGTTTCCCCCTTGAGTTGGTCAAGAAGGTCATCAATCCTAGGAATTGGGTACCGATTTATGACTGTGATTTTGTTTAATGCTCTGTAATCAATGCAGAGTCGCCAGGTCATGTCCTTCTTCTGCACTAGTACAATCAGGCTTCTGCAAGGGGAGGAGATTGTAAGTTTTAAACCTACGAATTAAAGCAATGCATATAGATTCTTAAGCAATATAGAAATTAATCAATGGCTCATTCAGAGAGTACACAGAGATTTTATACCGGAAACCCTCAATCGGGAAAACCTTTCTTATATTCATTATCTCAAATTTCACCATTCACCATACAATATATACAATGTTTTTAGGTATTCCGTAGATACCAAAACCCTAATCCCTTAATCCGGGATTAATTTACAAATCCGCTAAAAATAGCAAAAACGCAGATGCAGACGTAGTTGTCGTATCTGACACGCCCACATACACACACATGCAAAGAATATAACACATACCCAACAAATATGGGTCTGATGTTCCCCTTTTGAAGAAGCTCTTGGATCTGACGCTTGATTTCATCATTTTCCATCAACGAGCGACGATAGACTGGTCCATTAGGTAGAGGTGTACCGGGGGTTAGATCAATTTAATTCTTGACTTGACAGTGTGTCGATACCTCGTTGGGTGAGGAGAAGATGTCTCTATAATCTTCCATGATCTTTTCCACTTGCTTCTGCTGCAAATAGAGGCTTTGTGTGGAGGCCACGGATGTGGTGGTGACCTTCTGCTTACTGTGAGAATGGATCACAAAGAAGACGAACTTCCCGGTCTGTGAAATGACCTTACTGCATTGCTTAGCAGATATTAAAGAAATATCAGTAGGCGACGCTACCTTTGGTATCCTTTACAATTGTCTACCCAAAGTAATAATAACACTGCGAGGTCTAGACTCATACACAACATCACGCTTCCAAAAATATGGTTGTCCTAAAATAAAAACACAAAATTCAAGGGGATAAATATCACACAATACCTCATCTTTGAAGGGCTTGATGTCGTAGGGCAGGCGACATTGTTGGCTAACACATAAATCTCTTCCTTGGTGAAGCCAGTTGATGGTGTAGGGCTATGGGTGTGGTGTCATCGGCAGGTTCAATCGCTTGACGACCTCTGTTGAGATTAGGTTGTTTTGACTGCCACTGTCAACAATGAAATGAAGTGGAGCCCCTTTTACCCACATCTGTGAGTGAAAGAGGCATTCCCCTTCCTATGGTTCTTCTGGTTCGTTTGGCTGGACTTTAGTGGTATCGACAGTGGCACTGGGTTCAACATCAATGATTCTCTTCCCTCCTTCTGGATTTGATTCAGAATCAGAATCGTCGTCTAACTCGGAAGCCTTCAGCTCGGCCATGAGTGACTGCTTGGAGCGACATTCTTCAGTGTTGTGCCAAGGATTTTTTTGGTATTCACACCATTTTCCCGTGTCCTTCTTCATCTTCTCATTGCCCTTCTTGTGTTGCGGCTTAGACTGGTTGTCTTGAGAGTGGCCATATTTTCTCTGTCCCTTGTTGTGTGCGTTGGGGTCGCCTTTACCCTTCTTTGACTGTGAGGAGCTTGCAGATCCAAACTCTCACCTCTTCTGCTTAAATTTTTGCTCGATCTTGACAGCATATCTATAATATGTGCCCAATGAGGCGATGTCCAGAAACTCCATTTATGTTTGAATGTATCTATGCAAATAGGCGTGGTATTTGAGCACCAGATTTCTCTTAGAGTCTTTGATACCCAACTTGGTGCACAAGGCATGGAAAATATTGGTGAAATCTGGTACTGTCTGGTCCCTTTCTTAACGCAGGGCGGTCCATCTGGTGTACTGGTCCTCGTAGCTTCCAACAGAGTAGTATTGTTCTTTAATGGCATCCCGAAAGGAATCCCATGTAGGGAAAACCACAAATATTGCAGATTCCTCTATGTCCCTTTGCTCAGAGTAAGTGTCCCACCAGTCCTTAACATGGGGGACATCCTTGAGGAGTGCAAAAGTAATATTTTCCCTATCGAAAAAATTATGGACCGAAAAATACCCTTCGAACAGATTCAACCATTTATCTACAGCATTCGCATCTATCAGTCCTTCAAATAATGGAATATCAAAATTTACCTGTACCTTGAATGGGATTGCATGGCCGCTTGATGAAGGTGATCTCCTATGGGCAGTCGTCGAAGGATCTGCGCAAAGTTGTCCATCATTTCGTTCTTTTGTCGCGCAAGGGATTCCTTGAGCAACATTTTAAAAGGATCTCTTGCTCCATCATCTTTCTTTTTGTCTCCCATGGTTTTTTTTCAGGCTTGACGCGACCAATATTGCAATGGCTCGATTGGTTTGAGTCCCAACTTCTTGTACCTAGATCTTGTCGGGGACATGCACGAAAAAAAATAAATGAAGAGCAGACCACTCTGATACCATTGATCCAAATTTAGGAGCGGAACGAACTGATTAAAAGACTAAATACAATAAACACATAGATATGAATAACAACATAGATATCTAGTGAACAATATCTTCTATTGAATAAATGAAATAGGCTGAAACTGTAAAACTGCAGAACTGAAACACTTGCTTGAATGGTGGTAGTTATCTCTGAGAAGAGATGTGGATGCTACGTGCATTCGTCTGAGCAAAATGAATACAATGAGGCTCCAAAGGCCTTTTTGATATTACTCATGAATTCCAAAACCATAGACATCCAAAAACCTAACCCTAAAAGGTTAAACACCAAAAATCATGTGGGCCCCTATGGGTAAGTTGGTACCTCAACTTCCCAGGGTCGTAGATTTTGCATATGACCTTTGTTTTAGGCACGTGATATCCCGTTGGAAAGGTATTTTAGAAAAATACACATTACGTTGTCAAACTCTAACTTTGTCTACAGTTTGACTGTGGCAAGCCAAAAAAACATTGTTTAGGGCTCCAAAACGGCCCTTGAAGTACAACAAGATGTGCCGACATGAAAACATACAAAATAATCCAATTGGATTAGGTGAGATGCCACCCGTATCCACCTGGAAGATGTGTAGGGCTTCATATAGCCCCAGAAGTGTAGAACCCACAATTACAAAGAAGTACAAAAGAACGTGTTGAACTAAAAATTGACAAGACGAGCCAGTTGGAATAGGTGGGTGGCCACCAATATCCACTTGGATCAATATATGGATATACTTGGGTTATTTGGAGGAAGTTATCATAATGAATAAGGAGTTATTTTGTAACTCATATCTATTATCACTTTGGGAGTTGTGCTCTCTGCTCATATTTGTTGTACATTGCATGTGTGTTGGTTTCTAAAATGCTATTTTAAGTATTGAGTTCATAAGATTCTGTATCAAAGCAAAAGATCCTTGGTTGGCATCATCAAAACAACACCTTGTAAATTTTTCACTATTAACATTTACTAGAGAACTACAATGAGATGAGACTTGAATAGTTGGAAAGAGGACATATTGAACTATATCTGGTCTAAATTTTAGCAAAAGATGTGTGAGAATTTTGGAGGTACAGTTAGGAAGGGACAATGCTCTTGTTCAATATTGAAACTAAGTTAAAAGTAGCAAGGTTCACTAAAAATGGAATATATTGATGTTGAGAGATTAAATTGAATTCATATTGATTGGAAATTGAAAAGAAGACACATTAGGCTATTACATATTACAAAATTGTATTTGTTAGTGCAAAATTGGAGATATCACCTTTACAACTTTTCTCTCCAAATAAATGCCAAAATCAAATAGTTTTAGGAGAGTGTCCATAACTTCTTATTATCACATCCAAATTGAGGGAGACCTCGACATTCTGGAGAGTACATATTAGGAAGTTATAGGACAAATCTCAAATTGAATGGTGCAGAAATTTTGATAGCTCATTCACAAGATTGGCTTGCAAAGTGTCCCCAAATAAGGGCTTAAAATGGTATGTTAATTTACAATTAACATAAATTTTTATTAGAAGGTCCAATTGAGGTGATCTAAAAGTCATGCAAATAGGAGATCAAGAAGAATACAATGTTTTTGAAAAAATGGGATTAATATCAGATATTTTGGGGAATTGAAATCTAAGGGTTTTGACTAGACCCCAACTATTAGGAAAAAATTGATGGTAATGCCAAGATTTTCGTGAAAGAGAAGTGGGATTGATGCTAAAAGCCTAAAGGTTGAATGTTGCAAAGAAGAATTAGGAAAATGTTTATTATATAATTGTTTATCTTATAGATGGTGCCCATGATTGGTGGAATAGTCTTAATAAGTGCACCAAAAGTTTATGTGAATTGTGGGAAAATTTGGAAATAGCCTTCTCACATAAATGGATGAAAAAAATAGAATAAGAGGAAAAGGTGCAGAAAATTCAAGATAAATTGAAGGAAGCAAACTGATATCTCATGAAAAATGGTGTTGGGTTGTCCAATATGAAAGCCCTTAATGAAGCACTCATCGAGGAGGTTAACAACATGAAGCAAGGAAAGATGAGAAAATGCAAGAAGGATTAATATGATTCATAGGAAGAATTGAAAAAGAAGAATGAAGAAATTATAAGATTATGAAACCATAATCAAACACTACTTAATGAGGTTAAGAGATTAAAAGATGAAAAGAAGCATTTTCAGGATTGATATTATCAATAAAAAAATCTTATATGAAGATATTGCTAGAAGAATTGAAGAGGAAATTGGTAAGAATGTTGAAGAATCCTTATCTACAAAAGATATCAAATCAGAAATACAATCTAGAATTAGAGACGGATAAAGCAAGTTGATGGATACCATCACCATTCAACTTAATGATGAGAAGGAAGAGAAGATACAAGAAGATCATCAAAAGAAACTTGGGGATGAAGATATACAAT
Organism: Picea mariana; assembly: GCA_032191745.1. Taxonomy (NCBI): domain Eukaryota; kingdom Viridiplantae; phylum Streptophyta; class Pinopsida; order Pinales; family Pinaceae; genus Picea; species Picea mariana. Next base: position 91,620 of record JASDQU010100302.1, on the reverse strand, counting down.
TAGAGAGGATAACATCCAAATTGAAAGAAAAAAAATTAAAATGAAGGTATTCTCTTTCAAGTAAATATAATCAAAGATTAAGCATAGAGGTTAGAGCATGTCATTGTACCAACAAATAATATTCATCATAAGGGTTTGGAAAACAAAGAAAAATAATAAAAAAGTGAACCATGTCAACACCCCTCATTACTGTGAAAGTTGGAAAGAAAGATAAGAAGATCAACATCAACATTACCCATGAAGAAGATGACAGAATAAAAAATATTCATAGAATGGGGAATCAAAGAACCATTATTAAATGAGATATTATCAAAGAGTCCCAACAACTACAACAAATTGGAGAAGCTACAACAATGCATGTAAAGGAAACAAAACTATCAAGGATTAACACTCAAAAGAATTGAATATGGATAAATGGATAATCATGATCAATGGAAACAAGAGAGAAATAATATAAATAAATCTTATTATTTGGTTTCATGACATGTAAAATCCTTAGCTACAAAGATTTGAAGACAAATATTTTCAAAGAGGGGTACCATTTTATGACCCTAATAGGGGTATAGATGGCATTAAATCTATATGTAGTAGGTTTTTGCCTAATGGGGATCCCACATGTGAAATGAGTGAGAATATGTATATAAAGATGTCAATATATAGTCTTTATTGTATACATGTCTCATGATTTGGATGTATGAATGTACTTGGGTTTTTTGAAGGAGTTTCTCCTAATGATTAAATATTTATTGTGTAACTAATCTCTATTATCACTTTGGGAGTTGTGATCCACACTTGTATTGGTGTACATTTTGTGTGTTGGTTTATCATGCTATTTTATGTATTGGGTTCATAACAATGTGTAAACAATAAGGAGCAAGTTTAGAAGCAGGATGAAGATGTTGGCACATAGAAGAACAAACAAGCATGGGGTAGTGAGAATGTGGGAAGGAAAGTTGTTGTATGCACATGGCACACCCATGAGAAAATGAATAATTAGGAGAGACAAGATAAATGGATATGGATGTGGTAGTGAAGTCTTGCGAAAAAGGATGAAGTCAAACCATTACCAACAAGTAGTTGAAGTGATTGGATGCACAAGGGACCAAGTCATTGAAAATATAGATACACAACAATGAGTAAATTTTGTCAGTTCCAATAGAGGACAAGTTGGTGTCAAAGAAGAGACAAGTATCAAGAAGAGAGAAATTGGATCTCAAGAGAAGACAATAACAAATGAAAAATATTAGTTGTTACGAGAGAATAATTGACATTTGAGTGATTGGTTTTAAGAGGAGGAAGAGTATGAAGGAGGTTGGGTATATGTGGAAGAAATGGATCTCAAGTTCATGAAGAGAAGTGTGAAGTTGGAAATCGTGTGTTGAGGATTAGTATATGAGTTGTAAAGTGTGTAAAAGGAAGTGAGGCTATAAGAGTTAGCATAGGACTTGTAAGCATGATAAGATTTCCATTGAATGTATTGAAATCTAATATTGAATAATGAAATGAGTGAACCATTTTGAAATATTGTTGTATATATTGAATTCTTTCTTGTATGAATTTGAGTGCTTTTTTGTTCTTTAATTTTTTGTTACCAATAATCTGTGTGGTTTGAGTCTAAGTGCATTGAGCCCAAGTTGGGATCGCTACCCTAACGCTACACCATTTTTTGTGTTAGAGAATAATTTTATCTTGAGGGTGTGAGCTTTGGTATTGAAGAAGTCTTGGAGAATCGACAGTTACTAATTTTAATCTAATAGAGTATTTGGGTGATTAAAGAAACCCCATAGGTGGAATTCATGGAAGTTGTGAGATTTAGAAGGGTGAGAATTGCAACAATGGTGCAAAGACATGGAATTGTTGATGTAAATCAAGAAATATAAAAGTTGATAAGAAGAATTGAAGAAGTATAAATAAGACAATGGAGTGGATATAAATAAGATATCAATTCAAAAGAAAAATATGAAGAAGAAAAATAAATGATCAAGAAGGAAATGTTGTTAATCAACTTTTGAAGAGAAAAATAACATCCAAATTTAAATCCTCACATTATGATTGTTATCACACAAATTGTGGTTTGGGAAAATCCCAACCCAAACACCAAGTGTGTGACACAACTAGGAACACCTATTACTATCACCTCAATTGGCATCCCCCTCATTTTAGTGAAGGACAAGTCGAACACAAGGGAGTCTTCTCGGTGACCCTATGGGGATTGTGATGGAAGATAGAAAGAGATCGAAGAGTGCCCCTATAGGTCAAAGTCAAGGATGAAAATGTGGCTTGGGAAAGAGTCTTGGGAGATGGTGAATGGTTGCCAAGGTTATGTACCTGAAAAACAATGTTAGACCTGCTCGAACAAGACAAGATATGATGATAAAAATCCTCAAACCAATGGGGAATCAACAAGAGACCTTACTATCCCAAAATTGCAGCAATGTGGAAATATATATATCAATAGTAAATAATTTATGTCAATTGCAAAATCGAGTGTATGATGTTGGAAAATAAAGCTAGCAATTAGTAGACAATTCTCCAATATTTAGACCAAGACTTTGATAGCAAAAGAGGGATTTTATTAAGTGTTACCAGCAGAGTTTTATAACATCCTTATGGCTATATAAAAAAATTCTACAACAAAAAGTTCTAGCCACTAAAATCAACAAGCAATCCACCCAAACAATAGCTCTTAGACAATAGATCAATTATGACAACTTGCAAGTAAATTTTGGCGGTAGAAAAGTGAGTAAGAGAGTAAGTTTGTTGCATCCCTAATTGTTGTAGCTTAATGCTTGTTACAGAAGCTTAATAACTTGGCTAATCAAGACGTTATTAGAGCACAAGATAGCTTAAAGCATGTAAAATTAAATTTCAAACTTGAAAAATTCTATCTCCTCGAAATTATGTTTACCAATGCACAATATTCAATCTCCAATGAAAAATATTAGTGCCTTATCTATTGGGTCATGGAGTCTCTTGTTTATGAGCTAGGGTTATTTACTCCTCCAGGGGTATAATCCCTTTTACTCCCTAGAGTAAACAAACCTTAGCAAGGTCTTGCTACAAGGGTGTAAGCCTTTTTACTCCTTGTAGCAATCCTTTAAAGTCTTTTCAATAACAATGAAGAGAAATTATTTGATGGAGGGTGTATGCCTTTATACTCTTCCAAGGGTTTGACAAATTAACCTTAAAATAAAGAAAAAACACACAAAATTGCATAAATTCCTTACCTAATCCAAGAGATAGCATGAAAAACTATTACTTATCAAGATATTCCACCACAATTTCCAAGAACAAGCATGCAAGAGAAGTCACTCGTGTTTCTTCCATCAATAGGCAAGTAAAGCATACATTTGCACAAGAGACAAGAGATAGTGATTCTCCCAAGTAGGGAGAAAATTGCATCCAAGAGTTATGTAATTCTCAAGTGAGTTATGTCTAAAATGAAAGTGAGATGGCCTCTATTTATATGAGGTCATATAAACCAATTTGTACACATAAGAAAGTCAACAAAAAATCAAAAGAGAATTGACCCCCTTTATTTGCCTTTACAAATTGAAAAAATTAAATTACATAAAGTAAAACCCTCCAAGGGGTGATGTCATGCCCTAGAAGGGTGACATTGAGCCTCTAAGTGAGATGTTGAGCCTCAATATGCAAGTCATTGGGCCTCCAAAGGCCATGTGTCCATATCTCATGTTTTAGAGTGTCATTGTCATGCATCTTCTTCCTTCAAATCACATCACACCATGTCTGGAACCGTCAAGCCCACCAAAACCCTAGCCTCCACATGAAATCAAAGCTTATAAGGTGACATCCTAGGCCTCCAAAGGCCATCGTCCAAGTGCAAAGGGATATGAGGTCATCCTCTAGTGCTGTTAAGGTGCCTCCAAGGCAAAGTTCATCACCTCATGTGCATAATATCTCTGTGGTCCTCTACCCATATTGTGGGGTATGACGTCCATCCTTGGGGTCTTCAACACCACATGAAGGTCAAAATGGCACAATTCCTCTATGAAATGGTTCTTCACCTGGAAAGGTCTTGTAAAGACAAACAAGTACACCTTCCAAGGGTTCATAAATCACACTTATCATGGAAAGTAATCCATATTTAATAAATGAACCACCCAAACATGTGCATCAAGTCCCCTCTTTTCAAACTAGACAAATGCTAAAAAACCTTATAAAATTTTCCAAATTTAAGTATGGGAGGGTTGTCATGGTGCCCTATTGGGTAGATCAATCCTTTATTCAAGGAGTGTTTCCCAAGAATACCCTCTCTAATTCATGTAAAGAGTATGAGGTGGATGGGGTTATGAATTTTTAGCATGGGGTTCTTGACATATCAATGTTTCATATTGTTTCATTTATGGGTGCCTTTGTGGAGGGTGTGTTGCATCCCTCGTTTGCGATGCAACCTTTTTCCAAGCCCTTTTATTTTCCATTAATTTATTATGGTCCAAAACATTGAGTGCTATGTGAAATGGAAAGTAAGGAGCACCACAATCCCACTTGGAGCTAAGAACACATTGAGTTCCATGTGCAAGGAAATTAAAAGACATCACAAATGCATTCCCTCAACAAGTGGGACATTTATTAATTATGTGTTTTCTTTTTTAAATGTCCTTCATTTTTTTATGGAGAAGAATTTCATTGCTCTCATGACCTTAGGGTGAGCATCTAGAGGGATAATTTATGGATTTCAACTTTTTCCAGCTACAACACCTCTAGGCTTTTAGCCACTTCTTCCCATGAAATGAGGTAGAGTCCCTTCTTGGGGTCAATAAGCCCGAAAACCCAAAAGATGAGAAAACAAAAGGGAAGAGGTGTGGAAAGTGATAAGTATGTGTGTGAATGGTACAATGACCCTTCAAGGAGACCCCCTAGAAGCAACCCTTTTCCCTAGGGTGAGCCACTTTCTAGGAAACCATTTCAACCACGAAGGTGAAATAAGGAAAAATGTATAATTTCCAAGCAAACGTTGTCATAATCAAGAAAGGACTCTTTGCAACATGTTCAAATGCTTAAATTATTAAAATGACAGTTACCACGAGACCAAAATCGTTACCTCATGAAGCAAGACCTATTGTCATCTATGGGCCAAGCTCGTGGGGTGGAAAATGTTGTTGTCGATCAATGATGATGTGTGGTGAGAGGAGGGGATTTGTCTTCTCATATGGCTCTTGGCACTCCATGTATTCAACCTGTGGGCCTTGAGACATCATATCCTTAGTTATCCCTAGCCTGGGGGGGGGGGTAACATATGGCTCCTAAATGGGGACATGTGCTCGTTGTAGACTACATGAGAACCTCGACATCTCCTAGTAAGACTTGTGCCTACACATACTCAAGAAAAAATAATTAGAGCATAGAGGGGTGGCTTGCCCACCCTTTATTCATATAATGAAAACTTCCAAAATTTCAACTATTCTTTAAAAAAGAAAATTTTGCATTTTTCAAAAAATTCTAGCTAACATGTAATATGATTCAAGCAAATGTACCACAACTATTATGCATAAATGAAAATAGAGAAACATGTAAATCAAAGCATGAAAGTAAATGCAACTTCACTACAATGAACACACAAATGCAAATTCAAGAAAGCAAATGACCTACCTACTTACCTGGGGCCCGAGGCCCATGGAGATCATGTCTTATAAACATAGGGTCAGAGGATAGACCCATCAACTGGTAATGGCATCCTCCTCCCATCCATGGAAAATAAATAGTAAGTGTTCTTCTCAGACTTCTTATTGACAATGTAAGGGTCTAGCCACAAAGCTTCATTTGTCTTGTCATATTTTGTCTTTCCCTTCCTTTTATCCCACATGAGAGCAAGGTTGCCTTCATCAAATTCAACATAAGGTAGTTCTTCAATGTAAGGTTGTGTGGGAGTATCTACTTCAACCATATGCTTGATATCTTGTTCTCACTCTTTATCATTCTTGTCCTCATCCTTCTTGAGTATCTTGATGGATCCTAGATATTTTCTCTGGTATTCTGCAAGCTTCTCTTTATACTTATCCATATTCAAAAGTAGTGCATCAATACAATCTTCTTGTGAAAAAGGTAAACCTTGAGGATCATATTCAATAAAGCGAGGTGCCACACACTCCAATAATCAGGGCTATTTGGATCAACCAAATGATTCTTTATGAAATTTGGACTGTATAAAATTGCAAATGTCCCATCCCCCATAGGGATACGTGCATGAGTGAGGTCCATATTGAGAAACCCTCCTAGGGTAGTGGACCAACTTCTTGATAAGAGCATGCCCTAAGCGTCAAGTGCATCAATCCAATATATATTCATGATGAGGTTGATGTGGGGAAAATCCTGAAGATACACCTCCACATCTTCTATGAGACCATACACATTCACCATTCTTGAATCAATACCACAAATGTTTCCATAAGGATGAGTTTTCCGCAAACCAATTTGTTTCATAACCTTTAGATACATTATGTTTTTCAGGGCTCTAGAATCCAAATACAATTATTTGAATGGAAGCCATTTATGCCCAAGGAAAGATAAAAAGGAGGAGCCTCTTCTCCCTGGATCCCATGATACATAGTGTTTAGGATGACCGGAGGATCCTCTGCTCCATCTTGTAACTTCAATGCCTTAAAATCTTCTCTTCTTACAGAAGGAATTTTACACATATCTACCACATATACCAACATATTCATCTTCCCCATCATGCCTAGTACATCTGCGAGTCATCTTGCATCCTTATTCGCTCGGATCCAATTAGGTCATTCGTTGTCGGGTTTTAATGGGCAAGGAGTATTTATAGTGTTGCTATGCAATTTATATTTCCTAAATCATGGATCTAGGAGCTGCCAATCATATTATATCATTATTCCTTGGAGAAAATTATGGATCTAGAAACTGTTTTGAAAATGGCTCCCACCACCTTAGAATTTGGTTATTCATGCCTGGTGCCCATAATATCTCACAATTTCATAAATCCAGTGAAAAATCATACGAATCTCTTCACCTATCGGTGCAGGCTGTGGAAGTAAGTCATGAACTGGAGGTGGAGGAGGTGGAGGTACTTCCTTTGTTGCTTGAGGTGGTGGGACCTGCACTTTGTTTCTTCTTGAGTATGTCATAATTTCTTTCTTCCTCAACTTGTCCTTTAGGTCTTCATCCATTTGATTCAATAATTCCAACCAAGATTGTCTAGCTACCCTCTTCTTGAACTCTTCAAGTTTTTCTTCGGTGATGTCAATTTGTTCATCATCCCAAATAGTGAAAATTGTATCAATGAAGTTCAACATGTCCATAGTGCTTAGATCTTCTTCCTCTTTCATTCGTCTGAGACACGCATGTTTCGTATAAGGTCCCTGGCAAGGAAAACACCATGGTGATACCTCCATGCTGAGCATCCCAACATGATCCAAGGTGTTAGGTTCCTTTTCCTCTTTTCTTGGCCTTGGTCTCAAACCTGTGTTTTCCTCCACTGCTTGATAAATTGAGGTCTTGAAGTAGAATGATGCCTTTCAAAATTTGTTAACCTTCTCATTATCTGACTTTAACTCTGGACAAATTGGGCATTCATTTGATTAAAATCATGATCCATGAGTGTGATTGGATCCTGTAGACTGATAGTTGAAGTCTTCGTCTTAGGTTATGCTTTGACACGAGGGAACTGAAAAGGCCCAATCTTTGAGCTGATAAGATGTTATTCAATCTGAACACTATACTCTTTGGCCTTTGAAAAAATTTCAGATATATTTTCCTTCAGAATAAAACCAAACTGTCCTTCAAAAGAATTCAAGTACAGGAGGAGGACGATTCCTTCTGGTGGCCATAAGTCCTTCGAGATTTGACTTTGCAAGTTGTCAAATCTAGTATCAAATTCATTCACTGTTTCTTTTTCTTTCCTTTTGATTTGATTGAATTGCATTAATAGCATTATGTTGTCCTTCTTTGTTGTCCATCTACCTTTGAACAACTTAGCGAAATCTTCATAGGATGCCAAGTGATTGTCAAAAAATCCTTTAAACCACTTTTTAGTATTTTCATCAAGAGACATAGTTAGTAGCTTCATCGTAACATCTTCATGTTCTATACCATTGTCTTCCATGGCCACACCGATAGATTCAATGTGCTCTTCAAGTGTGAATCTTCCTGGAAGGCTTGAATCTTCCTTGGGGAAGATTTTTAGGGAAAGGTGGGTTATTAGGTTGTGGATTCGCCAGATGACTTTATAAAAAGTTCATCAAAACGGAGGAGGGAACTTCCCTCAAGTGGAGTTGCTAGGAAATCTAGGGGAAAGGCTTTGGGATGAATTTTCAAGTTTCGTTATGGGTCACAAAGGATTTAAAACCCTCCCCAACAACGATTCCAAAAATATTATCACACAAATTGTAGTTTGCGAAAATCCCAACCCAAACACCAAGTGTGTGACACAACTAGGAACACCTATCATTGCCACCTCGATAGATGTTTCCCTAGTTTTAGTGAAGGACAAGTCCAACACAAGAGAGGCTTCTCGGTGACCCTAGGAGATTCTAATGGAAGATGGAAAGAGATCGAAGAGTGCCCCTATAGGTCAAAGTCAAGGATGAGAATGAGGCTTGGGAAAGAGTCTTAGGAGATGGTGAATGGTTGCCAAGGTTATGTACATGTAAAACAATGTTAGACCTGCCCGAACAAGACAAGATATGATGATAAAAAGCCTCAAACCAATGGGGAATCAGCAAGAGACCTTATGTCCCAAAATTGAAGCAATATGGAAATATATATATCAGCAATAAATAATTTATGACAACTACAAATTAAACCATCAAAATCAAGTGTATGGTGTATTGGAAAATAAAGCTAGCAATTAGTAGAGAACTCTCCAATATTTAGACCAAGACTTTGATAGCAAAAGAGGGTTGTTATTAAGTGTTATCAGCGGAGTTTTATAACAGCCATATGGCTGTAGCAAACTTTTTCTACAACAAAAAGTTCTAGCCACTAAAATCAACAAGCAATCCACCCAAACAAAAACTCTTAGACAATAGATCAATTATGACAACTTGCAAGTAAATTTCGGCAGTAGAAAAGTGAGTAAAAGAGAGTAAGTTTGTTGTAGAGATAATGGTTGTAGATTAATGCATTTTACAATAGCTTAATAACTTGGAAAATCAAGGCACCCTTAGGGCACAAGATAACTTAAAGCATGCAAAATTAAATTTCAAACTTGAACAATTCAATCTCCTTGAAATAATGTTTACCAATGCACAATATTCAATCTCCAATGCAAAAGATTAGTGCCTTATCTAATGGGTTATGGAGTCTCTTTTTTATGATCTAGGGTTTATTACTCCTCTAGGGGTGTAATACTTTTTACTCCCTAGAGTAAACAAACCTTAGTAAGGTCTTGCTACAAGGGTGTAAGCCTTTTTACTCCTTGTAGCAATCCTTTCAATTATTTTCAATGATAATGAAGAGAAATTATTTGATGGAGGGTGTATGCCTTTATAATCCTCCAAGGGTTTGACAAATTAACCTTGAAATCAAGAAGAAACACACAAAATTGAAAAAATTCCTTACCTAATCCAAGAGATAGCATGAAAAACCCTTACTTATCAAGATATTCCACCACAACTGCCAAGAACAAGCATGCAAGAGAAGTCGCTAGCCTTTCTTTGTTGACATACTTACAGACAGAAGGAAATGTGTGTGTGTTTTTCATTGATGGTGCAAATCAACACAATCAGCAGCACAGTGATAATGGCATGGCAATGATCAACAATGAAGAGAAATAGTAATCATTGGATCCCATTCAGAATTCCAGATAACCGTCAGATAGGAGGAGCACACAGTATAAGAGAATAGATCTCAGGCGTCATATCTGAGCCCGAAGACCAACCATTGTCAGATCCAGAAGAAGGAGCACGATCTTTACGTGTAAGATGGAGCGGGATTACAAAGTCCTGAAAGTAGGAGGATCATCCATATTCAAGAAGGACACGTGGCGAGCGACTAGAATTTCGCTGACTTACACATTGGAGGAGTCAACGGAGCATGGTATGGGAACTCACGATATGCGATATCTTGAAATGATCTGGGTTGTCGGATCGAGGATTGATCTGAACCCTTGGATCGAGGGTCATGGACCGTTGGATGCATACTACACGTGGTGAGAGGTTAGCTTTTCGCTGACTGGAAGGTCAAAGGAATGAGGAGCTCTATCCTTTGAAATCGTGAAACGCGAAACTGCAATTCAATCTGAGTCATTTATTAAGGGAGAGCGTGGACCGTTGATCTGCCTCCATTTCGGAGTTTTGGATACTGGGTGTTTGGAGAGTCAAGAAACCTCACACCAAGATCCCCAAAGTCCCGAATCGCGAAAGCACTTTCTGGATAAGCGCTTGGTTACAACTAGCGGTCATATGTGAGGAAAGAGCTAGCTCAACGAAGCTCCATTTCGGCGATCGCGACATAAAGAGTCGAGACTCTTCATCCCAAGAGTCCCAAAGTTGTGAATCGTGAATCACTTTGTGGATAAGCGCCAAGTCACCGTCAATGGTCACGAGAAGGTAAGAAGCTAGTGCAGTCAAGCTCTATTTTAGCGATCACGACATGGAGAGTTGAGACCCTTCATCACAAGAATGCCAAAATGCAAAATCACGAAATCAATTCTTCTTAGCGTTTGGTCATAGCCAGTGGGCATATGAGATAAACGCGAGACCCTGCGGAATTAATCCAACGGTGTTAATTAATTGGGAATATGATCGAAGGGCTATTGTTGCACTTCACAATTAATTGATCAGTTACGTTTCAGTTAGCAGAACTGAATCATAATTCTTGGACGTTTGGCAATTCAGTTGTTGATGCGTTTTCTTGGAGATTCAAGGTGTAAATGAATAGGTGGTATAGGATAAAATGGAAACGCAATGACTGTGGTAGGTTGGTTGTTCGAACTGGAAAAATGAGTTGAAATATAAGAAAGGTAAAATTACAGTATGCATAGTGTGAGATAGAACTCAAAGATGTTGAACAAACAGAAGCAAGAGCAGAATTGCAGAACAGTTTGAAGCAGAGCAGAACTGCAGAATAGATATAGGCAGAGCAGAATTGAAGAACGGATACAAGCAAAGAAGAATTGCATAATAGAGAAGAAGTGGTAAGAATTGAAACACCTATATTGTTGGTTATTCAATCATTTATTCTTAATCAGGGAGGTAGGGTGGTGCTAGGGAGGATTGTGGTCCTCTAATATTCAAGTTGGTGCTTGAATATTGGAAGTTGTCTCTTCCATCTAGTTGTGGCTAGAAACAGGGCGGCAGGGTGGTGCTCGGGAAAACACAGAGTTTTTTGTATGCAAGTTGGTGCTTGTATAAGTCCAGTTGGTGCTGGAACATTTAGGGAGTTGATGCTTCCTTCTAGTGGGTGCTAGAGAAACCAAAGAGTTGGTGCTCTCAACAAGTTGGTGCTTGTACAAGTCCAGTTGGTGCTGGAACATTTAGGGAGGTGATGCTTCCTTCTAGTGGGTGCTAGAGAAACCAGAGAGTTGATGCTCTTAACAAGTTGGTGCTTGTATAAGTCCAGTTGGTGTTGGAACATTTAGGGAGTTTATACTTCC
>JASDQU010100302.1:57642-79834 GCA_032191745.1 Picea mariana | reverse complement strand
TTCTACTATGCTCACAATTTGTGAGAATTTACTCATGTATGCAATTTTTGTCATCTTCTCGAATTAGCTCAAGAAGCAAATGGGACGGGTTTCCCAAGACGTTCACAAGAAGGTTGGCAGCACTGTTAGAGGTCACCAACCTTCTTCAGATATGTAACTTTCTGATTCAGGTCTGTCTGAAAGTTGATTAATGCAACATAACCGTTCTCGTTAAAAAAATATATATATTTCTTTTCAAATTTATAAAGAAAATAAATATTTTTTAATAAAATTTTCCAATTAAATAATTAATATAAATTTTCAATTATTTTATTAATATAAATTTTCAATTATTCATGATATGTTTTTTATTATTTTTTTTAATAAAATAAATAATAATAATAATAATATTTCAAATTAAAAATATATATATATATATTTCTTATTTTTAATTTTACAAAACTTTTGAATACAATTAAAACAAAATTTACTCATCTTATTATTTAAAACATTTAAATATATCAGTTGAAAATGGAGTTGGTTAACTATTCTACTAAATGGTTTTTTTCCCCAAAAATCTGCATTAAATCATTATTTTTGTTGTTTAAAATCTTCTAAATGCAGAAATGGTTTCAATATGCTAAAAAATTTGGGAACACTCAGATTATACAGAAATAATCACTTAAATCTAAAAATCTAATAATTTATTATGGCCAATTCTTAAAAATTTTAATCTATAACATTGGAAATTATACATATAATTAAAGAAAAATCTTCTCTCCTCCTAATTTTAGAAAAGTCCAAATAACATGTAAAATCTTTCAGTACAATGGATAATTTTTACTAATTTTATTTTTTTGGCATAAAATTGATACTGTGTTGACTAGCAAATTACTTTTTTATCGGATTTTTCTTTTGCTGCAATGGTTAGATTTTCTTTTTCTGGTAACGTTTTGATAATGGCTTTTGTTTCTATTGTGGATCCATTGATTGCTGAAAATGTTTTTTATGCCTTTTATTTAGAATTTTTTTTTGGTAATAGATATGATCTGATGAACAACAAGAAACAGATAAATATGAGACATGATCCTCTGATAAGCTTTTACAATCGTTACCTTAAAATAATAACCTGAAAACTACACTTTTTCAAAAAACCTGAAAACTACACTTTTTCAAAAAACTTATCAGAAAGATAATCCATATATATATACCAAGGCAGATCAGGTTGTGGGTGTGTGGGATTTTTGCAAGATTTACTGGCAAGCTCCCAATTGGAGGTAATTGGAGTGGCTGGACTACAGCAAGAGAAGAAGGAATGGAGGTTTAACAATAATCAATTTCCGAATTTAATAGGAATTTGGCAGTTGCCAATTTTCATTATTTTCTGATTCAGTTTACTGTTTCCAAATTCTATTAGTTTCCAATTCTATAAGCTGTTTCTGGTTGCCATTAGTAACTGCACCCCCCACAATGGAAACCTTTGATTAATGTGATGATTGACTGAACTGACTAATGCATAGATTTTAAACGAAAGGAACATAGATCTCTAGAAAGGAAAATCTGGAGGAACATAAATCTCGGGCACTGATTGATCATGATGAACAAAGAATAAGCCATTCAAAACCTGTAAAAATAGGAAGGATTAATATACAAATAATTACAAGCTGCTTGTGTCTGCAGTAATTGTATGTTGGAGAGTGGAATAACTTAGATATACAGACTTAGGAACTCACTGRGGTGGCAATCAAAACATGGTCAATTATACCAAGTTGTTCCTGATTTTGCTTCATAATTATTCCTTCTGTTGGAGCACTGGTGCTTTTGCCATTGATTCTGTTTCAGAYTAGTCATCATTCTTGGTATGGTTTATTCTGTTGGAGCACTGGTGCTTTTGCCATTGATTCTGTTTCAGACTAGTCATCATTCTTGGTATGGTTAATATTCATGTAGGCATGTTTTGTACTGATTGTTTATCTTAATTTTAAATTTATTTRTAAAGTGTTTTAAAGCATTTAAAAGAAAGGTAGAAAGAACATGGATTTAAGMTAGTTTGTTTTTATTATTATTATTCTCAAYTTYTGATGTCATTTTWTTTTWTTWTTGTGTAACATTATGTTATATATCCATACTGAACTGGATATACTCTTTGTTATTCTGACTACAACAAGCAGTAGTCATCAGAATCCAAAACATGGGAAGTTGCAGCAAGCACATCAAACTGTTACTCTTCTCCTTCCTGTTATTCATTTGGACTGCACAGAGATCAAAACATCCATCATGTCCAGTTATTGAGATCAAGGTGTTACCAGGAACATGGAAAGTGGAGGTCCAAAATGGAGGAGTGTCAGCCATGCATATGGCCACGACCTATCTCGACACGGTGGTGATGTTCGACCACACAGATTTTGGCCCCTCTAAGCTTCTGCTAGACAGACACCGATGCAGGAATGATCCAGATGACCTTGTGCTTAAACATGATTGTTGGGCTCATTCCATAGAATACAATGTTGTTAAAAACTCTAATCATAGTTCGTTAGTTTACCTAACTGTTATACAGTTACATGACAGTTATGATATTTTTGTATTATATATGTATGTCTATGTGCATAATTATTTGCTCATTAATGATTATAGAGTATGTATTTTCACTCAATATTCTGTTTATCTTTGTTCATCATGGTTTCCTGATTGCTTTAGTTATTTCCATTATGTTTCTTCATTTTTCTTCATTATGAATCTAACAGTGGTATCAGAGCATGATATTGATCTTATAAGCCTAATAATTTATCAAAGCCCTATAGTTCTTAGTGCCTGGTAGTACCATGGTAGCTTTCCATGGTATATGATGGAGAGAGCCCAAGAATGAGGGGAAGTTCAGCAGAGAGAGATGGCCATAGAATGTTAAACCAGGCACAGAGAGTTAGGCCACGGTTATTATGTATGTACAGTTGCATTTTCATTAATGGAAAGAAGATTTGGCACTTCTGTGTGTTGAAATTATGTTCTTGTGAATCTTGAATGCTGTGTTTATTTTGATTTGATTAATGTGTTTTAATTTGTAGAACCCTAGTTGCAGATGAATCCATATATTTGATGGATTGTTGAGGAGAGGGAAAAATCATTGATTTCGTTGAAGAGAAGAGGAATGGTTAGAGCCTCTTGGCAAGAGATTCCAGTTCTAAAAGGATTGAATAGAACTCTTGAGGAGAATCGAGTTTAGAATCGATTTAGTGAGTTCTTAAGAACGCATTGATGAACAATTATAGATTGTGGTTTGATTTGGTGTTGGCGTGGTCATCTGGAATTCAAATATGCATTGAAGGAAATTTACACTATGGAAATGTGTAACACACCCGACCTGAGTACCTTTTATAGGGATGGGGTATTTAGATTTCGTTGTCCCTCTTAAATCAAATCGTCCTACTAAACCAACGACGAACTCAATCCCTTTCTAACATACCGGTTGTAGAGGAATTTGTCACTTCGACGCTTCGGTGCTTCGACACTTCAACGTTGAACGTCTCTTTTCCTTCCTGCACGCTTTACCTCCGGAGCCCGGAATCCCAAAATACCTCCACGTGGCTCCAACCTCCGGGCCTTTCACCTTGCGCGTGATGATGTGTCCCAAACGCCCAAATTGCCGAAGTCCCAAACTCCCGAAGGGGTCCACTCTCGCGGAGTGACGTACTAGATGCGACAAAAATTATCGATGGATCCTGAATACACCTCCCTCCATATCGGCGGAACGGTTAGTCACTGGAGGGGACATGTGACAAGATAGAGAGGACGCGTGGCCCATACCTAGGGTGGCACGTGTTGTATTCAAGTGGGTCCACGTCACCCTGGGTGACGTTGGCATATCGCTTCGCCCTGTTGATCACCTTCCTGGTCCCTCTATCCTATGGTTACAGTGCCTCCACGTAACCCCTAGATCCACGACCGTCATTACTTCGTAACTTCAGCCTTCGGGGATCTTGAGGTGAGTCTCCCCCTGTTTCTCCCGAAGTGGTCAACGTCAGGCTAACCTTGTCGTAGATCTGATGGCTAGGAAAGAACCCGATATCTACGGTCATGGTCACTTCGCGGCTTCAGCCTTCGGGGGCTTTGACTTTACTGCCACTTCATTCTCCCAAAGCAAGACTTCGTCGAAGTACCGTACGCGGGTCGCTCCTTCTGAGCGATCGGACGATTGCGCGGGGCTCCTACAATCTCCCTAGATCTATGACTCTCCTTACTTCGTAACTTCGGTGTTCGGGGAGTTCGATGCTATAGCATCTCCCTTCTTCTGAAGTCGTCTTGGTGTAGATCCAACGACTGAGAGAACTTTCGATCGTTCTTGATCAGTGGTTTTTGTTACTTTGCAATGAAGAGTCGGATCCTGGTTAGCCGGTGAGACAAACCCCTCTACCCACTAGAGTAACCACCCATTACCGGTCAAATTTTTCGATAACTTAAACTCTTGGTTACCTTCGGCCAATTTATGACTAGTAGGGTCGGCAATACCTTGAAGTCTCGAACTTCCAGAGCTCCGAAGCCAGAAGGGCTTAGCTCCCTTAGGCCTAGCATAGGGTTCCTACGTGTTGGTCATATGGGTCCTTCTAAACTCTCGTGAGTTAAACACTAATCTCTTCATCATAAAGTTGTTAAGGACTTGGGCATGATATCTCAGTCGCACAACAAGGAGTTTGAAGAAGATATCCTCTTCAGACCGACATGGCCATATTGACACAATGCTTTATGTCCCAACCCTCCTATAGGTTTATGTCCCAAGACACCTCGAAGGCTAAACTGGGGCATATAGACGATCGATCAAAAGCATAAGTTCACAAGAAGATAAATGCATACACATAGCTTGATTTCAATACAAAAACCACATATATATATATATACACATGCATTCACCCATTATTTCATTTCAATGCACTAAGTATGAAAACACTTATCATAACCAAAAGACGTGATGCGACTGCTGAAAGGGGTGTTTATTTCCACCCAACCATAGGCTCAGTCACTCATAACGGATTTACCACTGACCACCCCCGAGCTAGACCACGATGCTCTAAGAGAGAACTCTTCCTTTCGGCTTAGCAACAGTTAGGGATGGAGGTTACTCTCCTCCTCCCACAGGATCTTGACAACGGGTCTTCTCTATACCAAGCAAGGAGGTCTGCCTCATTACCTCCTCAGTCACTCATCAACCTCATTTATCAGCTTGTAATATAACCCTACTAGCCACTCCCTACGACCAGAACACGCTTGTTTTTCAGTTCTTCCACGAACTCGAGAGCTTAGTCTCTTTTTTTCTTTGCTTTTTTTTTTTTCCAGCTCTCCTCTATCCACCACAGCTTCCTTTCTTGCCTTCCTCAGCAAGATTGCGTGTGGCCCCAATCCCCATTCTGTGGTCAGGTCTGAAAGCCTTACATATGGGTGCTCTGCCCCATCCCTCATTAAATCTTGAGGAGGTCTTCCCACCTACCAACTTGATTGGTAATTCATTCCTGGGTCAGAGGATTGTTCTGGTCCTGAGAAATTAAATCCAGCAAGGTACTAGTTTGGTGGGGGGTTATCTCAACCATTCTTGGTTCCCCTCACCATCTGTTTCATAGCATCCATGGTCTATCTTGGCAAACCCCCCTTTCAGCAGTTATGCAACACTTATCCATTTTCTATTAATAACATAAATTACATTCATTGACCTTTTATACAAAGGTTCATCAAATCAAACATTCACACATATTGAGTTTGCCATAGTCTCTTGACCAATATAGTTATATTTACAAACTGGGGAAAACAGGGGTGTTACAAAATGTGTAATCATCTAATTGTCAAAGAATAATCCATCGATCAATTCAGAAGGGATTCAAGCCAATTGATCAATAGTGCGTGGGCAATTTCCTGTAGAGGTAAATCATGGATGAATCCTTTGATATTATGCATTCAAGTTTATAATGGGCATTGAAATATTTGAAGGGAATATGAACTTTGCTTTGGTATATCGTTGGTGGTGAAGCATTGACTAGTTCATCCAATTAGAAATCCTTTGAATCAAATGGAATAGAATATAGTCTGGTGCGAGTTCTGAATTCATTCTTACTCTTAAGTTAATGGCAAAGTATGGGCAGCCGTAGGAGTGCGCCCATGAGTGAATAGGCAGTGAACGGAGTTAGATCTCTTGTGCTTTGGGAAGAGTCGAATGTGAATGGTGTTCATGATTTTAAATACATATCGGAATGTTGGCTTGGTTATACACCTGCGTTATCAGTGTAACATTGTCGATGGTTGAGCATGTGTTGATCATTGGAAGGCGTTGATCATAGGAAAAAGGGTTCAACAGATTGCTTGAAATTTGATGTGCGCCCATCCATTGAAAATAAAAACCATCTTCCAATTCACCTAGAAATTGAAGTCGCCATTAGAACTGCATTAAAAAGTTTTTCTCCTGAAGACTAATGAGCAAAGACAGAGAAATTTTGTAGCTGAAATTATTCTGGACATCGGTCACAGAGATCCCATTGTATTCTTCCTGTGTTGAGATGGTAAAAGGTTCGAGATAAGAAGAAATCAAAGTCTCAAGGGAATCAAAATGGGTAAGTGCTATAAAATAAAAGCCATCCTCATCTCTGAGTAAGGTCTGTAAGCACAAGGGAAGTATTTCTGCAGCATATTTAGATGTCTGTAGTGTTGAATATTCCTTTAGCTGTGTGTTATTCTTGTAGTGCTACTATGTTTCCGTAGCATGCATATAAAATTCTGGTAATGTTTGCATGGTAGAAGCATTTCTAGCGTGAGAAATTGAAGTAGGACATGTATGAACCATTTATCTTTTGGAAACTTAGAATAAGCTATGGTGCAAGAATATATATGTTTTTGGATAAATCAAAGAAGGAACATGGATGAGCATGCCTAGGATGTTGGGCTACAACGATCTACACAGAGTCATGAAGACAATCGGATAGGAATGTGAATCGAGGATATGGCACACAGTTGGAAGCAAATATCGTGGAGTCTTGAACGATGATGGGCTGGAAATGAATGACACAACAAAGAATTTGAGGTAACACTTTAATTTGAGTTTTTATATTTAAATTTGATTACCAAAAGACAATGCTTTCAAGAAAGTCAAATCTTGGAGAGAGTGGTTATAAATCACATCAAATTCTAATTTTATTAATATTAAAATAATGTGAGAGAGCTTGGGAATTAATTTTAAAGTTAATCTTTGTGAGGTGATATTTTAATTTTCAATACCTCTAGTTTGAGTGATGATGCTTCATGGTAAATTTTACCAAACCTTATAATAAAGAAAGAAAAAGGAAAATTCAACATAAGGAGTTATAAGAATGCTTGCAAATGCAAAATTGTTTGTAATTAGAGTTATAAGGGTTTGTTTTTTATTTGAAGACTTTTTGTAAAGGTGTTATAAGGAGTTTTTTTGAAGTTATAAGAAGTCCTCTTAGACCAACCCTAAATTGAATAAGGGGGTCTTAGGATCTTGATGTGTGTGTCTTAATCACTTCTTAAGTCTTACAACTCTTCATAATGACGAGAGTTGAAGAAATATTTACACTACTACGCTCCTTAATCAACTCAAATCCGAAATCTACAATTTCAATTAACAAAAGCACTCTTACTGCAGTGCTCACATGTTTACAAGTTATGCATAAGAAGATTGATATGTTCAAATTTCAAAACAAAATGTTATCTAATGAGTTAAATCTCCTTTGACACCAACAATGTGATTTCAACAAACAAAATGACATCAAGGATAAAAATAATGAAGATGCTCAATTGACTAGTGACGACACTCGTAAACATGAAGATGAATTAGATGAAGTCCCTATGTCAGAAAAAGTTGTGGATAAATGTGGCAAAGAAATTAGAATTGTTCGACCATGGGAAGAATTATGTTTTAAACAAAATCAATATGGACTAGGATATGAAAAGGATGTTGACAACCTTTTTCATATTCCTAATTATTACAAACCTGTTGGCTTTGTGAGTGGAGGTTTTTTGAATGATGATAAGAAGACGGAGCTTAAGGATATTGGTAAGGAACATGTACAGGAAATTGTTGATGATGATGTTGTTACAGATATTCCAGATTTGTATGATCATGATAATCGGTCGAATAAAGAACCCATACAATGCAAACACTATCACCGGTTTGGCCATGATAAGTCAAACTGTTTTGATCTTCACCCATGTAGATTTTGTGGGAAGACAAATCACCTCTCAGTAAGGTGTCAGAAGAGCAAGCAGAAACATATTCATTTTGAATGGTTAGGGAATTGGCGTTGACGTTTGGAAGCCAATTTATTGGAGCATTCTTATCGACGGATTTATACACAAGTACAATTGTACTTGATTGGAGATATTTCTACAGTTGACAGACATGAATGTTTTTCAAGATTGGATGATATAGGGTATGATCAGGGCCCAATTAATGTAGTCTTCTGAGTTGAAGATCGAGTCTTCAGACTCCGTTGGAAGACAGTTTGATTACCTTTTTCTACTTTCAAAGGGGGTATATCTCATTATCTAGACTTCTCACTTTTCAGTTGACAAGGGGGAAATTAGTGAGAAATGTCAAGCTTCAAGTTTCAAAGTCTACCTTTGATTTGCAGTTCATTCAAGACTTGTCTCTGTCCTGCATTCTGGACTTGTGTCTGTTCAGAATATGATCGTAATAGGGTGCATGATCGGTTGTACCCGACACCCCTGAGTTTTTGGTCCAAATTGTAAGTCTTTCCATAGACTGTTGTATTCCCCATCTATTTAGTAAGTCATGTTGAGTCAGGCAATTGTATTTCTCTTGTCCATAGAGAGGATGTTGTGTCAAGTTGTGGCATGAACCACTATGTAGCTTGATGGTGTATCGAAGACAATGAATCTTCGATTAAGGGGGGGGGATACGAGATAGTAATCTCAAATTGAGGGACCAAAGTATGTGAACAGATGATCAAATAGGAAATATGCATGCAGTCTGCTCACAACAAAATCAGTGAAGTCAATGAAGTTGATAATGATCAGATCAGTGAAGTCAATGAAGTTGATAATGATCAGATGATAGATCAATGTTTCGATCTTCATCTGTGTATACATTGTGAAAGCGTACACATCGTTCTAGTAGCTTATACAAGTGTTGGATCTCTTCTTGGCCATACTTGTGAATGACAGACAAGGGAATTTTAACCACTTGTCCCTGACAAGGGGGAAATCTAAAGTTTCCAAGTTTGATTTAGAGCCTGTGAACATATGATCAAATATGCAACCTAGTTCCTGGTATGCAGTTTTGGTCTTGAACATATTATATTTGATAGTTTGTGGTCAGCTTAAAACCACCAATTGAGTAGAAGACATGAAGTTTTTCTTGTTACATTTTCAGATTTTTGAGTCTTGAGATCTTGTTAGTTTATGGTCAAATTAAAACCATGTCATTTAGTAGAAGACGTCATCTTCTGTTAGACATTCAGTTTGTGGTCATCCTGAAACCACCAAATTGGTTTGTGGTCATCCCGAAACCACCAAATGAGTTTGTAGTATTGAAATAATGTAACTACAAAATGTATTCTGATTATTATTTGATATATTATTCATTGGATCAATCCCCATTGCGGATTGATCATGTCGGCTATTGTAAAGGACCAGATCCCCTTTTGTGGATTGGTCAAAATATAATTGTAATAGGCAGAATAAGAATTCAGACCCAGAATATATTAAAGAGGCCCCAGAATAAATTAAAGGTGGTTATAACCACCCAGATTGAGAAGTCGCCCCTGCCAATGAAGAGACACTTCCACACGTGCTAGACTTGTATAAATAAGGAGGCTAGCGCCTCACTTAGACACACACTCACTTGTTCATTTGAGAGACAAGTTTTGGAGCTGCAATTGAAGAAGAGAGAGAGAGAGAGAGGCACATCTTTGGGAGAGGAATTTATGTACTTATTTGAGTTATCTCTTAGCATTATATTGGCTATCTATAATAAGGAAGTGTTGTTGGGTTTTCTGCCCCATGAGGGTTTCCTAGGATAAATAATGTGTCTCTTGTGATTGTTTATTTCTCAGTGATCCTATCTGTTATCACTCTGTAAATTCCCAGAGATTGTCAGAGTAGAAGAAATTTACAAGAGGTAACTTTATCCAACCACTTCGAAACTGGAATCTAGCCCTACCAGTTTCAGAGAGGGATCTCTCTGTATGATTTAGCTATGTTTTAACTTCAAGATATTAGGTTAGTTAAACAAAATAATATTGAAAAGGTTTGTTGTTTTTGTTAAGTTGGCTGAAAGGAGTTTATGCTTCCATTGGGCTATGGGGTCTGTACTATAAAGGTGTAAATCTAAACATAAATTAAAAGATTCTTTTCACAGGGCAAGATAATGAATTCATTGGATTCTTTAGCAGTAAAATGATGAATAGCAGAAAAGATGAGAATTATCAATTAAAATAAAGAAGCATTTAATAATTTCTTCACTGTAATATCAGAAAGATAAACATTAAGATCTTTCAAAGCCAGAAACAGGGTATACAAAGATAAATCCTGCAACATGCGCTACTTTAAAAGATTAGATTAGAAAACAATATGACAACTAGGAGAGAAAAACATTTAACATAGAAAAGAATAACATCAACAATGAACAACACGCGAGAATCCTGTGAAACGTCTCTTTGTATTACTGGAAGATCTCTTGAAAAAAATTACAGTCTTTCTAGCTTACAAGGCGTAAAGATCAACCCTCAGTACTTCAAAGTTTGAAGTATTTATAATCAAAATTACACACGACCCTGTCATTAAAGATCAAGACGTGGCAAATCTAATTTTAGCTAACTAATTTAACAAGATAAAAAAATTTAGGAAATTGTTTGATGATGTGTTGAAACTTCATGCCGATTTCTGGGGTGAAACATTGGTGAGGCCTCTACACGACCTCGTCTGACTGGATAACTGAATAGGCTTGGACACCTCATTGCCTACTCGATCAGACTGCATCACTCTTCCCATCGAAGGTTACTGGGAACGCTGAATTTGAGAAATATTCGGTATACTTCATCCATCTCCGTATATTTGGAAAAAGTTGGCTTGAAGATGAAAATGTACTGGATCTCGTGTTGTATGCTGATGTCTGATTGGAAAGCTTCTAAAAACACCTTGCCTGTGATGCTACCCTGTATTCCTGAGAACTTCGAACTATCTTTAGCCACAGTGGCTAGCTTCTTTTTATAATCAGACAGTGTCATTAACTTGTCATTTATGACCCTTAAACCATGGAGGCCTTTCTTCTGCAGAGCTTCAATTTTGCTGAAAAACCTTTGCACTTTTATGTCCATAGCCTGGACCTTTTCCTCCAGTTGTATCATCAATCCTCTCTTGGTCAGGACCCTCTTGACTTCGAGGATGGTTTATGTCCTATCTTCAATTCTCAACTCCTCTAACTCTCCTCTGGTTTTTGAATTTAGGAATTTGATGATCTCAGTGGCTTCTGCGGGCATCTCTCCCAATTCTCCTCTTATCTTTTCAATCGTTTGCTTGCTTCTCTGCACCAATTCGTTCTGCTCGAACATGATTTGTACCATAGGCCATATTTCATTTATACATTTGGTGATACCTATCCAGACATTTTCCTTGACCTTAGCAAGTGTTTTACCTGCCACTGTTTGCTTTTGAAGCTGTTGCAATTCCTGTTTAAGCTTGTCTGATGTTTGTTTTTCCTTGGAGTAGTTGGCTTGGTAAGAAGAATTGAGTTCCTAAAGGTTCTCAACCTCCTTTTTAAGTCTGCTAATCTCTGGCTCTTGCAAATTCATCTCTTCCATGGATTTTTCCAGTTCCACTGTCTTCTCCAGAGCTGTCAGTGGAGTTGCTGATGGAATTTATACTACAAATGTCGTGCTTACTCCCGTGAGTGGAACTAAGCTTAATGGAATGACTTCCATAGGCTTTGATTGTTCCTTCTCTTTCAATAAATTTTTCAGTTCTGCTTCCATCTCCTTTAACTATGCATTCTGCTCCATGATCAACCTGAGCATCTCATCCTTTTCCTCTTTTGTCTCATCTATCTCCTTTGCCTGTGAATCTTCTGTTGGTGGTAGTTTCAATTGTTTCCTCAGAGATGTTATATCGACATTTTTCTTTTTAAGCATCTCCTCGAATGCTTTCACATTTGAGGGATCATACCCAATCTTGAGGACCAGTTCTTCCAACATCTTAATCCTATTATCCTTTGAAAATGATGGTATCTTTTCTAGTTTCAGTTGTGTCTAGACGTTGCTCAGAGATACCTATAACTTAGAGGCAGCAATAGAAGCATTTTCCAACGTGGAGAAAACCATTTCTCCAGTTTGCCTGTGCAGATCCATTTGATCAGCATGATGCACATCTTTAGTCTGAAATTCGAACGTTGCCCTTTTGTAATCGGTGATTGCTTTCGTGTCTCGCACCTGTGCTTGCAGAAACGCCATGTGCATTCTACCCTTCTCAGTGTCGAATGTAGACAATAGTCTATGTTGTACAGTTGATGTTTGCTTCTAGAATTGAGCATATGTGTTGTTGGTCACTGTTTGATTTTTCTTTTTGATCATATGATATTTCTCAAAAATACTCACTTTTGGCCCTATTTTGCTCGGCTGGTTGATTGGTGGAGTATCTATAGGCTTCTTGGGAAACACTGTGGTCATGATTTGTTTGTTGCTTGTGCTAAGGAGTGACCAAGAAAACTCGATAGTTGTAGTGGATTGGATTCCCTGTTCACCAGTCGTGTCAGGTGCATGACTGGTTTTTGGCCTCTTGGTGTGTAATTGGAAATATTCAGCCGAGACTTCAGTGATGGAAGGTGAAGTGTCCTTCCTGGGTCTTTTCTCCTTGGGAACTTGTGGTGTAGTCATCTGTGAGACAATGACTGAAGGGTCCTACTGTTCTATTTCAACCAGAGTGTTTGGCTCCCATTCTGTTTGATTGGCGAACTTCCCTATCTCGGGCCTAGGTGTATGAACATACGGGATGTTTTTATTTTTAATCCTCATCTCATAAATTATCCCGCACTGATCATAGTGCCATGTGAAACTAACAAAAAACTTCATTTTTTTTAGCAATCTGTCTACTTCCTCCCCGACGCCTCGACTAATGCAGATGAAATACCTAATCTGTCCTTTAATTCTAAGTTGTTGCTTCTTTTTCAAAGACACAACATGTATGTCATCTGAGTTAATCATTTGTCTTATGTATTCCAAGGCAAATATCCTCACGCGCAGATACTTAGGCAACTTGTATGGAGCCAATTTGCACCCATACACTCTGATTTCTGTGTGCTCTTGGTACAGGTACCAGTCTCACGTTTTTGCAAGGTCCGAAAGGTGTAAGATCCTCTAAATTTCCTCATTTATTCTCGGCTCAGGTCTGCCATTGAGCACGCTCACCACGGGATGGTAGAACTGCTCAATAAACTTCTTGAAACTGAATTCTGTAGAGTTTTGTCTGAGCAGCGAAGTCCACGTTGTTACTGCCTGCGGCCTCCCATCCTTGTCCATCTTCTGCATTGAAAAGGAAAATTTGTCCTCTTGGAAGAAAATGAACATGTAAGCCAGTATTGAGGAATACCGGAACATGCCTTCTATGGCGAAATTTGAGAATTGCTCATGAATGTTGTTCACCAGGAAAGTGTTGTAGTCGAACTGAGTGGTGGGTTTCTCATCTGTGGAGAAAATGGACAGAAAACCCAATATGGGTTCATCCACCCATTGATCCGAAAAATACCCAAGCAGGGCGCAGAGCGACGAGATGACATGGTTTCCCTTCACTGAGAACAGGGAGGAAGAATACAGGGGATTTGTAGTGGGGAGTTGAGCGGCCTGTGGGAGAAAAAGCTCGAAAATCTGAGCTCTTTGGGGGAATGATAGTTTCTGGTACAGTTCTGTGATAATTTCAAGATTGAAAGGTGAGGCGGATTAAGCTTTGGGATTCGGCTCTGGGTATCTGCATCATCTGATTAATGGTTTCAGGTGTGATGAGAAAAAGAATTTCTCCTGATGAAGACACTATGGATCTCTGGTCGGGGATGTAATGGGCCTAGCATTTGAAAGCGAATTCGGGGAAATGGTGAACCTGGGGGAAAAGATACAGGGGAAGGTTTGACTCCCAGAGCCCAATTTCATCACTTTGGTCCAAGAAAACGTCCTTTAGCCATGACTGTAAATCTATGAAGTCGAATTCGCATATGGTGTCTGCGATTAAATGGTCTTTGTCTACCAGAGGGATCCTGTCGAGGTTGACAGGAGGCGGGAGGAAAGGATTTTCCTCGGCCTCTGTTTTCTTTGATTTTGGTGCCATCACTGTAACGATACCTGCAAGTAAAACAAAAAGTTAGTGGGGATGACTGTGGCTTTGGGCAACTGACTGAAACAGAGAGGAAAATGGGAAAAAATGCTCTATGGTGCGGCGATAGGGTAAATGATGGGGGAATGAAGGGTGAAGGTAGTTTTGAGCAAACAGATACCCGTTGGGTGCGGGAGACAGCTTAGCAGGCTAACATATAGGTTAGCCTGTAATAAATTGCCAACGGGTCATTTGAAGCATGAGATGGCAGGTGACAATGACTGATGAAAATGATCGGGTGACATGGCGGGTATTGATTGGGGGAAGTGACCACAGTGAAAAGATTCGTAACGGGTGAACAGAGGAATGGACTGATAGAGTTATGAGACGTGACCCTTAGGGAAAAAGGTGGAAAATGACGTCATGAGGTGATGGGGTATGTCAGACAGTAATAAGCGGTGTGATTTAGAACCAATGGATTCCTGCCATGTAGAGATAAGGGGCTCGCCAGAAAACATTCCATTCCGGACCCCCTCCCCGTTAAAAACAGATTGGTCGGGGGGGGGGGTCCGAAAAACACCATGAGTCGTCCATCAGTGCGCCTGCTCCTGGACTGTAGATCTGTGCGCGATATTTAACCAACATTTCGGACCCCCCCGCACCATTAAAAGAAGAATGGTCGTGGGGTCTAGAATTCAATCTCAGCCATTGATGAAGGCTTTGGCGCCTCAGTCATTTAGATGTGTGCCTTCGTTATCTCTGATTCCGGACCCCCCCCCCCACCGTTAAAGGTAGAACTATCGGGGGGGTCCGGAAAGACTTGTCAACCGTAGACCCGGGCGCCCGCTCTCCAGCCGTTCAACAATGCACGGTCTTTATTTGGTGAGCGCAACATCATATTTGCTCGAAAACTTAGGATAAGTGCGTTTTGTTGGTTTGCCCAAGCTTTCCCTGTCTTTATCACCATGGGGGGTTAAACATCAAGCCTTTAAACCTCAAAGATATGGTTCAACATTGATCATCATGCTTGTTTTATTGAGATAAAGAAAACTACCCTATGCTCTAACCTAATTACCTATGACAATTAGCCCAGATTAAATTGTTGGACTAAGAAATTATTCTATCCTGGAGTTATCTAACCAAGATTAGGCAGTTTGGTCAAATGTATTCACTAGCTAACCTAAATCACCTGGCTAAAATAAAACAGTTTAGCCAAGTTTATTCACTACTCCTATCAACATCAATTTAAAAGAATTTGGCCATGCTTGAACAGTATGGACCAAATCATTGTTATTGCATGGGGCTCTATTGAATTTCTTTTATGCCCTCTTTTATTCTTTTTCTTTCTCTTTCTCTTTTCTTTTTCTTCTCTTTTTCTCAAATTATTTGCAGAATGGAAAATCATTTGACCAACAAAAACTCTTAAAGAGATAACATTTCAGTCACCAGTTGATCCTATAAATTATAGGGTTATAACAGTGGCTCCATCTAGGGATGGTACTCTCCTTGTGAAGTGCCAAGAATTCTGATTCCTGACGTTCTGAAAAACTTTCTCCATAGTTGCCTTTGTTGCTTGATTGGTTTTATTTTTGAAAATTGGAAGACAATGTTCAGTGGCTTAGGGTCTTCTCTGCGGGATTCAACCATCTGATCAAAGTTATTTCACTCAAAAACGTGTAAGCAAAATGAAAATGGTTTGTACAATGGAAAAGTGTGACTGAAGGTCCCTACTAAGGAGGTGAATACTGCTTCATCATTCTGCCATTTACAAGTCCTCCTGGCAGATTGGTCCCATCACTGTTGTTGAGCAAGAAGGCATTATTTCCTCTGAACGCTTGAATTATGAAAGGTCCCTTCCATAGACTGTCGAATTTTCCATGCTTTCCCTTATCTTCATTTCGGGCATCCCATCTCAGAACCAAGTCACCTAGCTCAAAGTCATCTTATTTAGTTCTTTTGTCAAAGATCTTTTTAATGCTCTCTTGGACAACCTAAGTTTTTTTGTATACTTCTTCTCTGGACTGCTGCAAGTGGATCATCTGGTTTATCCATCTTTGGGACTCATTCGGCTCGGTTTGCATCTCTTGCAGCAATTTCATGACAGGAACTACTAAGGAAGTGGGAAAGACTGCTTCAGTGCCATAGACTAGCTGATATGGTGACATACCAATTGACCTCTTGGTGGTTAGTCTGTCGGCCCATAGTGAAAAAATTAGCTTGTTATGCCATGACTTTTTGTTTTCTTGCAACGTCTTCTTAATAATGTTTACCAGGGTCTTATTGGATGACTCCTCCAGCCCATTTCCCTGAGGGTAATTAGTTGTGGAATGACCCAAACCAATATGATATTGGTTGCAAAAGTCTATGAGCTTCTTAGATCGGAAAGCAACTGCATTGTCAGTTATAATCTTTCTAGGACATCCAAAACGAGACAAGATATTATTTTCAAGAAATTTAATAATGACAAATTCATTAGCTTGCCTGCTTGGTACAACTTCGATCCATTTTGTGAAATAGTCTGTAGCAGTAAGAATCAACATGTGCTGGCCCGAAGAGGGAGGATGTATTTCTCCGATAAAGTCTAATCCCCATTGTTGGAAAGGAGCTTCAACAGAGATTGGTTTCAGGGGCAAAGGAAGGAGCTTCTTTTTGCCCTCGAAAACCTGACATTTATAACACGAAGTCACTTTCTGATGCACATCAGTGAACAACGTAGGCCAATAGAACCCAGCTCTGAGAATTTTATTAGTTGTGGTCTTCCAACTCAGATGACCACCACAGTCTCCTACATGAAAATCCTGCAATACTTTGTCAGCTTCATCTTTTAACAAACAATTCAACAAAATACCTCCAGAATCCTTCCAATATAGATTGCCTTCTAGAATGCAAAATTTTAATGATTTCAATTTCAAAAACCTAGCTTTAGTTTTGGTCAGACCAAGGGGAGCTTGTAAGTTATGCAAAACAAATATCAAGTCTGTGTACCATGGAGAGTTCAGAAATACCTCTTTCACGCTTGGAGTTGCCTGCTCTCCCTGTTCATCTACTGCAGCTAAGAAATTAATATCAAGAGCATGGAAATTGGATTCAACCATTAACTTTGCTAGACCTTGACCTTTAATCAGTTTAGTAGGCTTAATATCTATGTCATACTCCAGAATGATATCAATCCATTTTCCTCTTCGGCCATCTGGATTGTCCTGAGTTAAAATGTCTTTTACTACCGCGTTCGGAACATATGCGATGGCGTGGGAATGGAGAATATATACTTTAAAATCTTTTATAGCCTTTACCAGGGCAAAAGCTTGTTTCTCCATTATTTTATAATTCAAAGCAGCATCTCTTAAAAATTTACTGAAAAAGGCTATGGGTTGTTCATACCCTTCGTTGTTTTTCTGTAGTAATACTACTGCAATGGTATGTTCAGAAGTGAAAGAAAAAAGGTAAAAATCCTTGGTGAAGTCAGGACTAATCAAGACTAGAGCCTGTGTGAGGGCATGTTTAACTTGTTCAAACGACTGCTTGGATTCAGAGTCCCACTTTATTTTTGTATCATTTTTTAACATGTTGGTGATGTTCCTGAGAAGCTCAGCCAAGTTAGGTATGAATCTTCTCAGAAAGTTTATTTTTCCAATGAAAGATTGTAATTCTTTAATATTCCTTGGGTGTTCCAGTTTCTGAATGGCTTCTATTCTATTGGGATCTATCTTAATACCATCCTTAGAGATTATGTGCCCCAACATTTTACCTTCCTCTAATCCGAAAAGGATTTTCTTAGGATTCAGAGAAATCCCAAATTTCCTGCATTTCTCAAACACTTGTCTGAGATGCCTTAAGTGTTTGTCATCGGATTGGGAATAAATAGTTACGTCGTCCAGATAAATGACAATAAATTTGCCAAGTTCTTCCACAAAAGTGATGTCCATTGCTCTTTGGAAAGTGGCCCCAACGTTCATCAACCCGAAAGGCATTTTCACGTACATGAAGGTACCCCAAGGTGTTGTGAAGGTTGTTTTCTCTTGGTCATATGGGTGAACGAGAACCTAGTTATAGCCTGAGAAACCATCTAGTAAGGAGATTCGGTTGGATCCAACTACCTTTTGTAATATGTGGTCCATTTTTGGAAATGGGTAGTTCTCTTTTAGGGAAACCTTGTTCAAGTTTCAAAAATCAATGCAAAGCCTGATTTCGCCAGATTTCTTTCGGGTTGGGACCAGATTTGAAATCCATTTGGAAAATCGTAAGGGAACTATGATTTTAGCATCATACATCTTTTTTATTTTTTTTTCTATCAGGGGAAGTAACTTGGGATTGATTCTCCTAAGTTTATGTTTGAAAGGCTTTTGATCTTCTTTTATCGGGATCCTATGTTGTATGATGCTTGTGTCATAAGATTTTAAATCTTCATATCCACAAGCAAACACGTCCACATATTCTTTGAAAAGGTCAATGTATTTGAGTTTCTGCTCAGGAGGTAAGGATTTGGAAAGTTTTACTATCCTGGGTTTCTCTTTTGTCCCTATGTTAACGTCTTCAACCTCTTTCCCACTGGCTTCAATTTTAGGTCTTTTGGCTACATCATTAAAATCAAATAAGTCTTCTAACGGAACTAAACCCCTAGGCAAAACATTACTCTTTAAATGCAAAACATCAGACTCTATCTCATCTTCACCTAACTCTTCTGAATCTACTTTATTTACACTGTCATTTCCAAAAGTGGATTTATTCACATTTTCATCATCGTTTTCTAAGTCTATGTTTGTACACTCGAAATCATTTTTACATTGTAGAAAATCTTCAATTTGATCATCATTCCCAAATACCTGCTAGTATCTGATGTTGTCCGGGACAGTAGGTCCTCACTTCACCTCCATCTTGTATGGGTGAGTGGAACAAAAAGGTATCTTGCAAGTAGCTGCTAACGTAGCTAACCCATCTGCTAAAATATTCTGCCCCCTGGGCATCACCTGCAAATCAACTTCAGTGAAACATTTAAGGGCATCCAAAACAACATTTCTATAAGCTCTAAGCCTGGGATGTTTGCTGCGTACTCACCTTTAATTTGTTTGATAATTAATTTAGAATCGCCTCTTACCATGATATGTTTGGCACCAACCTTCTTTAGTAGTTTCAAACCAAGCATCAAAGCTTCGTACTCTGCTATGTTGTTAGTGCATTGAAAATTCAGCTTGTAAGAATGGTTTTCCGAATACCTGGATTTGTGATTGTGCAACCAAACTTTCGCTCCAGCTCCTTCTTTGCTTACAGCTCCATCAAAATCCATGCTCCAGAAATCTGTTGGCAGTTCTTCGCTTATTACGAGTTTCTTCCCTTTTGCCTTGATGGTTTCTTGGTCTTCATTTAGGTTAAATGTATCTTCTTCTAGCTGAGTGATTTGTTCTCTCATATCGTCGTCGTTATATAGGATGAAGGAATCTAGATCAGAGTGTGCAGAGTACAGAGGATAGTTATGTGGTTTTTCCTGGCTACTGACCATATATTTCATCAGCGTCTCTTTGTACATTCTTCTCTGTTGTCCAAAAACTGGGATGGTGGCATATGACATATCCAACTGCAAAGTACCTTTTAACTTAGCTCCCCAAGACTTGGATAGCAACATACCATATTTTGGGGGAATTTTCGCTACCACAACATCCATAACCATGCTTTTTACTGGAATCTGAACCAGAGTGATATATAAGTCCTTGATCAATCTGATGCATCTGACTTTGTTGGAGTCAAAAGAGTGTAAGTCCTTGTAAGGTCTGGTGACCTCAAGTCCCAATTTTTCCATCACTGCTTTAGGCATCAGGTTATGGGAAGCACATGAATCTAACATAACATTATGCAAAATCAAGTCATGTATATTAAGGCTGATGTAAAAAGGAGCGACAACACCATTGTCAGTCTGACCATCAACTTCAGGGCCAAACATGAGTTCAGGTTGATCATCGGTAAGATTTACAGTGTCCGAATGATTCATCGATCCAATGGTTAAGGCCTTCATGCCTATATCAGGTTCAATGCCCAGCGCTTTGATCACCTGCGATCGATAAGCATCCTTACTCATCAACTCGAAAAGGGGAATGAGAATTTTCACTTTGGTTAATTCCCCTTCAAGGCTGAAAGGAGTAGGTGCTCTGCTTTGGCTCAACAATTCTGATTTGTCCACCATAGTCTTCTAGGCAGAAGTATTTGGTGGATTGGTTGATGAAACCTCAGTCTACGTTGATCTTTGTAAAATGGTAAGGTTTCTTTTTGCTGGAGCTTTAGCATTACCTTTCTCAGGGATCTTTTTAGTAGAAGGCTCAAGGGATTTCTTGGTTTCGACCACTTTCTTCGTTTAGGTTACCTTTTTTGGGGAATTTTCATCCATCTTCTTACTTCGCAAATTGTACTGCCTGTGTACCTCCATAATGGCGTTTTCAAATGCATGTTGTTCATTCTCTTCAGCTTCTTCGCTCACATGTGTTTGAGAAAGAAGGAAAATTTCTTGCTCTTCCCAAGTGAGGAAAATAGCTTCGTTATCGTGAATGCCCATGAGGTTTATGTGTGTGTCCTACAATTCTTCAATTACCTCTTCTCCTTCATCGACATAATTTTTTTGTAGGGGTGGTTTGATCTATTGATTAGGACCTCCTCTGTTCTCTTTGATCCCTGGGATCTCTCTGCCTGATTTGAGGAGGATTTCTTCTGAAGTTAGGATTCTGAATTTGTGGAGCAGGTTGATTTTCTCTAGGAGGATTTCTTTCGGATACAGTAAGTCTCTCCATCATCTTTTCCATTGCTCTAGCCGAGGAATCTAGTTTGGCATCAGAAGAAGATGTGGAAGGTTCCTCTTTAATCGCGACTCTCCTTTTCTTCCTCTGTCGTGCCCTTTTAGCCAGCAGGTTGGCCTCTACACTTCTTGCGCTTTTCTGCATGTCCTCCAGGGTGGTGGAGTTTCTTTCCCTTAATTGATATGACATATCAGCATCAAAACCGTCGAGGAATTTTATCAGTGCCAAACCTTGCAAGGGTTTAATATCAGCTGGAATCGCATTGTACAAATTGTTGAAACGGGTGCAGTAGTCTTGTACCGTCTCTCTTTGATTCCTTCTGATGTTTTCGTATTCTGACAAGATTTGAAGAGGGTTTTTCTTTACCTCCCATCTGTCTAGAAAAATTCTTTGAAACGAAGTAAGGTCAAGCACTAAAGCAGCACGTAAGCCTTTATACTATTTCTTAATGTCCCCAGTCAGACTCTATACAAAAAGTCTCATTTGAACGTCAGCTTCATCAACTTCTTGCAAGTCAAAATAGTCATTCATTTTATCAACGTGTTGTTGTGCATTCAAGGGCCCTGTACCATCGAACTGTGGGAGTCTCATTTGATAGTCCTGGGGCATGTCATGTAAAGGTGCAACCAACACCAAGGGATCATATTTGGCCGCCATGATAGGTGGAGGGGGTGGGACAACAACCTGAATGATAGGTGGGGTGGTGGCAGAAAATGAGGAGGATGGGGGGATAACTGGTACAGAGTGAGCAGTTTGAGGTTTTGTAGTGGGAGATAGTACTTCAGGGGTCCGGAGTTGCAAGACGGATGGATCTAAAACGGTTTCAGTCACAAAGCTATCAGATTTCATTCTAAATAGGCTTTGTTCAAAGATTGTGTCGAAGTCAAGATCTTGAAGGGAAACAAGTTCCTCTGGAAGAGAAGGGAACCTGTGAAGGGGACTATGACTTCCTGAACCTTCTACAATGGTCTTCTTTCTGAGCAACTGTTCTGGATTATCAGTTGGTATCGCAGGTTCCAGGTCTGGGTGGGATCGAGTATAAGCTCTTTTAGGATCCAATTTTTTTTTAAATTTATATATATATATATATATATATATATATATATATATATATATATATATATATT
>JASDQU010100302.1:22009-47102 GCA_032191745.1 Picea mariana | reverse complement strand
ATGTTGGAAGGCCAAATGCCATAATAAAAATTCATAAGATTATCTCCACACATCACACCTTCCAAGAATGTCATTGAACTCAATATTGTCAAGAACAGAGTCTTGATAACCAACTAATCTTCTCATACTTTGCATACCCACACTTGCAAAACTATGTATTGGTTCCCTTAAAGTGATCTCGAGGATTGAGCCTGAATAATAAATGAACCTCTTATAAATAGTGTCATGCCTCACATGTTTAGATACCATTCACTTTGGACTTCAACAATTTTCTCCTATGAACTTTTCATAGTTTTACTTTGCAAGGCTTTGAGTGTTGTGACCAATTCTCATTTTTGTCAACAACTACAATAGTATTGTGCTCACTTAGATATAAATTTTAAAACTAAAATAAACATTCATATATTCATGTAGAATTAGAACATATTTATGAGGTAATGGCAAGTGGTTATATATTAATGTTTAGAGTACATATATTAAAATTAGATATTTCAAGCTATCCCAAAGCTTTGTACTTAGATCTGAATTGACTCACTAATACTTATTCAATTAGTTAACTCTTTTATTTTGTTGGTAATGATCTATTAACTTTATTTCTAATACATATCATCTTATTTATTCTTCCTAGTTAACTCTTCATCTATGTTTTCAATTCTTCTTTTCCATTCTTCATACTTATTTCAATTAGTTAACTCTTTTATTTTGTTGGTAATGATCTATTAACTTTACTTGTGATACATATCATCTTATTTGTTCTTCCTAGTTAACTCTTCATCTATGTTTTCAATTCTTCTTTTCTATTCTTCTTTTACATCTTTAGTTCTTCATATCTTAGTGTTATTGGACAAATTTACCTTCTTAATCTTGTGACCTTTCATCTTTCTTGATTCAAGTAAATATAATTGTGCTTACATATGCAACGGTTCAAAGAATGAGTTGTAAAGTGGTGTGTGTTATGACCCTAATTGGGGGTATACATGTGATTAAACATATATGTAATGAGGTCAAGTGTATATGTAATATGGGTTTGCCTAATAGGGGGATCAAATATGAAATGAGAGAGAGTACATATATAGATAGGTCAATATAGTCATTATTGTATACATGGTCTTATAATTTGGATATATGATCCGGATTTAGGAACGGAACGAACTGATTAACAGACTGAATACAATAAACACAGAGATATGAAGAATAACACAGGTATCCAGTGAACAATATCTCCTATTAAATAAATGAAATAAGCTAAAACTGTAAAACTGCAGAACTGAAACACTTGCTTGAATGGTGGTAGCTATCTCTGAGAAGAGATGTGGCTGCTACGTGCATCTGTCTAAGCAAAATGATTAAAATGAGGCTCCAGAGGCCTTTTTGATATTACTCATGAAAGAAAAAACCCTAGACATCCAAAAACCTAACCCTAGGAGGTGAAATGCCAAAAGTCATGTGGGCCCCTATGAGTAAGTTGGTACCTCAACTTCCCGGGATCATAACTTTTGCATACGACCTTCATTTTAGGCGTGTGATAGCTCATTGGAAAGGTCATTTAGAGAACTACACATTACATCGTCAAACTTTGACTTTGTCCCAAGCTTGACTATGGCAAGCCAAAAAAACATTGTTTAGGGCTCCAAAATGACCCTGGAAGTACATCAAGATGTGCTAACATGAAAACATACAAAATACGCTGGTTGGATTAGGTGAGAGGCCACCTGTATCCACCTGGAAGATGTGTAGGGCTTCAGACAACCCTAGAAGTGTAGAACCCACAATTACAAACAGGTACAAAAGAACATGTTGAACTAAAAACTAACAAGAGAATCCAGTTGGAATAGGTGGGTAACCACCAATATCCACCTGGATCAATCCTCCCCCCTTATGAAGAAATGGTCTCTATTGTGTTGAGTTCCCCCATCAGGTGAGGGAACTTCTGATGGATTTGGCCCCGGGTGAGCCACTTGCATTGGTGTAGGAGTTGTCCTGCCTTGACAACCCGATAAAGCTTGATCCTTTGTTGGCGAGTGCCCTTGACCTGTGTGTCCACTATCTGATCAGTAGATGCGTGTTCCATGCAGTCAGGGTTGAGCTCTATTGGTGTTAGTTGTTCTACGATCTCTGAGGTGTCCAATAATGGTGGAAAATATGGCCGAAGGAGGTCCACATTGAACACTGGGTGCAAGGTAAGGAATGGTGGAGTGTTGAGCATAAAAGCATTGTTACCCACAGCCTTGGTGATGGTGTAAGGCCCATATCGAAGTGGGAGGAGTTTCCGATGGGGCACTGTAATACAGTCCTTCTGCAAGTGTAACCAGACCTTGTTGCCAACCTGAAACTGGTGCGGTACCCTGTGTTGATCATGGTGATGCTTGTACTTAGCATTGGCTTTCTGCAAAATCTCATGGAACTGTTGACGGATGTGTTGAATCCGCTCAATGAATCTGGTAGCTTTTCTTTGTCGGTCTCAGACTGAACATGGGAAGAGTCTATTTGTGTGGTTTCCAGAGGTAGTGCGACATCAATGGGACCCAAGGGTTGGAATCCCAGTCCCACCTGAAATGGGCTATGGTCCGTGGAGATATGGAGAACCTTGTTGTAACTGTGTTAAACATAGGGGAGACTCTCATCCCATGTACGTGGATTCTTAGGGTTGTACATGTGCGGGATGTGCACAATTATCCGATTGACGACCTCTGTTTGGTCGTCTGTTTGGGGGTGGAAAGTGGTGGATTTAGTGAGCTTGGTGTCCAATAGTGACCAGAGACTCGACCAAAATGTGTTGAGGAACCTATTGTCCTGGTTGGAGATGATGGTCTGTGGTATCCCAAAATGGACCCACACTCGCTCGAAGAAGAGCTTGGCAGTATCTGTCACTATGATGTTCTTCTTCTAGGCTGTGAGGATGGCCATCTTCGAAAACCTATCAAGGACCACAAATACACAATCATTGCCTTGCTTGGTGGATGAAAGGTCAGACATGTAATCCATCGAGATGGATTCCAAAGGCTTCTCGGGAGTAGGAAGAGGGGTGTATAAGCCTTGCTTCTTGATGGATGGCTTGGAAATGGCACAAGCAGTGCAAGATCTGATATATTTTTTGACGTCCTATCGAAGTTTTGGCCAATAATAATGTTTATGGAGAATGAACACAATTTTCTCCACGCCAAAATGTCATGCCACCCGACTGTAGTGGGCTTCCCAAATCAGCTTTGCACGCTCGCTTACAAGAGCACAGAAATGGACCAGATGGCATAACATCACGTCCTGAATGTGAAAACTGGTGATAATCACGACTGTACCCAAGAGCTGATAGGTGGTGGAAAAGTCTGGATCTTGTTGATAAAGTTGGGGTCACTTAAATGCCTCATGTCCACATGAATGGAGCACAATTGTGAGTGCAGTTACGGGAGGTCGACTGAGGCAGTCAGCGACACGATTTGCGCTCCCAATCTTATACTTGATGTTAAGATGGAATTGTTGCAGGTAGGTGGACCACTTATGATGGTGATCATTCTGCAATTTCCCCTGTGTCTATATGAACTGTAGAGGCTTGTGATCAGTGTGGATGATCGTCTGCTTTCCCAGAATGTAATGTTTCCATTGATGACAGACTTTTACAATGGAATACATTTCCTTGTCATAGGTGGGGTATTTCCGGACAATATCTGAGAGTTTATCACTATGGTAGGCCACCAGATGACCATGTTGAGTGAGAATTGTGTCTACAGCATAGTTAGATGCATCAGTCTCAATCTTAAACATTTTTTGCAGATCAGGCAAGGAGAGTACTGGAGCTGAGCACAAGTGATGCTTTAGATCATCAAATGTTTGTTGTTGTTACTTCCCCCACATGAACTTTTCCCTGCCATCACCCTTGGTTACGTGATTGAGGGCCCATGCAATATGGGAAAATCCCAACACAAACCATCGGTAGAAATTGTCCAGTCCCAAGAAGATCTGAAGCTCGGTTAGTGTGGTCGGGGCTGGCTAGTCACGAATGACTTGGATCTTAACGTGATCGAAATGTACCCCATGCTCATCAACAATGTATCCCAAGTATTGGACCTTGTTCGTGCCAAAGGAACATTTTTCCAAGTTGGCATATAGCTTGTGTTGTCGCAGAGTGCTCAAAACCTGTTGAATATCTCACATGTGCTCCTCCCAAGTTCTGTTGAAGATGAGGATGTCATCCAAATATACCACCACAAAAGAGTTGGGGAAGGGTCTCAATACATCATCCATCAACCTCATGAAAGTGGTTGGTGCATTTGTTAGGAAAAAGGGCATGACCAACTATTCAAAGAGACCTTATTTAGATTTGAAAGTTGTCTTCCAGACATCAGTTGGTTCGATGGGAACCTGGTGGTAGCCAGACTTTAGGTCAATCTTGTTGAAGAACTTTTCCCCCTTGAGTTGGTCAAGAAGGTCATCAATCCTAGGAATTGTGTACAGATTTCTGACTATGATTTTGTTTAATGCTCTGTAATCAATGCAGAGTCATCAGGTCATGTCCTTCTTCTACACCAGTACAATCAGGCTTCTGCAAGGGGAGGAGATGGGTCTTATGTTCCCCTTTTAAAGAATCTCTTGGATCTGATGCTTGATTTCATCATTTTCCATCATCGAGCAATGATAGACTGGTCCATTAGGAAGAGGTGCACCGGGAGTTAGATCAATTGGATGCTTGACTTGGCAGTGTGTCAGTACCCTGGTGGGTGAGGAGAAGATGTCTATGCACTCTTCCACAATCTCGTCCACTTGCTTCTGCTATAAAGAGAGGCTCTGTGTAGAGGCCACAGATGTGGTGGAGAACTTCTACTTACTATGAGCACGGATCAAAAAGAAGATGAACTTCCCGGTCTGTGAAATGACCTTACTGCATTGCTTAGCAGAGATTAAAGAAATAGCAGTAGGCGGTGCTACCTCTGGTATCCTTTACAATTGTCTACCCAAATTAATAATAACACTGTGGGGTCTAGACTCATACACAACATCACACTTCCAAAAATATGGTTGTCCTAAAAGAAAATCACAAACTTCAAGGGGAGAAATATCACACAATACCTCATCTTTGAAGGGATTGATGTCGTAGGGCAGACGACATTGTTGGATGACACATAAATCTCTTCCTTGGTGAAGCGAGCCGATGTTGTAGTGTTGTGGGTGTAGTGTCGTCGACAGGTTCAGTCGCTTGACGACCTCTACTGAGATTAGGTTGTTCTGACTACTGCTATTGACAATGAAATGAATTGGAGCCCCTTTTACCCACATCTGTGAGTGAAAGAGGAGTTCCCCTTCCTATGGTTCTTTTGGTTCGCTTGGTTGGACTTTAGTGGTATTGATAGTGGAATTGGGTTCAAAATCGATAATTCACTTCCCTCCTTCTAGATTTGATTCGGAATCAGAATCGTCCTCTGACTCAGAAGCCTTCATCTTGGCCACGAGTGACTGCTTGGAGCGACATTCTTCAGTGTTGTGCCAAGGGATTTTATAGTATTCACACCATTTTCCCGTGTCCTTCTTCATCTTCTCATTGCCCTTCTTGTGTTGCAGCTTGGACTGGTTGTATTGAGAGTGGCCATGTTTTCTCTGTCCCTTGTTGTGTGGGTTGGGGCCGCCTTTTCCCTGCTTTGACCGTGAGGAGTTTGCAGATCCAAACTCTCAACTCTTCTGCTTATATTTCTGCTCGATCTTGACAGCATATCTATAATCCATACCCAATGAGGTGATGTCCAGAAACTCCATTTATGTTTGAATGTATCTATTCAAACAGGTGTGGTATTTGAACACCAGATGTCACTTAAAGTCTTTGATACCCAACTTGGTGCACAAGGTATGGAAAATATTGGTGAAATCTGGTACTGTCTAGTCCCTTTCTTGACGCAGGGTGGTCCATCTAGTGTACTAGTCCTCATAGCTTCCAACAGGGTAGTATTGTTCTTTAATGGAATCCTGGAAGGAATCCCATGTAGGGACAACCACAAATATTGCAGATTCCTCTATGGCCCTTTTCTTAGAGTAAGTGTGTAACAACCTTAATTAATTAATTAATTAATATGATTAAATATTTGTTTAATGAATATTAGTTTAATAAATTAATTAATTAATTATCATGATTAAATATTTGTTTAATGAATATTAGTTTAATAAATTATTATTTTTTTATTTTGGAGACTTATTATATCGGTAGATGGACCCATTTATGGAAAGGGGGATAAGGTGGTTGAGGTTTAATGGGGGGATAAGGTGGTTGAGGTTTGATGGGGGGATAAGGTGGTGGATAATGAAAGGGAGGGGACATAAGGCAAGGAAAATCACTTGAGAAGGGGGAGCTCTTTTTGGGGTCAGGATATTTTAATTTAGGGGAGAGGGAGAAGGTGAAGGGAGGAACAATTTTGGACTGCATCTGGATTACTGGTTTCATTTGGGTTTTACTTGAGGAGTTTGCTTGAGGACTTTCACAAGGGGCACCTGTTGCTAGGAATTTTGGGCTCGAGGGCCAGGAAACCGTAAGGAATCCTAGGGCTAGGGAGCCAGATAGGCTGTTCCTAGCTGGCTAGGAGGTTAGTTAGTTTTGGGCAGAGCTTCAGCTTGGACAGAGTTGGAGAACAACATCAGTTTGACGTATTTATCATCATTATTATGTTGTGTTCATTATTGTTATGTTGTTCATTTTTTTTATGCTGAACATGTTATTTATTATCATGTTGCTCTCATTTTTAAATTCTTTTGAATAATAAACAGAAAATAAATTATTATAGCATTTATATATTTAAATTTATGTTAGGTAAGGCTCTGTTTGGACAAACCTTACAAAGTGTCCCACTAGTCCTTAACATGGGGGACATCCTTGAGGAGTGCAAAAGTAATATTTTCCCTATCAGAAAAATTATGGACCGAAAAATACCCTTCGAGCAGACTCAACCATTTATCTACAACATTTGCATCTATCAGTCCTTCAAATAATGGAATATCAAAATTTACATGTACCTTGAATGGGGTTGCATGGCCGCTTGATGAAGATGTTTCTCCTATGAGAAGTCGCCGAAGGATCTGCGTAAAGTTGTCCATCATTTCGTTCCTTTGTCACGCAAGGGCTTCCTCGAGCAAAATTTTAAAAGGATCTCTTACTCCATCATCTTTCATTTCTTGCTCCATCATGGGTTTTTATCGGGCTCGGCGCGACCAATCTTGCAACAGCTCGATTGGTTCAAGTCCCAACTTCTTGTACCTAGATCTTATTGGGGACATGCACGAAAAAAAATAAATGAAGAGAAAACCGCTCTGATACCACTGATCCAAATTTAGAAGCGGAACGAACTAATTAAAAGACTGAATACAATAAACACATAGATATGAATAACAACACAAATATCCAGTGAACAATATCTTCTATTGAATAAATGAAATAGGCTGAAACTGTAAAACTGCAGAACTGAAACACTTGCTCAAATGGTGGTAGCTATCTCTAAGAAGAGATGTGGCTTCTACGCACATCCATCTAAGAAAAATGATTACAATGAGGCTCCAAAGGCCTTTTTGATATTACTCATGAATGTCAAAACCATAGACATCCAAAAACCTAACCCTAGGAGGTGAAAAGCCAAAAATCATGTGGGCCCCTATGGGTAAGTTTGTACCTCAACTTCCCGGGGTCGTAACTTTTGCATACGACCTCTGTTTTAGGCCTGTGATATCCCGTTGGAAAGGTATTTTAGAGAAATACACATTACGCCATAAAACTCTAACTTCGTCTACATTTTGATTGTGGCAAGCCAAAAAAACATTGTTTAGGGCTCCAAAACAGCCCTGGAAGTACAACAAGATGTGCTGACATGAAAGCATACAAAATAAGCCAATTGGATTAGGTGAGATGTCACTCGTATCCACCTGGAAGATGTGTAGGGATTCAAATAGCCCCAGAAGTGTAGAACCCACAATTACAAAGAAGTACAAAAGAACGTGTTGAACTAAAAACCAACAAGAGGAGCGAGTTGGAATAGCTGGGTGGCCACCAATATCCACCTGGATCAATATATGGATATACTTGGGTTATTTGGAGGAAGTTCTCATAATGAATAAGGAGTTATTTTGTAACTCATCTCTATTATCACTTTGGGAGTTGTGCTCTCTGCTCATATTTGTTGTACATTGCCTGTGTGTTGGTTTCTAAAATGTTATTTTAAGTATTGGGTTCATAAGATTCTATATCAAAGAAAAAGATCCTTGGTTGGAATCATCAAAACAACACCTTGTAAAGTTTTCACTATTAACATTTACTAGAGAACTACAATGATATGAAACTTGAATAGTTGGAAAGAGGACACATTGAACTATATCTGGTCTAAATTTTAGCAAAATATGTGTGAGAATTTTGGAGGTACAGTTAGGACAAGACAATGCTCTTGTTCAATATTGAAACTAAGTTAAAAGTAGCAAGGTTCACTAAAAATGGAATATATTGATGTTGAGAGATTCAATTGAAGTCATATT
The DNA here is from genome assembly GCA_032191745.1 of Picea mariana. Lineage (NCBI taxonomy): Eukaryota > Viridiplantae > Streptophyta > Pinopsida > Pinales > Pinaceae > Picea > Picea mariana. The sequence continues at coordinate 38,612 of JASDQU010100302.1, read as the reverse complement.
GATTGGAAATTGAAAAGAAGACACATTAGGCTAATACATATTACAAAATTGTATTTGTTAGTGCAAAATTGGAGGAGATATCACCTTTACAACTTTGCTCTCCAAATAAATGCCAAAATCAATTAATTTTAGGAGAGTGGCCATGACTTCTTATTATCCCATCCAAATTGAGGGAGACCTCGACATTGTGGAGAGTACATATTAGGAAGTTATAGGCCAAATCTCAAATTGAATGGTGCAGGAATTTTGATACCTCATTCACAAGATTGGCTTGCAAAATGTCCCCAAATAAGGGCTTAAAATGGTATGTTAATTTACAATTAACATAACTTTTGATTAGAAGGTCCAATTGAGGTGATCTAAAAGTCATGCAAATAGGAGATCAAGGAGAATACAATGTTTTTGAAAAAATGGGATTAATATCAGATATTTTGGGGAATTGAAATCTAAGGGTTTTGACTAGACCCCAACTATTAGGAAAAAATTGATGGTAATACGAAGATTTTCGTGAAAGAGAAGTGGGATTGATGCTAAAAGCCTAAAGGTTGAATGTTGCAAAGAAGAATTAGGAAAATGCTTATTATATAATTGTTTATCTTATAGATGGTGCTCATGATTGGTGGAATAGTCTTAACAAGTGCACCAAAAGTTTATGTGAATTGTGGGAAAATTTTGAAATAGCCTTCTCACATAAATGGATGAAAAAATTAGAATGAGAGGAAAAGGTGCAGAAAATTCAAGATAAATTGTAGGAAGCAAAGTGATATCTCATGAAAAGTGGTGTTGGGTTGTCCAATATGAAATCCCTTAATGAAGCACTCATCGAGGAGGTTAACAACATGAAGCAAGGAAAGATGAGAAAATCCAAGAAGGATTAATATGATTCATATGAAGAATTGAAAAAGAAGAATGAAGAAATTATAAGATTATGAAACCATAATCAAACACTACTTAATGAGTTTAAGAGATTAAAATATGAAAAGAAGCATTTTCAAGATTGATATTATCAATAAAAAAATCTTATATGAAGATATTGCTAGAAGAATTGGAGAGGAAATTGGTAAGAATGTTGAAGAATCCCTATCTACAAAAGATATCAAATCAGAAATACAATCTAGAATTAAAGACGGATAAAGCAAGTTGATGGATACCATCACCATTCAACTTAATGATGAGAAGGAAGAGAAGATACAAGAAGATCATCAAAAGAAACTTGAGGATGAAGATATACAATTAGAGAGGATAACATCCAAATTGAAAGAAAAAAAATTAAAATGGAGGTATTCTCTTTCAAGTAAATATAATCAAAGATTAGGCATAGAGGTTAGAGAATGTCATTGTACCAACAAATAATATTCATCATAAGGGTTTGGAAAACAAAGAAAAATAATAAAAAAGTGAACCATATCAACACCCCTCATTACTGTGAAAGTTGGAAAGAAAGATAAGAAGATCAACATCAACATTACCCATAAAGAAGATGACAAAATAAAAAATATTCATAGAAAGGGGAATCAAAGAACCATTATTAAATGAGATATTATCAAAGAGTCCCAACAACTACAACAAATTGGAGAAGCTACAACAATGCATGGATAGGAAACAAAACTATCAAGGATTAACACTCAAAAGAATTGAATATGGATAAATGGATAATCATCAATGGAAACAAGAGAGAAATAATATAAATAAATCTTATTATTTGTTTTTATGACATGTAAAATCCTTAGCTACAAAGCTTTGAAGACAAATATTTTCAAAGAGGGGAACCATGTTATGACCCTAATAGGGGTATAGATGGGGTTAAATCTATATGTAGTAGGTTTTTGCCTAATGGGTAGCCCACATGTGAAATGAGTGAGAATATGTATATAAAGATGTCAATATATAGTCTTTATTATATACATGTCTCATGATTTGGATGTATGAATGTACTTGGGTTTTTTGAAGGAGTTTCTTCGAATGATTAAATATTTATTGTGTAACTCATCTCTATTATCACTTTGGGAGTTGTGGTCCACACTTGTATTGGTGTAAATTTTGTGTGTTGGTTTATCATGTTATTTTATGTATTGGGTTCATAACAATGTGTACACAATAAGGAGCAAGTTTATAAGCACGATGAAGATGTTGGCACATAGAAGAAAAAACAAGCATGGGGTAGTGAGAATGTGGGAAGGAAATTTGTTGTATGCACATGGCACACCCATGAGCAAATGAAGAATTAGGAGAGACAAGATGAATGGATATGTATGTGGTAGTGAATTCTTGCAAAAAAGAATGAAGTCAAACCATTACCAACAAGTAGTTGGAGTGATTGGATGCCCAAGGGACCAAGTCATTGGAAATATAGAGACACAACAATGATTAAATTTTGTCAGTTCGAATAAAGGACAAGTTGGTGTCAAAGAAGAGACAAGTATCAAGAAGAGAGAAATTGGATCTCAAGAGAAGACAATAACAAATGCAATATATTAGTTGTTACAAGAGAATAATTGGCATCTGAGTGATTGGTTTCAAGAGGAGGAAGAGTATGAAGGAGGCACGGTGTATGTGGAAGAAATGGATCTCAAGTTCATGAAGAGAAGTGTGAAGTTGGAAATCGTGTGTTGAGGATTATTATATGAGTTGTAAAGTGTGTAAAAGGAAGTGAGGCTATAAGAGTTGGCATAGGACTTGTAAGCATGATAATATTTCCATTGAATGTATTGAAATCTAATATTGAATAATGAAATGAGTGAACCATTTTGAAATATTGTTGTATATCTTGAATTCTTTCTTGTATGAATTTGAGTTCTTTTTTGTTCTTTAATTTTTTGTTACCGATAATCTATGTGGTTTGAGTCTAAGTGCATTGAGCCCAAGTTGGGATCGCTACCCTAACGCTACACCATTTTTTGTGTTAGAGAATAATTTTATCTTGAGGGTGAGAACTTTGGTATTGAATAAGTCTTGGAGAATCGACAGTTACTAATTTTAGTCTAATAGAGTATTTGGGTGATTAAAGAAACCCCATAGGTGGAATTCGTGGAAGTTGTGAGATTTAGAAGGGTGAGAATTTCACAATGGTGCAAAGACATGGAATTGTTGATGTAAATCAAGAAATATAAAAGTTGATAAGAATAATTGAAGAAGTAGAAATAAGACAATGGAGTGGATATAAATAAGTTATCAATTCAAAAGAAAAATGCAAAGAAGAAAAATAAATGATCAAGAAGGAAATGTTGTTAATCAACTTTTGAAGAGAAAAATAACATCCAAATTTAAATCCTCACATTATGATTGTTATAACACAAATTGTGGTTTGGGAAAACCCCAACCCAAACACCAAGTGTGTGACACAACTGGGAACACCTATTATTGTCACCTCAATCGATGTCCCCCTCATTTTAGTGAAGGACGAGTCCAATACAAGGGAGGCTTCCTGGTGAACCTATGGGGATTGTGATGGAAGATGGAAAGAGATCAAAGAGTGCTCCTATAGGTCAAATTCAAGGATGAAAATGAGGCTTGGGAAAGAGTCTTGGGAGCTGGTGAATGGTTGCCAAGGTTATGTACCTGCAAAACAATGTTAGACCTGCCCGAACAAGACAAGATATGATGATAAAAAGCCTCAAACCAATGGGGAATCAACAAGAGACCTTGCTATCCCAAAATTGCAGCAATGTGGAAATACATATATCAGTAGTAAATAAGTTATGTCAATTTCAAATGGAACCATCAAATTCGAGTGTATGATTTTGGAAAATAAAGCTAGCAATTAGTAGACAAATCTCCAATATTTAGACCAAGACTTTGATAGCAAAAGAGGGATTTTATTAAGTGTTACTAGCAGAGTTTTATAACATCCTTATGGATATATAGAACTTTTTCTACAACAACAAGTTCTAGCCACTAAAATCAACAAGCAATCCACCCAAACAATAGCTCTTAGACAATAGATCAATTATGACAGCTTGCAAGTAAATTTTGGCCATAGAAAAGTGAGTAAGAGAGTAAGTTTGTTGCATCCCTAATGTTTCTAGCTTAATGCTTGTTACAGAAGCTTAATAACTTGGCTAATCAAGACGTTATTAGGGCACAAGATAGCTTAAAGCATGTAAAATTAAATTTCAAACTTGAAAAATTCTATCTCCTTGAAATTACGTTTACCAATGCACAATATTCAATCTCCAATGAAAAATATTAGTGCCTTATCTATTGGGTCATGGAGTCTCTTGTTTATGAGCTAGGGTTTGTTACTCCTCCAGGGGTATAAGCCTTTTTACTCCCTAGAGTAAACAAACCTTAGCAAGGTCCTGCTACAAGGGTGTAAGCCTGTTTACTCCTTGTAGCAATCATTTAAAGTATTTTCAATAACAATGAAGAGAAATTATTTGATGGAGGGTGTATGCCTTTATACTCTTCCAAGGGTTTGACAAATTAACCTTRAAATMAAGAAAAAACACWCAAAATTGCATAAATTCCTTACCTAATCCAAGAGATAGCATGAAAAACYMTTASTTATCAAGATATTCCACCACAATTTCCAAGAACARGCATGCAAGASAAGTCACTCGTGTTTCTTCCATCAATAGRCAAGTAAAKCATACATTTGCACAAGAGACAAGAGATAGTGATTCTCCCAAGTAGGGAGAAAATTGCATCCAAGAGTTATGTAATTCTCAAGTGAGTTATGTCTAAAATGAAAGTGAGATGACCTCTATTTATATGAGGTCATATAAACCAATTTGTACACATAAGAAATTCAACAAAAAATCAAAAGAGCATTGACCCCCTTTAATTTCCTTTACAAATTGCAAAAATTAAATTACATAAAGTAAAACCCTCCAAGGGGTGACATCATGCCCTAGAAGGGTGACATTGAGCCTCTAAGTGAGATGTTGAGCCTCAATATGCAAGTCATTGGGCCTCCAAAGGCCATGTGTCCATCTCTCATGTTTTGGAGTTTCAGTGTCATGCATCTTCTTCCTTCAAATCACATCACACCATGTTCGGAACCATCAAGCCCAAAACCTTAGCCTCCACATGAAATCAAGGCTTATAGGGTGACATCCTAGGCCTCCAAAGGCCATCGTCCAAGTCCAAAGGGATATGAGGTCATCCTCTAGTGCTGTCAAGGTGCCTCCAAGGAAAATTTCATCACCTCATGTGCATAAGATCTCTAGGGTCCTCTACCCATCTTGTGGGATATGACGTCCATCCTTGGGGTCTTCAACACCCCATGAAGGTCAAAATGGCACAATTTCTCCATGGAATGGTTCTTCACCTGGAAAGGTCTTGTAAAGACAAACAAGTACACCCTCCAAGTGTTCATAAATCACATTTATCATGGCAAGTAATCCATATTTAATAAATGAACCACCCAAACATGTGCATCAAGTCCCCTCTTTTCAAACTAGACAAATGCTCAAAGACCTTATAAAATTTTCCAAATTTAAGTATGGGAGGGTTGTCATGGTGCCATATTGGGTAGATCAATCCTCGATTCAAGGAGTGTTTCCCAAGAATACCCTCTCTAAGTCATGTAATGAGTATGAGGCGGATGGGGTTATGAATTTTGAGCATGGGCTTCTTGACATATCAAGGGTTCATATCGTTTCATTTATGGGTGTCTTTGTGGAGGGTGTGTTGCATCCCTCGTTTGTGATGCAACCTTTTTCCAAGCCCTTTTATTTTCCATTAATTTATTATGGTCCAAAACATTGAGTGCTATGTGAAATGGAAAGTAAGGAGCACCACAATCCCACTTGGAGCTAAGAACACATTGAGTTCCATGTGCAAGGAAAGTAAAATACATCACAAATGCATTCCCTCAACGAATGGGACATTTATTAATTATGTGTTTTCTTTTTTAAAGGTCCTTCAATTTTTTATGGAGAAGAATTTCATTGCTCTCAGGACCTTAGGGTGAGCATCTAGAGGGATAATTTATGGATTTCAACTTTTTCCAGCTACAACACCTCTGGGCCTTTAGCCACTTCTTCCCATGAAATGAGGTAGAGTCCCTTCTTGGGGTCAATAAGCCCGAAAACCCAAAAGATGAGGAAAAAAAAGGGAAGAAAAGTGATAAGTATGTGCGTGAATGGTACGATGACCCTTCAAGGAGACCCCCTAGTAGCAACCCTTTTCTCGAGGGTGAGCCACTTGCTAGGAAACCATTTCAACCACGAAGGTGAAATGAGGAAAAAGGTATAATTTTCAAGCAAATGTTTTCATAATCAAGAAAGGACTCTTTGCAACATGTTCAAATGCTTCAATTATTAAAATGACACTTACCACGAGACCAAACTCGTTACCTCGTGAAGCAAGACCTATTGTCATCTATGGGCCAAGCTCGTGGGGTGGAAAATGTTGTTGTCGATCAATGATGATGGGTGGTGAGAGGAGGGACTCTACCCACTCATATGGCTCTTGGCACTCCATGTATTCAACCTGCGGGCCTTGATACATCATATCCTTAGTTATCCCTAGCCTGGGGGGGGTAACATATGGCTCCTACATGGGTACATGTGCTCGTTGTAGAGTACATGATAACCTCGACATCTCCTAGTAAGACCTGTGCCTACACATACTCAAGAAAAAAGAATTAGACCATCGAGGGGTGGCTTACTCACCCTTTATTCATATAATGAAAACTTCCAAAATTTCAACTATTCTTTAAAAAAGAAAACTTTGAATTTTTCAAAAATTTCTAGCTAACATGTAATATGATTCAAACAAATGTACCACAACTATTATTCATAAATGAAAATATAGAAACATGTAAAGCAAATCATGAAAGTAAATGTAACTTCACTGCAATGAACACACAATTGCAAATGCAAGAATTCAAATGACCTACCTACTTACCCGAGGCCTGAGGCCCATGGAGATCATGTCTTATAAACAAAGGGTCGGAGGATAGACCCATCAACTGGTAATGGAATCCTCCTCCCATCCATGGAAAATAAATAGTAAGTGCTCTTCTCAAACTTCTTATTGACAATGTAAGGGTATAGCCACAAAGCTTCATTTGTCTTGTCATATTTTGTCTTTCCCTTCCTTTTATCCCACATGAGAGCAAGGTTGCCTTCATCAAATTCAACATAAGGTTGTTCTTCAATGTAAGGTTGCGTGAGAATATCTGCTTCAACCATATGCTTGATATCTTGTTCTCACTCTTTATCCTTCTTGTCCTCATCCTTATTGAGTATCTTGATGGATCTTAGATATTTTTCCTGGTATTCTGCAAGCTTCTCTTTATACTTATCCATATTCAGAAGTAGTGCATCAATATAATCTTCTTGTGAAAAAGGTAAACCTTGAGGATCATATTCAATAAAGGGAGGTGCCACACACTCCAATAATCATGGCTATTTGGATCAACCAAATAATTCTTTATGAAATTTGGGTTGTATAAAATCGCAAATGTCCCATCCCCCATAGGGATACGTGCATGAGTGAGGTCCATACTGATAAAACATCCTAGGGTAGTGGACCAACTTATTGATAAGAGCATGCCCTAAGCGTCAAGTGCATCAATCCAAACTATATTCATGATGAGGTTGATGTGGGGAAAATCCTGAAGATACACATCCACATATTCTATGAGACCATACACATTCACCCTTCTCGAATCAATACCACAAATGTTTCCATAAGGATGCGTTGTTCGCAAACCAATTTTTTTCATAACCTTTAGAGACATCATGTTTTGAGGCTCTAGAATCCAACATACAATTATTGGAATGGAAGCCATTTATGCCCAAGGAAATATAAAAAGGAGGAGCCTCTTCTCCCTGGATCCCATGATACATAGTGTTTAGGATGACCGGAGGATCCTCTGCTCCATCTTGTAACTTCAATGCCTTCAAAACTTCTCTTGTAGAAGGAATTGTACACATATCTACCACAAGTACCAACATATTCATCTTCTCCATCATGCCTAGTACATCTGCGAGTCAGCTTGCGTCCGTATTCGCTCAGATCCAATTAGGTCATTCGATGTTAGGTTTTAACGGGAAAGGAGTATTTATAGTGTTGTTATGCAATTTTATATTTCCTAAATCATGGATCTAGGAGATGCCAAGAATATTATATCATTATTCCTTGGAGTAAATTATGTATCTAGAAACTGTTTTGAAAATGGCTCCCGCCACCTTAGAATTTGGTTATTCATGCCTAGTGCCCATAATACCTCACAATTGCATAAATACAGCAAAAAATCAGACGAATCTCTTCACCTATCGGTGCAAGCTGTGGAAATAAGTCATGAACTGGAGGTGGAGGAGGTGGATGTACTTCCTTTGTTGCTTGAGGTGGTGGGACTTGCACTTTGTTTCTTCTTGAGTATGTCATAATTTCTTTCTTCCTCAACTTGTCCTTCAGGTCTTCATCCATTTGATTCAAGACTTCCAACCAAACTTGTCTAGCTACCCTCTTCTTGATCTCCTCAAGTTGTTCTTCAATGATTTCAATGTGTTCATCATCCCAAATAGTGAAAATTGTATCAATGAAGTTCAACATGTCCATAGTGCTTGGATGTTCTTCCTCTTTCATTCGTCTGAGACACTCATGTTTCGTATGAGGTCCCTGGCAAGGAAAAAACCATGGTGATCCCTCCATGGTGACCATCCCAACATGATCCAAGGTGTTAGGTTCCTTTGCCTCTTTTTTTGGCCTTGGTCTCGAGCCTGTGTTTTTCGTCCACTGCTTGATAAATTGAGGTCTTGAAGTAGAATGATGCCTTTCAAAAAATTTCAACCTGCTCATTATCCGACTTTGACTCTGGACAAATTGGGCATTCATTTGATCAAAATTATGAGCCATGAGTGTGATTGGATCCTGTACACTGCTAGTTGAAGTCTTTGTCTTAGGTTCTGCTTTGACACGAGGGAACTGAAGAGGCTCAATATTTGAGTTGATAAGATGTTATTCAATCTGAACAATATACTCTTTGGCCTTTGAAAAACTTTCAGGCATATTTTCCTTCAGAATAAAACCAAACTATCCTTCAAAATAATTCAAGTACTTGAGGAGGACGACTGCTTCTGGTGGGCATAAGTCCTTCGAGATTTGGCTATGCAAGTTGTCAAATCTAGTATCAAATTCCTTCACTGTTTTTTTTTCTTTCCTTTTGATTTGATTGAATTGCATTAATAGCATTATGTTGTCCTTCTTTGTTGTCCATCTACCTTTGAACAACTTAGCGAAATCTTCATAGGATGCCAAGTGATTGTCAAAAAATCCTTTATACCACTTTTTTGTATTTTCATCAAGAGACATAGTTAGTAGCTTCATCGTAACATCTTCATGTTCTATACCATTGTCTTCCATGGCCACACCGATAGATTCAATGTGCTCTTCAAGTGTGAATCTTCCTAGAAGGATTGAATCTTCCTTGGGGAAGAATTTTAGGGAAAGGTGGGTTCTTAGGTTGTGGAGTCGCTGAATGAATTTATGAAAAGTTCATCAAAACGGAGGAGGGAACTTCCCTCAACTGGAGTTGCTAAGAAAGCTAGGGGAAAGGCTTTGGGATAAATTTCCAAGTTTCATTCTGGGTTAGAAAGGATTTAAAACCCTCCCCAATAACGATTCCAAAAATATTATCTCACAAATCGTAGTTTGTGAAAATCCCAACCCAAACACCAAGTGTGTGACACAACTAGGAACACCTATCATTGCCACCTCAATAGATGTTTCCCTAGTTTTAGTGAAGGACAAGTCCAACACAAGAGAGGCTTCTCGATGACCGTAGGGGGATTCTAATGGAAGATGGAAAGAGATCGAAGAGTGCCCTTATAGGTCAAATTCAAGGATGAGAATGAGGCTTGGGAAAGAGTCTTGGGAGATAGCAAATGGTTTCCAAGGTTATGTACATGTAAAACAATGTTAGACCTGCCCGAACAAGACAAGATATGATGATAAAAAGCCTCAAACCAATGGGGAATCAGCAGGAGACCTTATGTCCCAAAATTGCAGCAATATGGAAATATATATATATATATCAGCAATAAATAACTTATGACAACTACAAACTAAACCATCAAAATCAAGTGTATGGTGTTGGAAAATAAAGCTAGCAAATAGTAGACAACTCTCCAATATTTAGACCAAGACTTTGATAGAAAAAGAGGGTTGTTATTAAGTGTTATCAATGGAGTTTTATAACAGCCATATGGCTGTAGCAAAATTTTTCTACAACAAAAAGTTATAGCCACTAAAATCAACAAGCAATCCACCCAGACAAAAACTCTTACACAATAGATCAATTATGACAACTTGCAAGTAAATTCCGGCAGTAGAAAAGTGAGTAAGAGAGTAAAAGAGAGTAAGTTTTTTTTAGAGCTAATGGTTGTAGCTTAATGCATTTTACAATAGCTTAATAACTTGGAAAATCAAGGCGCCCTTAGGGCACAAGATAACTTAAAGCATGCAAAATTAAATTTCAAACTTGAACAATTCAATCTCCTTGAAATAATGTTTACCAAAGCACAATATTCAATCTCCAATGCAAAAGATTAGTGCCTTATCTATTGGGTTATGGAGTCTCTTTTTTATGATCTAGGGTTTATTACTCCTCTAGGGGTGTAAGAATTTTTACTCTCTAGAGTAAACAAACCTTAGCAAGGTCTTGCTACAAGGGTGTAATCCTTTTTACTCCTTGTAGCAATCCTTTAAATTATTTTCAATGACAATGAAGAGAAATTATTTGATGTTGGGTGTATGCCTTTATAATCCTCCAAGGGTTTGACAAATTAACCTTGAAATCAATAAGAAACACACAAAATTGCAAAAATTCCTTACCTAATCCAAGAGATAGCATGAAAAACCCTTACTTATCAAGATATTCCACCACAATTGCCAAGAACAAGCATGCAAGAGAAGTCCCTAGCATTTCTTCCACCAATAGACAAGTAAAGCATCCATTTGCATAAGAGACAATAGATAGAGAATTTCCCAAGTAGGGTGAAAATTTCAGCCAAGAGTTATGTAATTCTCAAGTGAGTTATGTCTAAAATGAAAGTGATATGACCTCTATTTATATGAGGTCATCTAAACCAATTTGTCCACATAAGAAAGTCAACAACAAATTCAAATAGGGTTGACCCCCTTTATTTTCCTTTACCATTTGCAAAAATAAAATTACATAAAGTAAAACCTTCCAAGGGGTGACGTCATTCCCTAGAAGGGTGACGTTGAGCCTCAATATGCATGTCATTGGGCCTCCAAAGGCCATGTGACCATTTCTCATGTGTTGGAGTGTCATCATCATGCATCTTTTTCCTTCAAACCACATCACAGCATGCCTGGAACTATCAATCCCACCCAAAACCCTAGCCTCCACATGACATCAAGGCTTAGAAGGTGACGTCCTAGGCCTCCAAAGTCCATCACCCAAGTGAAAATGGCTATGATTTCATCCTCTAGTGTTGTTAATATGCCTCCAAGGAAACTCTCACCACCTCATGTTCACAAGAGCTCTGAGGCCCTCTGCCCATCCTGTGGGGTATGGAGTCCATCCTTGGGGTCTTCAAGTCCCCATGAAGGTCAAAATGGTATAATTCCTCCATGGAATGGTTCTTCACTTGGAAAGGTCCTGCAAAGACAAACAAGTATTCCCTCCAAGGGTTCACAAGTCACATGTATCATTCCAAGTAAGCCATATTTAATAATGGAACCACCCAAACATGTGCATCAAGTCCCCTCTTTTCAAACTAGACAAATTCTCAAATACCTTATAAAATTTTCCAAATTTAACTATGGGAGGGTTGTCATGGTGTCCTATTGGGTAGATCAATCCCCAAGTCAAGGAGTGTTTCCTAATAAGACCCTCTATAAAATTGTAATGAGTATGAGGTGGATGGGGGTATGAATTTTGAGCATGGGGTTCTTTACATATCAAGGGTTCATATTGTATCATTTATGGGTACCTTTTGTGGAGGGTGTGTTGCATCCCTCGTTTGCACTGCAACATTTTTCCAAGCCCTTTTATTTGCCATTAATTTGTTATGGTCCAAAACATTGAGTGTTATGTGCAATGGAAATTAAGGAGCATCACAATCCCACTTGGAGCTAAGATCACATTGAATTCCATGTGCAAGGAAAGTAAAAAACTATTACACATCAAATTTCCACACCTAGGTACCTCGCCTTAAGTGTTGTAAAAGTGTCATATGCACCTTGCTAAGTGTCACATACACCTCGACACCATGAAATAGCATATGTCACAATCCCTAGTCAATGTGGAGGAGAAATATATTATATGAAGGTCAAAATACTATGTGCACATGAATTATTATTAATATTCATGAAAAGAAAATTAATTTAGTGTGAGAATCCACCTCACATTTGGTTTCCTATATTTAATGAGAGATTGGGGATCTCATGGATGGTTTAAATATTTCCTCCTTAAAATCCTTGAGAGATATTTCCTCCCTAAAATCCTTAAGAGATATTTTCTCCCTAAATATCTTGGAGATACCATTTTAGTGGATCTGATGAGTGATCCTCTCCATGGTGGTTAAGCCTCCAAATCCTATATAACGAGGACTTTCCATGGAGAAGATAAAGGTGGATTTGAGATATCAAACTTGTGATCTTGGGAGAAAGATTTTGGATATCAAACCTACGATCTTGCGAGCATTGTGCAAGGGCTAGATGAGGAGGACTTGGAGAGGCTATTGCAACTGCATCTACAGATTTTAAGTGTCTTTTTAATGTTCTCATTAATATATGCTGGGCCTATTTCCTTCTAATTTATGTATATTTACATATGCTTGTCTACTCTAGATGAATTTGTTTAATCTAGTATACTAGAGTATGAGTTTTCTTGTGTCTCTTTGATGTTTGTGGTTTGCAGGTATCAATTTGTGTGAACGAGTTTGGAGATCAAGCTCAAATTGGAGCAACGAGGACAAACAATGGAATAAGGTGCATCACACTTTCTTCCTTCTCTTTCTCTTTCTGACTAGTTAAGAAAATCTCAAAGGGATGTCAGTGTCCATTTGCATCTTTCTGTCTCGGTATTAGGGGTCTAGAATCCGAGGGAAGATCCACTTGTCCGCAGGGGGGATTTTTTGTAACAGAAATTGGCAAATCCGATGGGATAGGTGGATATTCTCTCGGATTCTAGACCCCTAATAACGAGACAAAAAGATGAAAATGGACACTAACATCCCTTTGATATTTTCTTAATTAGTCAGAAAGAGAAAGAGATGGAAGAAAGTGTGATGTACCTTATTCCAGTGTTTTCCTCACTGCTCCAATTTGAGCTTGATCTCCAAACTCATTTGCACAGCTTGATACCTGCAAACCACGGACAACAAAGAGACACAAGGAAACTCCTACTCTAGTATACTAGATTAAACAAATTCATCTACAGTAGACAAGCATATGTAAAGATACATAAACTAGAAGGAATTAGGACAAGCATATATTAATGAGAACATTAAAAATACACTTACAATCTGTAGATGTAGTTGCAGCAGCTTCTCCAAGCCCTCATTGTCCATCCCTTGCACAATGCTCCCAAGATCATAGGTTTGATATCCAAAATATTTCTCCCAAGATCACAAGTTTGATACCTCGAATCTGCCTTTATCTTCTCCATGGAAAGCCCTCATTATATAGGATTTGGAGGCTTAACCAGCATGGAGAGGATCACTCATCAGATCCACTAAAATGGGATCTCCAAGATATTTAGGGAGAAAGTATCTCTTAAGGATTTTAGGGAGGAAATATCTCTCAAAGATTTTAAGGAGGAAATATTTCAACCATCCATGAGATCCTCAACCTCTCCTTAAAAATAGGAAACCAAATGTGAGGTAGATTCTCACACTAAATTAATTTCCTTTTCATGAATAATAATAATAATTCATGTGCACATAGTATTTTGACCTTCATATAATATATTTCTCCTCCACATTGACTAGGGATTGTGACATATGTTATTTCATGGTGTCAAGGTGTATGTGACACTTAGAAAGGTGCATATGACACTTTTACGACACTTAGGGCGAGGTACCTAGGTGTGGAAATTTGATGTGTAATAATATGCCCCCTAAAGTGTGAGGTCAGAAGAGAAACTGATGGTCGAAACACTTTACAATTCTTCAATGCAAGGGAATGGAGTTGGAGAACCTGGAAGAAGCTGCAAACAACCATCAAAGCATCTTATACGCAAATGCTTGGCAAGCTTTTGGTTCCCCGCAGCTTGCGCCTGTGACTCAGAATCTGTTGACTTTTGACACAAGAGTTAGTCAACCTTTAGGGATCCTTCCTCAGTTTCCAATTACTTTGGGAGGAAAAAAAGTCTACATTGATGTGATGGTAGTTCACGACCCCTTGGACTTTAACCTGCTCCTTGAGCGAGAATATGTCCGCATTATGAGATATTTTGTGTCCACTCTCTTTCGAGTGATGTGTTTCCCTCACAATGGAAACATGGTAATGATCGACCAGCCTTCATTCATTGACTCTCATATGATGGTCAACCATCCACCTTACCTGAACGGTCCATACGTGCCAGCGATGTCTGCCTCGCCGTAGGTCAATTATGTAATGACTTGCCCCATGCGTTCAACCCCGCACGAGAGGGAATATCTCCCTTCTCTTGAATTAGATACGGTAGTTGACATGGTCATCTCTTCAATAGGTATATTAGAGCCATATCTCCCTACCCTTATCGAGGTCATCAACATGTATTCCTTCCAGAGTGTTTTTCTTCCATCTAGCGAAAATCTCCTGGAAGCCATGACTGACGTTTGTCCTTTGACATGTATTCCTTCTAAAGCATTTTCCTCTTGGAAGCCATGATCAAGGAGAGGTTACAAGCATAGTTTTTGCTTCTCTGTGGAAAGCTCATCAAAAAATGAAACAGAGGTCCTGAGCATAATTCTTTTCCTGTGTCAAGTTCGTTAAAAAATGAAACAATCACCTCTCTCGTTGAGTCAAGTCTTTTCACTAGATCTCGTAGATATCGAGTCGAGTCTTTAGCTAGATCTCGTAGATGTTGAGTCGAGTCTTTCGTTAGGTATCGTATTTCAACCTTCATTTCATCCACCCTTATCCTTTTTCTCCATCTGATACAAAAATTGGTGACAACCTCAAAGTCGACGAATGAAATGAAGCTTGGGGGGGCATGTCTCCAGCCTTTGATTATCATTCTGAAGTTATGTCGCTAGATTTTCAAGTTGGGGGTAGAGTACCAACCATCCATGTGTATCCCTACCTTTGGAAATTGCATTGGGAATTTACAAGCATAAGTTTAATTTTGTTTCAAGATTGTGTAAAAATGAAACCAATACCGATCTTAGTCTTTGTTCTTTCTCGTGCTTGTAAATACGTGAGAA
Source organism: Picea mariana (assembly GCA_032191745.1). Classification (NCBI taxonomy): domain Eukaryota; kingdom Viridiplantae; phylum Streptophyta; class Pinopsida; order Pinales; family Pinaceae; genus Picea; species Picea mariana. The sequence continues at coordinate 23,277 of JASDQU010100302.1, read as the reverse complement.
TGTGACCGAGTAAAATTTTATCACTTTTTCGGAATCGTAAAGGTTATACAAAAAAGGAACCCCCTAGAGTCTCCTTTAAGATCTTTTTAGACATGAAAATGTCACTGAGTGATCTGGCTTCCGTTCACGCTCGTTAAAAGGTCTCGAAAGGGTGTCTCCCGAGTAACAGTTTATCTTTTTTTCGGTCTCGCAAGACTAAAATTACGAAAAAGGAAAACCCTAGATTTTCCTTTAAGTTCTTTTCAGACTCTAAACATGAAAAACCATCGAGTTTTCCTTCTCTGGACTCACTAAACTACACATTGAAGGACCCATATGGGAACGAACCCTTACTTCTTCCAGTTCGTTAAACAAAGGAAGAGGAACTTACCAAAGGTGAGTTATACCGAGCATCTGTTCTCCTCCTCAAGCTCGTTAAAAAAGAAAGGGGTACTCATCTATCTGGGTGGGGGGGGAATTGAAGGAAGTGGGTCAAATTTTTGAGAATCCTTTGTGGCAACTATTGTCGCCCTTGAACATGGCACATGTTTACATCTCGTCTTACAGTTGGGTAATCTGCTTGTTTCCGAGTCATACCAATTCCATGTGTCGTCATACTTTTTCGTCTAGTCAAAGAGTGCTCTTATTGTCGTCACATTACATTTTTGGTACTCGTCGATTCAATGTTGCCAAGTCAGTTGTCGTGCCTCATCATGTTCAAGGGAAGTTTCACTTCAAACCATCCATCTGCAATATTTCCAGTTTCCATTTCCTGTGTCAATCCATACTCATTCAATTCACCATCTTATATCACTTTCCTGTGTTAGTTTTGTGTCGATGATGGGGCATACATCAAGGCCCTCCTTCGACGAGTCTTTTCCTGTTGACTTCAACACATCATCCAGGAATTAGACTTAGAACCAATTAGTACATTGGGACCTGCATGCCTCAACAACAGGCCTCCTCGCTTCCGACAGTGGGTTTACATCATTGACCTATGATCGGATGATTTCATGAATGTTCAACCTCAGCTCATTTATTCACATTCGCTGGAATGTACTAGGCTACCTTGGGATTCATTGAAATCATTGGTGATTTCCCTCGCACTTTTTAACGGTATACATCAATGACCGGTAATCAAGTGGTTTCTACCATGTTCGACATCAAAACATCTATTCACATGGCTAGATGCGTACCACATCAGGATTGGGACGAAGACCCTGGGTTGAGCGTTTACTCTGATATCCACTTTGCCCAGGCTGTGATAGGAGATCATTTGAGCATGTTGA
>JASDQU010100301.1:809902-820209 GCA_032191745.1 Picea mariana | reverse complement strand
ACAACTCTATATAGCGAGAAAATATTCCTAAGGTCATACTACATCCCATAGTCTGATGATCAAATGGACATATGTGCTTTATCCAAGGGAGACTCATTATGCTGCCAATAAAGAACATACTTTTCCCATCCTCTTTTTGGGGTATATTTGTTTTTTTTATTCTTTTCGATAATTTTGGAAAAAGAGTAAAGGAATATTACGTTACAATGGAGGAATGAGTACTGCAAACATACAAGCTCAAGGCACAAGGACAAGACTGATGTTTTGGTAAAATGATACTCGAGAAAAATCCTCCGGTGGCCAAAGGTGTTAGGACGTAGAAGCAAACTGTCACAAGGCCGGTGGATAAGGTATGCAAATGTGGTTGATAGAACACACAATGGTAACGTCCTTCAATGTAATTTTAATGAGCCCACAGAAGGTGAGCTCAGTGGTTTTTCATATTTAGAGAGTCTGAAAAATCATAAAAGGAGACTCTGCTGGAGTACCTTTTTCGACAGTAGTCTAGTCGGTTTGAAAAAGGGATAAACTAGCACCGATTAGATGTCAATTCAAAACCATTTTAATGAGTGTGACAAGGACAAGATCACTCGGCTATTTTTTCACTTTTAAGGAGTTTGAAAAAATCTTAACTATGGACTCCGTCAGGAATATTCTTCTATACCAATTTAATGAGTGTGAAAGAATAAGGTCACTCGACGATCTTTTCAATTTTAGGGAGTCTGAAAAGAGCTTAACTATGGACTCCGTGGGGGTTTCTTTTTCATAAATTTAGTCCCTCAGGCCCGAAAAAGGAATAAAATTATACCTGAGAGTACTCTTCTAAAGAATGGGAATTCGATAGAGTATAGCTTTGTTCGTACAATTGACCGTCCAGACCGAAAAATGGGTAAACTACCACCAGACAGACGTGACTTCAAATTTCATTTTAACGAGCGTGAAAGGCCACAAGATTGCTCGGCAATCTTTTCATTTTTAGAGGGTCTGAAAAGGGCTTAAAAGGAGACCCGTTTAAGGAACGTTCTTCTGGACCAATTTAATGAGTGTGAAGAAACAAGGTCACTCGACAATCTTTTCATCTTTAAGGAGTCTGAAAAGGGCTTAAATAAGACTCCATAATGGTTACTTTTCTCAATTAATCCGGACAAGATCGAAAAGCATAAATGCAGTCTCGCCAAATGTTTCTTTCGGATCTCAAAGCGAGCTTGAAAAACAACAAAGTTAGCTCATGATAGACTCTTTGTGGGTCAATGCCTGGCATCTCCTTGGGGGAGATATGTGGTGGGACCAACTGAAGCATGTGGAACATGTTAATGAAAGTAAGATCACTTGGAAGTAGTTCAGGAAGTGCTTCCAGAAGGAGTACCTCTCAGAGCATTTCTATGACAAGAAAATGTAGGAGTTCTTTGAACTTAGGTTGGGAAGCATGACTATGACAGAGTAGGAGAAGAAGTTCTTGGGATTGTTAAAGTATGTCAGGTTCATTGGTGATGAGAAAGTGAAAATACAGAGATTTCTAAGTGGACTTCCAACCTTTTATAAGGAAAAGATCAAGTATAATGAGCCCAAGGCCTTGACTAAGGCCATCGGGAAGGCTAAATACTTGTATGAGCAAGGCCAGGAAAGAGAATCTCTGTAGAAATATTGGAAGGCCAAGAAGAATGAGAAGTTCAATTAGAGGAGGAAAGTATTCCAACCTTCCTTCAACAAGAATGAGCCTAATAAAAATCGTCAAGATAAGTATGCTAAGAGGGATTTCAAGGAAGAATATTGCTTGGGAAAAAGGGGAAGACCACCAATCCAATGTCAGGGATGCAAGGAAGATCATTTGTACAAGGATATCCCACATAGGAAGGACAGGGTGAAGACTGTGCACAACATCCAAGAGGCTACAATAGTCGAAGATATGGGAATAATCTATGCATCTTTAGAATATCGACAAGCAGAGTGCTAGTCCAATATGATCGAGGTCGAAGGTAAGATCATAAATCAACATGTTGCTATTTTGATTGATTTGGGAGAAATTCATTACTACATTGATCCTAATATAGTGGATATATTACATTTGGAGAAAATTAAACTTAGAAAAGCAAGTTTGGTTCATTTAGCCGCTAGAACCAAAAGAAGAATCCATGAGATGGTCAAAAGTTGTTCCATAAGTCTTAATGGCATGAATACTAGTGTTGATCTAAATATCATACCATTGGGGTCTTATGATATTCTGATTGGAATGGATTGGTTGGACAAGCACCATGTTGTCCTAGATTGTCATAACAAGACATTTACATGTCTTGATGGAAATGGAAGACAAAGCACTATGAAAGGAGTTCCAAGACCCATCTCTATAAGGGAGATTTCAGCCTTACAGCTAAAAAGATGTTTTAGGAAGGGATTTTGATTGTACACAGCTCATGTGGAAGAGCCAGATAATACAAAGGGGCCAAGCCTCAAAGATTTCTCAGTATTACAGGAATTTGAAGATGTATTCCAAGAAATACCCGGATTTCCACCAAGAAGGGAGATAGATTTCTCAATTGATTTAATGGCAGGAGTTGCCCAGGTGTTAAAATCACCTTATAGAATGAGAACACCAGAGTTAAAAGAATTACAAATTCTGTTGTAGGAATTATTGAAGAAAGGGTACATATGTCCAAGTGTTTTACCTTGGGGAGCACCAGTACTTTTTGTCAAAAAGAAGGATGGAACCTTCAGGCTGTGTATTGAATTCTGATAGTTGAACAAGTACACTATAAAGAACAAGTATCCTCTACCCTAAATTGATGACCTCTTTGATCAGGTTAGAGGAGAAAGGATATTCTCAAAAATTGACCTGAGGGTAGGATAGAATCAGGTAAGAATCAAGGAAGAAGACATTCATAAGACAACCTTTAGGACCAGGTATGGGCATTATTAATTTGTAGTGGTGCATTTTGGACTGACCAATGCACCAACTGTCTTCATGTGCTTAATGAATGGCATATTCAGAAATTATTTGGATAAGTTTGTCATAGTATTCCTGGATGACATACTTATCTATTCTAATTCTGAAGAGGAGAATGAGCATCACTTAAGATTGGTATTGTAGGTACTGAGAGAAAATTAGTTGTATGCAAAGTTGAGTAAGTGTTATTTTTATCAAAAGCAGATCGATTACTTCAGACACATTATTTCAGAGTAAGGCATAGCAATAGATCCATAGAAGATCGAATCCATTAGAGGATGGCCAACAGCCAAAAATGTGTCATATGTCATATCTTTTATGGGATTAGCTAGCTACTATAGAAGTTTCATAGTAGGGTTCTCTAAGATTTCTCATCCCATCGCTTCTTTGCAAAATAAGGGAACTAAATTTGAATGGACACTCAAGTGTGAAAATAATTTTAATATATTGAAGGCATTACATACAGTGCCAAAATAAGGGGGAGGGAATGTAACACCCCAGGTTTTGAACCCCCATTTTCTTAATGTATTGTTATAATGTTGAGAGGCCTGAGTGCCCAAACAATTATTAATGAGACAGTATGCCCAAGAAATGTAATATTTTGACCATTTTTAATAATAAACACATCAGTGGCTGCTAGATGGACAAGGACTAGAGTTATAGGGGGCTATGATTACACAAGAGAGGGGGTTGAGGGGCTAAGTATTTATTCCTATCACAATTACCATTTTATCTAAGGGTGGGGGAATAGTTACGTGAGCTTCTTGGAGAAGGTTGGGAGGTTATTGATTCCCCATGCAGTTACTTACACCCACCTCTGGTCTAATGGGGGGGTTCGACCGATGGTTCATTCGTTGATTTCATGTGCATCCATTCACTTCCCTCACGCCTTTCCATACATTCTCTTGCACATTCATTGATCCATCCTCATCCACGTCTCAGCTTGGGAAAGGGAACCGAATTGCTGAAGAATTAGCCACAGGATAGTTTGTTGTACTNGAGCGAGGAGACTGTGAGAGAAAGAAGAGGAAGTTACAACGGGTTTTGCTGTAGGTTGCATCCCTTCATTTGCTGGATAATAATAAAGCAAGGACCTGGCAATTTCTCTGGTGGACGTAGCCCACACTGGGTGAACCACGTAAATCTGTGTCTCTCTTATATTGTGTGTCTTCTGTGTTTTGTTTCTGCATTTGTTTTATTTTATTGCTTCGCGGTCCTGTTTTCTAACAATTAGTTGTATGCAAAGTTGAGTAAGTGCTATTTTTTATCAAAAGAAGATCGATTACTTGGGACACATTATTTCAGAGCAAGGCATAGCAATAGATCCATAGAAGATCGAATCCATTAGAGTATGGCCAACACCCAAAAATGTTTCATATGTCATATCTTTTATGGGATTAGCTAGCTACTATAGAAGTTTCATAGTAGGGTTCTCTAAGATTTCTCATCCCATTGCTTCTTTGCAAAAGAAGGGAACTAAATTTGAATGGACACTCAAGTGTGAAAATAATTTTAATCTGTTGAAGGAATTACATACAGTGCCAAAATAAGGGGGAGGGAATGTAACACCCCAGGTTTTGAACCCCCATTTTCTTAATGTATTGTTACAATGCTGAGAGGCCCGAGTGCCCAAACAATTATTAACGAGAGCCCAAGAAATGTAATATTTTGACCATTTTTAATAATAAACACATCATTGGTTGCTAGATGGACAAGGACTAGAGTTATAGGGGCCTATGATTACACAAGAGAGGGGGTTGAGGGGCTAAGTATTTATTCCTATTACAATTACCATTTTTTCTAAGGGTGGGGGAATAGTTACGTGAGCTTCTTGGATAAGGTCGGGAGGTTCTTGATTCCCCATGCAGTTACTTAAACCCACCTTTGGTCTGATGGGGGGGTTTGACCGATTGTTCGTTCATTGATTTCATGTGCATCCATTCACTTCCCTCATGCCTTTCCATGCATTCTCTTGCACATTCATTGATCCATCCTCATCCACGTCTTGGCTTGGGAAAGGGAACCGAATTGCTAAAGAATTATCCACAGGATAGTTGGTTGTACTAGTTACTGGTGCAATCCAACCATGACCTGAGGCCTGCATGTCTGAGATGCATTGGCCTGTGCCCTATTTTTCTCACAAATGCGAGTCCTGAGAGTTTGAGCATTGAGTTTCTGGACCAGCTATGTTGGAGGCCCAAAAAATAAAGGAGAAGGACTGCTTGAGGGATTGTGTGGAAGAGACGAGTGGAGGTCCATTCTCTTGGGAGGTACAGGTTGGGTAGAAGAGAGTTGGGTACTTTGGATTGTTGTGGAAGTTGGGAAACCTATGAGAGACTGAAAGATGACTGGTTTGGGAACCCAAGTACACTATGGAACCATCCTTGTGGATTCATAGCCCTGGCTCGGGGGTGACACTACTATTGAGATATGGAGTAGTGGTGTCTACGGTTGGGTGGAACATCCTTGGTCTGCATCTAGTTGGTGTCATCTTTCATAAAGATAAGTTCTCTCTGTTATGGTATCATTTACATGTATATGAATGTATTTCCATTGTATATTTAATTATTGTTTAATTGAATCTTTAGATTATACCTGCTTGTTGTTTTCTGTTGTGCATATCATTAAAGTCTTTTCTTTTATGCATATTTAAATTTTAAAAGGTATCGGTAAGAGAAAGAAGTCCAAGGGCAGGCTTGAAAGTGGCATTCCCTGGCCTGTGGGTGGATGGGGATGTTACAACCCCCAACTAGATGTCAAATTTAGCAATCACAAGTGCTGCATAGTTGACAAGGAGACCAAGAAGCCTCTTTCTCTTGGTGTCGATGACAATAGATTGTTTAGATTGGTGGATATCAGACAAGTCAGAAAGCATGCACTATGGCGTACGAGATATAGGTACCTCAACTATAATATGCCCAAGTTGAACTTCAACTCTAAATGTAATAATGTACTTAAGCTGGTGAGTTTTCTTATATCTTTTGGCAGGCATCTTCCATGTTGTAGTGCGCGCATGTACTGTGCAGTAAAATGATGAAATGGGCACATTCTAGGATACTGCACGCAACAAAATTAAGTGCCCATGATTTTGAGGTGAATGAGCCTTTGTGTATATGCTTCATTTTATAGGCTGGTGAGACAGTTATTATAACATAGGATTCTTATGTTTCGATTAGGCTGAAGAGCCTAGATGTTAAAGGCTAGTGTGCCTACTTTTGTCTATATCTCATAATTAGTATAAAATACATCGTTGTGCACAGGCCAACCACGATCAAAAGAGATGGGGGACTAAAATCCACCAGTGGGGAAAGGGTGGGGGATAAAAGTTAAGGAAAAGGGGCTAAGATAGGGAGCTTAAGCCAAAAACAGATATTATATTAATATTTCTTAAAGTATAAAGTATGGATAATTATTTTATCCTAAGTTCTAAAGTTGGGGAAAAGTGGGACAAAGTAGCTCCCAACATGACAAGTGTCAAGTTGGGGACATGCATACATATTGTTGGGACTTAGTTTATTTTCCATCTCCTTCCATCATTCCTTCCATTATGCATGCATCAATTCAGCCATCATTCGTCCATGCCATGAGCACTCACTCACTCACGCATGCAGTTATCCTTCATACATTCATGTCATTATATCTAAACCTGTATCCATAGCCATATCTGGTTGGTGTAGTTGGTTAGCTTGGGAGATGAACTAAAGAAGTAGGTTGTCAGGCCCATGGGATACTGAAGAGGCAGGTTGTCAGGACCGTGAGCAATTCTCTAGGTGAGATAATTGCTAGGAATTGATTTCCTGAAGGTGCTAAACTGTAGCTACAGGGCTCTGAGACTTCCTGTCTGGCCTGTTGCTGAAGCCTTGGAAGGGAAGTTGGGCAGCCGAAGGACTGTTGAGCAGAGAAGGGGAACACTTCCTATGGTGGGCTGAGCATGTGGGGAGTGAGGGAATGTAGGCTATTAGTTGAGTTGGAACCTGTGATGGAGTCTTTCCTATTGTCCATGAGCCATTATCCTGGTTAGGAATCCCTTTACCCAGGTTGAGTTTAGTCCTAGCTCGAGGGTGACCCTTTCTTGAGAGTGATGAGTAGTGTGGTCTAAGGTTGGAAGGTTCATGGAAGGTATGCACATAATTGGTGATATTCTTACCAAGATAAGTGTCAACTGTATGATAAATTTACATGCTGCATTATTATTTTCATGTTTATTTTTATGGGTTATCATATGTGTGGTGATAACTGTGTTTATATTTATGGGTATTTCTTGGATGTGTTACATGTATGAATTACTGTTAGTTCGGTATGAATCCATGCATTCACATAATGTATTTGTATGTTTACATTTTATATATAAGCTTTCACAAGAGTTCTGTGTGTATATGTTTTAATTACATGTAGTTAGAAAAATTGATATGGCATAGCTCAGTGGGATGTTGGGTATGTTACAATATGTTCCATGGAGAGAACGAAAGTTTTCTCTGGAGTAGCGTGGCCCAACATGGGTGGTCGGGGAAGTTACAATCTGGTATCAAAGAAGTAAAGGAAAATTTTAAGGGTGTTTTGTGTAGCATTGCCTGGCCTAGCGATGGCCAGGGATGTTACAGTATGGTATCATTGCTTCAGTTTTCAACACTGAGCCTGGATGGGCCGAACAAGTTGAGTTGAAGAAAAATTTCATGGAGAATCTATTTTGAAGTTGTCAAATTTCGATTTGCAAAGCATCCATGGTAATATTTAGAAGCAACGACACGGAATTGGGAAAAAGCCACAATTTTTGTTGTTAAATCCATGAGAAAATTGAGAAATCCAGCCATGTGGTGAGATATTACTAGTTTAATATCTATTTTAGAAAATTCATACCTAGAATTGGTCAAATTTGAAGTTACAATGAAGCCATGACAGATGGAGCAGATTTAGTAATTAAAATTCTCAATTCGTGAATTGAGTTTGGGAAAAACCCAATCCAAAAATGTCAACCCACAACGATTTGTTGTTGCAGAGGTTGAATTGGTGTTATCGAGGTGAAATTGAAAGAATTTCATGGTTGCAGAATGTCTATGGTAAATTGGGGAAAAATTTAGGAAAAAATCCCCAATTTCTACAGTGGAATTCACGAGGAATTGATGCACATAAAAGTGAATGTGCACAGGCGGGTGCACTAAAAATGCATGTTGTGTGCTAAAATCTTGAGATATGTAAGAATTGGGCACTGCATGGAAAAATGTTAGCGTGCATGTGCGTGTGATAAGAATTTGGTACCTCATGGAAAAATAGTGGTGTGCTGGTGTGCACACTAAAAATTTGACACCGTGTGGAAAAATGTTGGTATGCGGGTGTGCACACTAAATTTTGGGCACTGCATGGAAAAATGTTGGTGTTCAAGTGTGCACACTAAATTTTGGGCGCTGCGCGGAAAAATGTTGGTGTGCACACTAAACTTTGGGTGCTGCATGGAAAAATGTTTGTGTGCAAGTGTGCGCACAAAGTTTTGGCGTCGTGCGGAAAAATATTAATGGCAGAGGAGTTTGGTTGGTGCACGCGCAATGTGGGTATATGTTATTGTACGACAACTTTTTTAATGGTGCGCATAGAGTATTGGTGTGCAGTGGGGGCATACTAAAATTTGGCATGGTGTAGCGTATAGAGTGAAATGCAGGTGGAATATCAGAATGCAATACAAAAGTTGCATGCAACAGGTAATAGTGCAGGAACCAAAACTGCGTGTGGTGGATATTGGCCTGTGACATCAAAGTAGTGCACGCAAGTTATTGGTGCGACAGAGAAGTGATACACAGTGGTTTTAATGTGCACGAAACATGATTTACCTTGTTTTGTTGTTGTGCATGGTGAATATGGGTTTATAGGTTGAAATTTGTCCATGCAAAGTTGTTTGAAGGGTGAACAATAGTAGAAAACCAATAATTTTCTGCGACGTTTTATATCATTTGAACATCATCTTTTTGCAGCACGTTTTTGAGGCCCTTAACAACGTTTTTAGCTACTCAAAAACCATGAGAACATAGTGTGCCAAGGCACACTCCGTCTCTACAGCTCAAATAAAATATCTTGCAAAGAGATTTATAATGGTGTAAACCATTCGTAAAACATAGATTTTATGAGGAAGTTACAACACAAACAATGAAGGGTAAATTTTAAGACCAATGTAATTTCAAGGAGCCATAACCTTTATCTCCGGAATCCGATTGAGGCAAAGGAGTAGCGAATGGAAAGATATTGAACCATAGAAGACATTCATAGAGATGAATTAAATTTATGGGCATGTTAAAGATGTTTAATATGGAAAAGAAGGTACCTTTAGCATACCAGTTACAATATTGTAATTTGGCCTAGAACTTCAACAAGATGTAACTAGCATCCTGGATCCCAGAAAAAGGCGAAACTTGGACAGAGTGTCCATAAGATGTATTTGAAAAAACCCAATTTAGCTCATACAAAAAATCCAATGTAGTATATGAAAAAATGCATATTTACAACGCAAAGTTGCTCCAAGTTGAAAAATGAATAGAAAATTTATTGGGCAATTTTCAAATAGTCATAACTTTCTGCTCAAGACTCGGAATTGAGCATGGGAGAAGGAATTGGAAAGGTCATGGAAAATGGAATCTAAATATCCACCTAGAAAATTGATTTGGGAATTTAATTTTCTAGGAAATCAGAAGAAATAATTCTGATATATATTATTGAACCAAAATGGTTCATATCTTTCATGAAATTGTTGAGTCAGTTAACCTGACAAAGTTTTGTTGGCTGCAAATTTTTGCAGAGTTAAAAACTTTTAGTTCTTAACTAGTGAGAAGATTTGAATTTAGTTAAATATAAGAAGAGGTACTCAGGGAAAGAGTGTTATGGAAAAAGAAAAATATTTTATAAGATGATCAAAAGCCAAGACCTCAAAATGTCAAGGTATGAATCTGAGTGTAGCCATAAAATCTTGGGAGGCCACTATAGGAAGTCCTCTCATGTTAGTCAAGTATTCAATGGAATATGGGTAGAGGAATAGATCATGTAGTGAATGAATTATTGAGAACTCCCAAAGAAACCAATATACAAATTAAGCAATGCATTGGAGTCAGATCTATTATAGAAGGAATTGACTATCAGAATGATAGTAATCAGATAAAGGAAGAGGCATAATGAATTTATGGATAAAGAGTGCATCATATCCAGGAATTAGCTATGCAATTAGAGAGTAATGTTTCACTTATGGTTATCAGATTGCATAGTGGATGCATGGTATGTGTTAGGACCACATATTGTACCCTTTTTGCCCATACTTTTTTCCATTGTTATACCCTTCATCACCTGTATTTAGACTTATACTATCATTCCACCTGATCATTCCAAGGTA
>JASDQU010100301.1:734544-746038 GCA_032191745.1 Picea mariana | reverse complement strand
GTGAAACCTTCCTTGTCCTTGCCATTTTCTGGGTTTCCCTCCTTGGGCGGATTGTTGAGTGGGCATTCCCTGAAGAGATGTCCATGCTCATGGCATTTTCTACAGCGAAAGGGAATATGTTCGTAGTCAATGGTTTGGGCCTAGTCCTCATCCTGATATTCCAGCATAATAGATCCCGGAAGTGGCTTGGCTATGTTTAGGTAAACACATATTATTGCATAAGAGGTGTAGCGTCTTTGCTTCTTCAGAGGATTTGACATATATGCCGATGGTGTTGCCTATGCCATCTAGAACTTCTTCCAACCAGAATTTCTGGGGGAGAGAGTACAGCCTGATCCAAACTGGTGCATGGGTAAAATCTTCCTTTTCGGGGCTGAATTTTTCCGTCCAGAATCTCAAGAAAAGTCCCGCTGAATTAAAAAAATAGGGCCCTCCATCAAAGATACGGTTCCTGTCTTCCAGATTGTGGAGAATGATCGTGAAGAAACCCTTTGATCCTAGTTGGAGGTCATAGTGCCCTTTTGGCCTCCACCAGTACTGTATCCATTTAATTAGTTCACGTTCCGAGGGCCAAAGCCCCAGAAACTTTCTGATCAAGGCATGATCTTGCATGTATTGTTTCTGCACTTCAATACGGGGCGAATTTATGACATATTTTGGGGCTATTGGGGATTGCGGAATGCACTTACCGGGGATCCAAGGGGCCAAGGTTCTTGCGGGGTCGTCTTCCTTAGCTGGATCCATGTCCATGTCCTAATCTTTGAATGTCCCTTCGACTATCAGCTGCGCGCGCATTTCTGGAGGCGTTTCAAAGGCCGACCGCGTCCCTCTGTTTTCCGGATCTGCATTTGCAGTGACTTGGATATAGGACATGCCAATCGGCACCTCCTCCTGGCGATGCGGGAGCCCCTGCGGGGCCATTATCGTGTGGCCGCAGTCCTCTGCGACTGTCAGAGCTCAAACCCTAGTATCAGAACCACCATTTTCTGGTCTCGACCAGTCAGGAAATTTTAGGAAATGTAATACTTTATATATATTACTAAAAATACAATGTTGTTTGCGAGATGTACAAGGACAAGAGATAGGGGGCTATGATTCCATGAGATAGGGAGCTATGATTCCACAAGAGAGGGGAATGAGGGACTTCTCCTTTATTTTAAATGTTTATTTACCCATGTTTGGGTGAGGGGGTGCATGAGTCTCTTGGGGGAGACCATGTTGTCTCTTGGGGCATGTGAGTCTCTTGGGGAGAGCACATCCTTGCTATTAAAACCCTTCATGTGGGATGTTTGAGGTTGTTCCTTGTTCACTCTTTCGCTCATTCTTGTTTTTCTTCTGGTGGTTCATTCATTTGTTGGTTCCTTCATTTTGGTTGTACGCACTTTCCTCATTCTTGTTGATTCATGTGCTTTGGATATGGGCATGGAGACAGATAACTAGAGGAGGAGAGCCATTGTTAGATGGTTGTAAGAATTTAATGATAATTTTAGGAGGGAATGGATGCCTCTGTGCATGAGATTGATATCAGTTCTTAAAGAACTATGCACAGCTAAGAATACTTGGAATTTTCCAGCATTGAGAATTCCTTACTACTAGCACTAGAGCCATGGAAAGAAATTGGAACATCCTGAGGGAATGCATGGTAGAGAAAGGGGTTCATTTCTTTGGGTTGTGCAGGTTGAAGGGGAAGAGAGATGGAAATTAGGATTGTTGTGCGGTTGGAAAAACTAGAGAGCCTGTTAGCCAACTGTTTTGTGTTTTAGATTTGGCCTAGGACCCATCCATATGAATTCATAGCCCTAGATCGGGGGTGATATCGTTGTTGAGAGGGAATGGATGACAATGTCTATGGTTGGGAGGAACTTCCTTGGTTTACAGCTAGTTGGTGAATGGTTTTGTTGCTGCCTTATACACACTTGGCCTATCATGGAAGAAATATTCAATCCACTTAGTGTGTCCTTGGGGGCAAGTCTCAAGTCAAGGTGTTGTCACATGATCCTCAAATCCTCCGTCTAGGCCAACTCCTAGTGAATCCAAGAGGTGTAGTCCCTAACAAAAATACTGAGGCTCTTTAAACTAAATTAAGAAAAAGAACTACTTATAGGAGTTTATTGCAAAATAAACATACACTTTCAACAATTATCATTCATCAAACAAGATCCTCATATAAATCATTTGTCCATAAGATTTCATGCATAAACCAAGTAGGATACAAGTTCTGCAAGATTGATAAATTCATTAGATAATCACACATGGATGAAATAAATTGCTCACATACATAAAGATAGATCCATAGTACCAGTGCCTTAAAAGTATCATGGGTAGTTGTTAATCGCATGTTTTATTAAGGTAAATTAAAGGTAGATTAATGAGAGATTGTGTGGCCTCTTTAGAGGCTACCTCTTTGTTTGGAAACTTGTGGAGAACTTACCGAAGCCCCAAGGCCTCACCAGTAAGTTCACTAAGGGTGTCGAATGTCCAACACGGGGAGAACCTAGATCTCAAAGTTTCCGTTTGACTTCACACACTCCCCTTAGTTGTTTTCCCACGCATTGAAGTAGCAACTATTGATATTTCCCTAATTAAACTACTTTGCACAAAAAATTCCGGTTCTGATGAATCCCAGGATTGAGCTAGGCTCACAAGGGTTGATAGCATACATCAGTAATTGCGGGGAAGGTTTATTTTAACATTGCAAAAAATGAGATAAACTTTGAAAATTGCTTGAAATTGAAATGAAACTTTGCAAAGAAACTTGAAAGTGAAATTTAACTTTGCAAGATTTTATTGTTGATAGTAGAAAGTAAAATCTAAGCTAAGCATGCATAAAGATTGAAATCACTTTTAAGCTTGAGTGCATGCAAGATTTGAGTGTTGTGTGTGTGTTTAATTTCCTTATGTGTGTGTGTGTTTGTGAGATCATATAATAAGACTTGCAAGGAAATAAATCAAATACAAGTGCACAACACACCAATCCCCCTAATGGGGATGAAGAAATTGGGATCCAAGGGCCCGCTTTTGTTAATCCTATTACAATGATAATTGGGTTCTCTTTTCTCTTTTTTGAACTTATGGACCCTTATAGAATGGATCAAACTAATGCAAACTATTACAAAAGGCTCTTAGAAGTTCCTAGTCTTCAAGGGTTCCAACTTGGGCTCTAATTTCTTCACTTTAGCCTCAAGTTTGCTAGAGTTTCCCTTGCTTTTTGATGGACCTGATAAAAACCAGCAAAGAAAGTGATTATAATATGATGAGAAACACTTTAAAAGACTAAACTAAAACTTGGAAAAACTTGACCACAATTTCTGAATTTTTCCTTAAGCAAAAATGCAATTTTTTGGAGACTTTTCGATGCTTTAAATGAACCTAAAATAATCTCTTTTAGGTGTTTCTGTTTTCTGCCCCAAAACAGAAAGCATAAAACCACTAACTAGCTTGATCTATAATGTAAAATAAAGAAACTTTCTAGCTTAAGATTTAGATGAAAAATTATAGAAAATTGCACCAAAACTAGCTTATATCTACTCTTTTAAATTGGAAAGTATTGAAAATAGATCTAAGTATTTATGCATGCAACAATAGATGCTAAAATTGATCTTTCAAAACACATCTAATTGATATGCAAGTAAATAAAGAGGGAGGAAGAATAAATTTTTTGATTTTCGGAGCCTTTGATTGAGCATGAAACTCTTTTGGCTATGGGGTCCCTTTGGTGTGAGGAAGAGGGATGACGTATTATTTTAAACTCTTGGACAAACACTAGATGAAAAATATCTCCTTGTCTTCTCCAAGGGATGGATCCTGCATGCTACAAAGAACACTTGCAAATACCTGTAAACTTGATGTTTCCTACACAAGAAACCTCAATTGCACATTAGTTTAAGAAAAACAAGATATGAAATATAAGCATTCAAATATAGATAAACAAATAGATTAGAAAGAAAACAAGCTAAAGAATCCACTCCAATAAGATAACAGTATCTGTAACATCCCCAGCCACCAATAGGCCGGGCAATGCTACCAACACAATCTTAACTTAGCCTTTAAATATTTGATACCATATTGTAACATCCCCAACCATCACCAGGCCGGGAAACGTCACTTCTTAGATGCTACACTTAGCTCTGATACCAATTTGTAACATCCCCAACCCTCCACAGAGACCAGGTAATGCTACCACTACGGAACATTCACATATAAATATATAACATGCATTTTAATGAATTAAAACACATAATCACAATAATCACAGAGTTATTGCTACCAAATAGATATTAAATGTAATAGACAGTAATTCATATACGCACGGAATACATGATAACATTCCAACATCACAAGCATGCATAACATAAAATTAAGCACGCAAATTATACTTATCTTTCAACTGGAATAACACCACCAACTGCGTGCAGACCTTCCATGAACCTCTCAACCTTAGACCACATTGCTCATCACTCTCAGTAGTAGGTCACCCCCGAGCTAGGACTAAGCTCCACCGGGAAAGGGATTTCTAGGCTAGGCAAGGTCAACAGGAAGACACACAGATTATGAGGAAGGATTCTCTCTCGKGAGCCACTTATGCCCACTGCTCATAGACTCTCATTCCCCACATGCCTGTCCCACCCCAGGAGTATACACAGTCACTGTCACCCATGACAGTCCATTGGTTGCTTCACCTCCCTTKCCTTGGGCTTCAGCAATAGGTCAGACTGGAATTCTCAGAGCTCTGTAGCAGCTACAAGACCACTTCTAGGATAAATCACTTACACAACACACTCTCTCACCTCGAGAGATTTTCCCATGCACCTAACAACCTACTTMTTCAACCACAACCACCTCTCTCACCTGGAGAGAGTGTTGCACACATGCCTGACAACCTGCTTCTTCAACTCCATTCCCACAYAAGGAGGACAACAACAAGACTCAACAAGGAACAACCAACGACAACAAGCCACACTCAGCCAAGGAACTGCATGGCCACAACAACCCACAGTTATAACACACATGACATAAACATTTACGGAATGATCATGCTTGACAGAAGACGTGGGTTGGCTTCACAGGCCTGATTTTCATAGGTGCGTGTCTTATGCAAAGGTCCAATGCAGAGACAAAACGGTTTCTCGGGAAGGATTCCAGTGAACTCAGTCCAAGTATGGAAGAATGGGCACATGAACTCATGTGGGGGATGGTCAAATGACCAGCAAACTAACAGCACCATTTGACTCACAGGTTACTGGTTCCAGAGATCCGTGATGGATGCCCCCTCGGTTCACAGTTAGATAGTGGGTCGAGAATGGAGGATGAACCCATACAGATGATGGCAGAATGACCAACGAACCCCCCCAACATGAGTTGATGCTTCAGCTTTAACTTCATGCGCCCAGGTCCACACTTGTCTTCTTGGAGATGCATGCGCTCCATTTAGCCTACGTCCCACTTTACAGGAAATGAGGATAACAAAAACATATCATGTTCCCTTAGTCTTCAGGAAATAATATTAAAATATTATTCCTCTAGAGGTAAGCCCCCTAGCTTAGCCCCTAGGCCCAAACACTTAGCCTCCTCCCTTACCCAACCTTGTGGAATCTTAGTCCCCCATAAGTCTTTCTTTGTGGTTGGTCTACACACATCGATGTTTATATTTTTATTAATGATATTGCATAATTACATATACAAAACATGCTCCTGGCCTTTAACACTTAGGCTCTCTGACCCAATAAACACATAAGCCCACCAACTTATCAACACTTGTCTCACCAACCTACAAAACATGTTTACAATTCATAAATACAATAGGGGCTCATCCTTGGGGATATTACAATCCCCTCCCCTTATTTTTGCACTATCCTTAGTACAATTCTTTACACAACATCAACAAGATTTCCAAAATCTTAAAAAAGATGTGGGTATTCTGCCCGTATAACATCTACATTCTTCCATGTTGCGTCCTCAAAACCATACCAGGTTCATTGAACCTTTACAATCCGTATGGTTCGATTCTGGCGTTGTTTGCTCTTTCGGTCCAATATGCACACCAGATGCACTTGCAAGACGACTTCTTTCTCTACCTGAATCATATTCCAATCAATATCATGATTAGCATTAGGTATATATATGTATATACAAACAATTTTATATACAAGATACACAACATACAATAAATAGAGAATTGTTTTTATCTTTTGATTGAGAAGGCCTTCCACATCAACATGGTCTAGACCAAGGTACCAAACCCCAACAACACTCCAACCAATGGTCTCTCTTCCCCACATGCATGTTCCACCCTAGGAGGGTACACGTTCACTGTCACACAATCCATTGGTTGTTACACCTCCCTTTCCTTGGGCTTCAGCAATAGGTCGGACCGGAAGTCTTAGAGCACTGTGGCTCGAAGAGTTCCAAATTTCCTTAGAGGTCCCCAATCAACATCTTCCTGATCTACTCTTTGTAGTCAACATTCCACTTTAATCAACATCATCTCATCTGCATCGCCCACATACAGTTATCATGAGGAAACATAAACTAATTCATTTAGGAACTCAAACTTAGTTCAAAAGGGAATTCAACTTTTTCCCCAAACATGAAATTCTATTTCATAATTCATCTTGGTTGTTGCCATATATGAATGCATCCTTCCTTGTGGTTTTTCCACAAGMACCAAATTGCATACCATTTTCCTGCAAGRCTTCATCTTGCATACTGCCAACAATTGTCAGTATTTCCTGTACATCATAATTCAATTGAAATATGTATAAAACCATATGCAATGAACTTAGAATTGTTTGCATCTAKCAATTCAATCATAATTACCAAACAATTTAATAAAATAGAATGACTTGTCATTCTATGCAAATGCATGTTCATAATTAATAACAGTAAGTTCATTACTTATTTTTGTGAACAAGAAATTTTTCTGTAGTCACTATTCTTGTGACTACCTGCCTTGCAACTTTCATGTTGCAATGTTTAACAATTCCTGAAATGTTCTCAAATTTACGAGTTAGTAACATTTCAGCCATTAGTATAATTATTTCCATGCCAAAAACATATATACATGCACTCTAAATTTAAGTATACAATTCCATCATGTATGAGTGCAACTCTGTCCCTTACTAGACATGAGTACAACTCTCAATGTCTATTTATTCAGTGCACCCTTGTATTGATGTACATAATGCTCTTTATCTCAGTCATGTATCTCACCATCCATAAGTTGGAATTATGGCCAATGTGTTGACGCATTCTCCACACACTTCCTATTGTCTTCCCAATTGATTGGATGCCTTCCTTTTCGACCCAAACACTACACCAAGAATATAATTCTTTGGTGTTCATTAGTGTTAGCAAAAAGGTTGTAGTCCAAGTTTTATTTAAAGGTAGGAAGCTTTTAGTACATGTGTGGCTCATAACCTTTCCATATCCATACATTTCCATATCCAACCAGGTCCTGGTCTCATACATGACTATCTTACTAGCATTCATTCCTATAACCAGTTCTTATCTTTTAATTCTTTGGTTATCACCCCATAACCAAATTAACATGGCATTCTACTGTGTCAGTGTGTGCATTCAGAAGCTAAAATTCTTTGATTTAATACAAGCCTCCAACCTTTACCACATCCAGTGGTATGCATTCAATAATATAATCATGTGATTTTATATAATAACTCTAGCTGAGGAAATTCTTGCCTAAATTTCCTTTCAACAATTATGGAAAAAGAGTAATAAAAACTCATACATGCATGACTGCCATTAATAAATTTTATATTACTTGTAAGTCTGATGGCAGTAGAAGCTTTCATGCTTCTTTTATCAAACTTATAACCAACACTTCAGCTCTTTGTTGCTTCACTCTTTATGCAACAACATCACCAACAACACTTGCAAACATGCAAGCATTCTTTCCTTTGGCTGACCCAACAAGCCGTAACATACTTGCTTCCATAGAAATTGAAACAACTTCTTTCTCCCTATAAAAATCTTCCTTGTTGAACCCAAAAGTCTTCAATTCTTCTCGGTTTCCTGAATCTTCTTGTGCTCTCATTGTACTCACTGTACATGACTATATCTTCCCTGAGCACTTTCGACGTAGCGCCCCCACCTCAACAGGGTTTGATAACCTCCCAGTCAAAGGATCTTTCAAACTTCTGAGTCGCATTGACTCTTCAGACTCGTGATTGAACCCAAAAAAATTATACATAGGCCCCCTTTTCTCCTTTAGGCGCAGGTCCTGACAGACCTGCGAGCTTATTCCTACGTGCTTCCAAAACTCCAAGTTTCAGGCGGTAGCCCCTTCCTCATAACACCCTGGGCTATGACCTCACGAAAAACTGTGATTACAGGTGTGGGAAAGAGTGGTTCTAGGCCAACCCGCTTTTCTCCCCGCAATTCACCTCTAGCTACCACACATCACTTTGTTAAAACCGTGTTATAAATTACAGCCCGCTCTCATATTTTTAACATCTAAGAAAGTTTTGGCCCCACAATCGAGCTTGTCCATCGATCTGCAATCCTTTGGCGATGATCCATGATCAACAACTACTGTCTATTCTTTACTTGTCTTTGGCCAACTATCCAATCAATGACCCTTTTTTTTTCATGCATGATCTCAAATTTCCGTGATMTGTCAACACATAGCTCCCTTCCAAATCAATGACTACTATTGATTCTKGCCTTCCATCCTCGGGAGTTTCAACTCTCAACTATCTACTTTTCCCCGTATGAAAATCTTCCGGATTGGAATATCTAATGACACTTGTCCTCAACAATCGGATGGTTCTGATGAACTCCGACTCTCTGGCCTTCGGGAGTTCTCACGTCTCCACACACACAAATATTTGGAGTGAATTTCCCCAGAGTGACAGATCTTCTGCCACGCATCCTCTCCTAATCAACGACCCTGATTCTCTTGGGGACTTTGAATCTTTCTAACCAAGACTAGATCAATAGTCCTTCGACCTCCTCCTTGATCAACGATTGAGATCTCCTTCGAGACTTTGATGCTTTCATCCTCTGCTTTCTTCCAGACTGCTTCGTACCTGAAGTTCCAGATCTGGCACCATGCGTCCACTTTCAGATCAAAGACCAAGATTTACTTCGGTTGTTTCTCCTCCTCCTTGTCCACAAACTTCCAAACTTGTGGATATTGCACCACCTATCCTCCTTGACAATGGACGATCCTAAATCACTTCGGGACTTCGGGACTTTGACAATTCCACTTCTCCTGCACACACAAGGGTTAAGTCTCATGCACTTACCTCCAGATCCAATGGCTGCTAGTCCTTCACGCTCAGACCTAACGGATGGGATCCGTTCCTCTCCTTTGCACTTCCGTTAATATGTTGGACATTGATCTAATGGTCTAGGATCCTCCCCACAACTGATCTGATGGTTGTTGTCACTCCATCTCCCTAGCTTTTGACTTCTTCCGCCTTGGAAGATTTTGTTAGTGCTCAAAGGCTTCGACCTTTGACCTTTGTCTTGCGAGTCTGCCTCTTGGATCTCATCTTCGCTCTTGTAAGCGTTATCTCTTTTGATATTTTCAATTTACTCTATCTCCTAAGGGTCTCGACCCTTCTGTTTCCTTTCAAAGAAAAACTGTGTTCCTTCCTGGAAACCTTCTGCTCAAAGCACACCTTGCTAAGTGTTTTCTACAAAGTGTTCAAGAGCTTTGTGAGTATCTTTCTTTCATACTCTTCTCCATGCACTTGACAAAGAGTTCTTTCTATGCACACTTGCACTTGCTCAATGCCTGCCTGGTAGAGCCCTATATATTTCTCAGTGACTCTATCTCTCTCTAAACTCCACATAGAGTTCTTCCTGTGCACTCCTTGCACTTTTGTTGATGAAGTTTCAATGATATCTCTCCTGAGCTTATCTGAGGTTAATTTACCTCTATCAATGCACTCCTTGCGAACAATGTGCACTGCTTGCACTTGAAAACTTAAAGAAGAGAAACAATTGAAACTTATTCAATACCTCACCAGTTTATGCATTCAAACTAATCTGATTTAAGAAAACATTCATATTTCATTTTCTTTCTGATCTCTGCTCTGTAATCATTTTTAGGAACTATCCCCTTTATCTCAGTCCCCAATCCATGTGATCATGGGCCATGACCAAGTGCTACATCACTAGGTGCTTACTCGGGCCTTTAGGCCTTTGGCTTTAGAAGATTTCAAAGCACTACACAAGAATCTCTTAGAGTTATGGATTATCGAACTCACAAAGTAGGGTAGATCAACTGTCCACATCTACTCAACATCCGATGACTGACACTTACTATGGAAATTCAGGCGTCTGAGTTCTGGAACTTCGAAGCTTCAGGACTTTAGAGGATTTCACATCTGCACATCCCAAACCATTAATCTCCGAACATTCCCAATCACCTTTGGTGATGTCATTAAGTCACATTACTTACATTTTCCAATTGTAGGGGCATGCAATGGTGGTTTGGAGTAACCCTCCTTTCATTTCATAATTCTTCTATAGCTAAAGCGTAACCCCTCGGTGAAACCGCGGTTTGGATTGCAGGACCGCCTTGGAGAGTTAACTCCCATGCAACTTGGGTCCCCACAATGCCTGTTGGCCATCGATCTTGATGTATTGTCATCAATTCTAGTGTGGGTCCTCTAACCTTTAGCTTTGTTATGTAACCTTGGGTCCCACTAACCATGCTCATACGGAGTGCCACATGGAAACATACTAGCGACTGACTCGTGGCCCAATCAGATGGGTGTCACACGTCATGTTCCAAATGACATTTCAACCTTCCACAAGTTCGGAACCCACTAACACATGGCACACATCCCCTATGTCCACGTCACCTCCAGGTGACATCATCATGACTCACCACTTCAGCTCTTCGAAAGATTTCTCCCTTCACTATTGCGTTTGACCTTTTAACATTAGCTTGATCCAACGATCGAGCTCTCCTCTCCAGATCTACGATGTATATCTACTTCAAAGCTTCGGGCTTCAACCCTTCTCTTGTTTCTGGCATCAGACGTCACTGAGGTCGCGAAGTCCGAAGGGCTTCCAGGTTAACCCTTCTACACCTTCCCCAGATATGACGATCGTAAGGGATTTCCCTTCCTTCCGAACAGATCCTATGGCATAGAACAAACTCTGTTACTCTACGAATTTCCAAAGGAATTCATGGTTAACTGCCTCGCAACATTACCAAATCTGATGGTCGTGAAGGATTTTCCTTCTCCCGAACAAATCCTAAGGTCCACATTACTCTGCGGCCCAATACCACTTCTTTCATGGTTTTACGACATCACTACTCCTCCTGAGCTTCATAACATGATCAAGGTAACTTATTGGCACTCAGGAAGGTTTTGAGGTTTGAAATTGGTCCTCCAGACACAATTTCCTCTTAAAACCTTGGGTCCAATGACCACTTGTCCAACCCATCCAGGCTCCGCATTGAAACCTTGGGTCAGAACTTGATTTTTGTCCATTTTGACAACAACTCCTTCTGAAA
>JASDQU010100301.1:671603-687690 GCA_032191745.1 Picea mariana | reverse complement strand
AAACTACTACAGGCTTTAATGGCAAAGATTTGAGTTGCTGTTTACCTGAAAATTTCTGCATTTGATGCAAGCCCTGACTTCCCTGTAGACATCAGTAAACAGAGTAGGCCAGTAATACCCAGCCCAGAGGATTTTGTGGGCTGTGGTTTTCCAAAAATGATGACCCCCACAGAGATTACTATGAAAATCGAACATCACCTTTTGGGCTTGCAAAGGGTCCAAACATCTTAATAATATCCCCAGAGGGTCTCTCCAATACAAGGCTCGGTCAATAAGGCAGTGTTTGACCGCTTTGAGCTTTAAAGATCTGGCCCTACTCTTTCCCAGTCCGTCAGGGGGCTTTAATTCCTACAGAAAGTACAAGATGTCCCTGTACAAGGGACACGCTGCTAGTGGTATGGTGACCTGGGAATTACTATTGGATGACTCAGCTTGCTCATTGATGCAGTTAATCTTCAGGGCTTTGTAGTTGGATTCAGCCAACAACTTGGCCAAAACTTGCCCCTTTATCAGCTTGGTGGGTTTAATTTCCAGGTCAAATTCGAGGATCTTAGCTATCCATTTTCCCCTTTTCCCATCTATGTTGGGCTGTATAAGGATGTCTTTCACAGAAGTTGAAGGGACATAGGCAGTGATTTTTGAGTGCAAAACGTAGATTCTGAAATCTTTGAGAGMTTTCACCAATGCGTAGGCCTGCTTTTCCATGATCTCATATCTGAGTTCAACATCTCTCAATGCCTTGCTGAAGAAGGCAATGGGCTACTCTCACCCTTGATCATTTCTCTGCAACAGGACTACTGCTATTGAGTCATCAGAAGCAAATGAGAAAATAAGGAAATCTTTAGAATAATCGGGACTGATTAGCATAGGTGCTTCAGTCAATGCTTTCTTTATCTAGGCAAAAGATCCTCTGGATTCAGTAGTCCACCTTATTTCATGGCCCTTCCTAAGCATGGCTGTAATTTGTTTCATCAGCTCAGCAAAGTTCGAGATGAATCTCCTCAGAAATTTGACCTTCCCCAAAAATGCCTGAACTTCTTTCTTGGACCGCGGAAGTGACAGGGCCTAAATCACTTCCACCCTGCCTGGGTCAATCCTTACTCCTTCTGCTGACACTATGTGACCTAACAACTTCTCCTCTTTGAAAGCAAACAATGATTTCTTGGGGTTTAAAGATAGGCCATACCTCTGGCACTTCAGGAAAACTCTCTTTAAGTGGCAGTAGTGCTCTTTATCAGTCTTAAAGAAGACTGTGATGTCGTCCAAATATATCACCACAAACTGGTCCTTCTCCCCGATGAAGGCTATGTCCATGGCTCACTGAAACGTTGCTCCTGCATTCATCAGTCCCAAAGTCATTTTGGCATACATGAATATGCCCCAAGGAGTGATGAAGGTTTTTTTTTCTCTGTCCTCAGGCATGACTGATATCTGATTATACCCAGAGAAACCATCAATCATGGACATTCTGGATGTACCAGTGACCCTCTGTAAAATGTGTTCCATGTTGGGCAGGGGATAATTGTCCTTCCTCGAACTTCTGTTCAGGTTACTGAAATCGACACAGAGTCTAATTTCTCCACTTTTCTTTCTCACCGAGACCAAATTGGCCACCCATTCAGAATATCTCAAGGGGACAATGATCTGGGCATCTAGCAGCTTCTTTACTTCTTTCTCCATGACAGGCAACAACATGGGATTTATCTGTCTCAGCTTCTGCTTGAATGGCTTAGCCTCCTCTTTTAGTGGGATCTTGTGCTCGATGACTGATGTGTCATATGTTTTGAGGTCTTTGTAGGTCCATGCAAACACATCAGCAAACTCTTTCAGCAACTTGATATATTCTATCCTCTTCCCTTCGATCAAACTTCTTGACAACTTGACAAACTTTGGCTCCTCAGGTGTGCCTATGTTGCATTCAACTGTGTCATCATCATCACCTGAAACCTTACCTTTTACTGCCACATCATTCCCGTCGAACAGTATTTCTAATGCGATTAGTCCTCTCGGAATGTGATTACTCAGTAGCTGAATGATCCGGTGATCAGCAATTTTATTCACAAATTCCCCAGGGTGATGGTCATATCCTCTTCAAGATTCTCATCTATGTGCATTGTGGAAAAGTCATCAATGGAATGGAGAAATTTCTCAATTTCTTGATCATCTTCAAACACCCTCCAGTGTTTGACATTGTTTGGTATAGAAGGTCTGTATTTTATTTCAATGTCAGACCCAACAGTGGGCGATGTGGGAACTTCAAGCACACTAGCTGTGAAAGATAAACAGTCGGTCGAGGCATTTTCCTCCCTTGGAATGTAGGAAATGTTAAAGGCCAGGAAGGAATCATCAACCAGGTCCCATACCTCATTCCTGTAATTCCTGAGCCGAGGATGCTTAGTCTGATAAACATTTTTGATCTACTGGAAAATCAGTTCTGCATCCCCAAACATAACCATCTCCTTGATCCCCATTTCTTTGGCAGCTCTCAATCCCAGAACCAGAGCTTCATACTCTGCCACATTATTGGTTACATCGAATTCCAGCCTATATGACAAAGAGATGGTCTCATGACAAGGTGATATAAATATCACTCCGGCGCCTGCACCCATACTGGATAAAGCTCCATCAAAGAACATCTTCCAAATAGAGGAAGTTAAAGGGGAGGTCTCCTGATTAAGGATGGGCTGCTTTCTGATCTGCAAAGAAGCTTCAGGGGTGTGGGTGAGATGTATTAATCTGGAGCCTAAATCAGTGTCCAAGGCATAGATGGGATGATTGGTAGGGTTGGCCTCGTCACTGACAATGTAGGCTAGCTGGGCTTCTCTGTACAGTCTCCTATGTTCCCCTCCAAAGACTGGAATGGTGGCATATGTGAGGTCCGTCTGCAAGGTTCCCCCCAGTCTCTTTATCCAGTATCTTGACAACAGCATGCCGAACTTAGGGGGGACATTGGCTACCACAATATCCATGACCATACTCTTCATGGGTAGCTGAAACAAAGAGACTACTAGGTCCTTAATCACTCCCAAACACTGGACCCTCCTGGAGTCAAAAGAATAGAGGTCATGATAGGCTTGGGTGACTTCTAGTCCTAATTCTTCCATGACGGCTTTGGGCATGAGGTTGTGGGAAGCCCCTGAATCCATAAGGCAATTATGCAGTACCTTGTCATGTATGTTCAGGGAGGTGTAGAAGGGAGGGGATGAATCATCTCTGTCTTCTACCATAGGACCTAGGACAACTGCAGGCCTTTCATCTTGGAGGTTTACGGAGTCTATGAGAGGGTATGAGGCTTCTGATTTTAGTAATTTAGAGAAGTGTTTTTTGAATTCCCCATGTTTAATTAACTCAGTGAGTGGCACAGGAATTCTGATTTTCTNGTACCTTGTCATGTATGTTCAGGGAGGTGTAGAAGGGAGGGGATGAATCATCTCTGTCTTCTACCATAGGACCTAGGACAACTGCAGGCCTTTCATCTTGGAGGTTTACGGAGTCTATGAGAGGGTATGAGGCTTCCGATTTTAGTAATTTAGAGAAGTGTTTTTTGAATTCCCCATGTTTAATTAACTCAGTGAGTGGCACAGGAATTCTGATTTTCTGAATCTCATGTTTGAAATTGAAAGAAGACATAGGCTTTGGGATTTCTCTAATTTCAGGAACATGATTATGGACAATGGGGGAGAGAGGTTGGGCCTTCTTACCTCTGTCTTCTACTTCATTAGCAGGTTTCTCTGTTCTATTAGATGGCTCAGGAATGTCAGGTGCTACTGTCCTTTTGTCATACCTCAAGTTGTACCTGCCTTGGCTACCGCTAGCTTTGTCTCCTTTGCTCAATTCGTTCAGCTGACCATCCATGAGAGACTCTTCATATGCTGATTGGGTCAGATGAGGGAAAGGGGGAGTGACTTCTACACTGTGAATTTTAGGTTCAGGATCGTCTGTTTCCCCTTCTTCTTCATCAGCTACAAAATTGTTCTGGAAGGGAACCTGAACTCTTTGGTCGTCTCTGTCTCTTTCCTTTTGTCTGTGCATAGTTGGAGGAGCAAAATCATTTGGCCTTCTGAAACCTCCTTTATTTTCAATGTTCTAAGGGCCCTTGTACATTTGCTTCCTCTCCACCTTCAATCTCTCCACCTCTTCTTTAAGGAGGTTCATAACTCGTGTCATCTCATTTACTTGAGAGTGGGGCAATGATGGGCCGGAAGTTGAGGCTTCCGATTTTTCTTTTCTTCTGTCTGTGTCAGCCTAGTTTCTCAGTCTGTCAGCTACCAATATATTAGATTCCACTTCTATAGCTGCATCTTGCATCTGGGCCAAATAGGTGGCTCTTCTTTCTCTTAACACGAGACAGAAATTAGGGTCAAATGCACTAGCATAGGAAATTTGAGCAGAGGCCTCCGAAGGCTTAATCTCTGCAGGAATCTTGTTGTACATCTTATTAAATATTTTGGAGAAGTTTGAGACAGACTCTCCTTCCATATTCCTCAGAGACCCAAAATTAGTCATGTAATACATATAATCTTTTCTATCTCCCCACTGCCTCAGGAAAACGTTATCCAAGGCTTCAATGCCAGCAATAGATCCAGGGGCGAGTCCCCGGAACCATTTCCTCACCTCCCCATCAAGGCTCTAGACAAAGACTCTCATCCAGACATCTTCACTCTCGATATTCAAGTTGTTTTCATAGCTGTAAAAGGCAGCTAGGTGCTCTTCAGCAGTTACATCTCTCTCACCACTGAACTTAGGCATGTATTTCAAATAGTCTCCAGCAGGGAGAGGGTTCAGAGGCTGGGGTAGAATCAAAGGAGCATATCTGGCAGCAACTATGGCATCCATCCTGTTCGGAGGGGGATTAGTACCAACCATAGGGATATTAGGTAGAGGAGAACTCGGAGGAGAAGGAGTATGGACAAGAGATGTCAGAACAGAGATCCTTGGAGGAGAGAACAGAGAAAACAGAGAGAAGGCCAAGGGACCTGAGTGTGCAGATACTTCTCTCTGTGCAACAGTAATAACAAAAGGAGGGGTGGTGAAACCTTCAGACATTAGAGTTCTGTGATGATGCAATACCTCTGGGGAGGAGGGAGTGACAAGGATTTCTCCTTCTAATACCAGACCAGGAGGGGAAAACTCAGCAGGAACACTCCCAAAATTTAGAGAACGGGAGACCTCGGAATAAGGACGACTAGGAAGCTGCGAATGAGAAAATGGGTTTTTCACAGAAGGGGAGGGTGCATTACCTGCTTCATCGATGGAAACCTCTTTTGCAGATATTTTTCCCTTTCTGCGCACTGCTTCCGCGTCAGCTTCTGGTGTAGCTAAAGGCAAGTGTGGGTTAGACCTCGTATGTCTACCTCTCAAAGCCACAGTTGATAGAGCATGTTTTCCTCAGCGGAGTCGTCACAATGGAGTCACCAGGTGCACAGTAGCAATCTTCAAGTTCTGATATCCGATGCACATTCAGAATCAATTGATCTTTGTCGTTCAATCCCGGGGAATATATTCAACATCGTCCCCGGCAACGGCGCCAGAAATGTTGGCGGTGGAAGTCACTCCTGGATTGCTTGCTGAAGTAGAGCCTGACGCCCATCAGTTAATGTCACGATTTGTTTTAAAGGGGTGATCAAATGGAGGAAAACTCGAGGAGATATCACTCTAACTCGGAGACTGAGTCTGGTACATATGGTGACAAAGGAGGTCTTGATCCAACTTCAGCCAGTAAGTTGATAAAAGGGTGAGTAGGTGGGAGACTTAGTGAGAGAAATGAACAAACATCTTTGGGCAACACGCTTATGACTATTCGCAGAAGAAAGACAGTGAAGGCAAGATCTGCTTGGTTCAGGGTCTCAAGAAACCGAGGAGGACTTGAATAGATCATCCAATTCCAAGTCGCTCAGCGTTAAGAAAATCACAAGAGCTGGATAGAAACATCATAACTGCTACAGTGATCCTACCAACATCATCCTATAACAGCTATAGCTCAACTGGATCCTCCAATTCCGAGCGATTCTAAAACAGTGTAACAAAGACATAAAAGAAACTGGCATTCATCAGGCAAGAAGTCTCAAGAGTGCATACATAACCAGAGTATCAGTGCTTCATTAAAGATTTACAACCGGGAGCTCAGCTCAACCATCGATAGATACAAAAATGGCGAAAATGCCTTCATATACTCAAAACAACAACAACAGTGAAATCAAGACACTGCATTGAAAGCTTTGTGTCTGCATGGCTCCTGACAGTTAGCATCTAAAAGATCATGCAACTTATGTCAGATGCAATATTAATTCTTTGACAGTTCCAATGGCAAATCGACATGCCTTAAATTCATGGCTGTGCTTTCCCATTAAGGCGGAGGCGATGTCTAACCACCACCAACCGCTTCAATAACTGCTTTCTTGGGATCGAGGATGATCTGGCCAACTCAACACCTCGGGATATGGAGGACTTCTCGTGCTGCCACCTGGAATAGCTTGACTGGCTCAAAGGATATGCATGGGGAGCCAGCACGAAAGGTGGGGGGTATGGTAATGGAGTGAAGGGACGAAACTTGTGAGGACGCGAAAGAAGTGGCGAGGTGTGAGAAGGGTTTTGGGAGAGACACATGGCAAAAGACGCTAAGCAGAGGAGGCAGGGAAGCAGGTGTGGTGGACATCTTTTAGCGAGAGGATGACATGGAGGGAAGGAGGCACTTGGTGGATGGTGGGTGGATGATGGGAAGAAAAGAAAACCACGCGGACCATAAAGGAGAGGTAGACGGATGACACATGGTGGCCGGAGAAAAGCGGTTGGAAAGTGACGTGATGGGAGAAGGGCCCATGCAAGCTTAAACACAAGGTAGCTAAGGATGGCAGGAGTGCATGAGCATCGTTGATCCAGGCATTGAAATCTCATCCGTCAGAAAGTTGCACCCCCGATTCCGGACCCCCCCCCTCCGCTTAAAGGTAGAAAGGCAGGGGGGATCTGGAATGGTCTTTATCGTTGTTGATCCAGGTGCGCTAATCTGAACTGTCGGAGAGTTGCGCCCATAATTTCGGACCCCCCCGCTTAAAGGTCGAAAGGAAAGGGGGGTCCAGAATTCACTATGCGTCGTTGATCTACGTGCACAAATTCCAGCCGTCCAAAAACGATTCTTGTTTAACACAGACGCACTTGCACCCAAAACTTAGGAAAAGTGGGTTTTTGACCCATCCTTTTACATTCTAACTCCCTTACAAGAAATATCTCTAACAGGTTGCTATAGTTTTCTGGGTCTTGTTGTTTCCACATGAGGGCCGGATAGTGACCATCGATCAACTGTCTTTCTCTAGACCTGACCCTACTTTGGGGACATCCATGGTCTTGATGATTGATAATCCTCAACTAGGTGTCGTTAGCGTGGGCATTGGTTTGTGCCCATCCTTGATGGGTACCTTCGATTACCCGCCCCCTCATGACGATATCAAATTTATATCCAATCACTATAAGGTTGAGATTTTTCAAGTTTCTTCATTCCGCATGACTTACTTCGAGGATCCATGGATACTTCCTTCTCCATCGGCCATGATGGATGAGATAGGGCACCCGGGCATGCCCATGCCCTTGTCTGCAGCTGAAGTAGCGTACACTTTAGTCTAGAAAGATTCAGTTAACACTGATCTGACTCCTGCACAAGAGTTAGATCCACTTCTAGAGCCTATTTGGGCTCAGGGTTCTCTTGCTAACACCTATTCATTAGACTTAGTCTTTCCTTCTAACGAAGAAATAATCGAAGCAATGACTAGTCGAGACAAACCTTGGGAAGATCTTCATAAAGATCATATTTTCTCCCAGAGTTAAGCCGAATCGAAGCAAGAGAATTCACTGTGACCATGATGGGATATCAGTTGTGCCCTATTAATCTTTTAGCTACACATGAAATTTATGCCGAGGGAAATATGGAAACTATCGTTGAAACTATACTGATCAATATCTCTCGAAAACCTGGCATTGTGGAGAATGTCTTCATCCAAGTGGATTGCTCCCCCAAAGAGATTCAAATATACACAGATCTTTTCAAAGAATTTCACGACGTTTTTGCCTAGTCTTATGAGGAAATGCCAGGTATCGATCCAAAAATAGTTGAACATGAGATCACAACGTATCCTGATGCCAAGCCTGTTCCACAGAAGCTTCATCTAGTTAATCCTAAGAAAGAAGCATCCATTAAGGTTGAGGTTGAGAAATTGTTAAAGGAAAGTTTTATCTATCTTATCCATTTGACTCAATGGGTGTCAAATCCTGTGCCGGTCAATAAAAAACAAGGCACGATTTGCGTATGTATTGATTTCCGTGATTTGAACAAGGCATGTCCCAAAGATAATTTTCCAACTCCATTCATCGACCAGATCATTGATGAATGTGCTATTTGCAAATCCTTTTCTTTCATGGACGGTTTTTCGAGATACAGTCAAACACAAATCAAACCCAAAGACCAACACAAAACGACATTCATTTGTCCTTGGGGTACATTTGCATATCGTAAAATGACTTTTGGTCTTAAAAATGTTGGAGCAACCTTTCAGTGGGCCATGTATTTCTCTTTCCATGACCTCAAGCATATAATCTAGGCCTATCTATATGATTTAGCATCAAAATCTCGCAAAAGAACGGATCATCCCACACACCTTAGACTTGTTTTCGAACGTTGTCGCTACTTTCAGATTCGTTTGAATCCAAACAAGTGCAGCTTCTGCGTAACATCAGGATGTTTGTTAAGTTTCATTGTATCAACAATAGGGATCATGGTCGATCCTCTCAAGGTCGAGGCAATAATCCAGTTGTCCCCCCCACGCACAATCCTTCAACTTCAGAGTCTACAAGGCAAGGAAAACTTTTTACGACGCTTCATCGCCAACTATGCCGAAATCACCAAGGGCTTTATGCGCTTACTAAAGAAAGACGTTCCTTTTTTCTGGGACAATGTTGCTCAATGCTCTTTCGATGCATTAAAGAATTCCCTCATGACTGCCTCTCTGCTTCGGCCACCTAACTATAACAAAGATTTCTTATTATATTTGGCTGCAACAGAGTCAACCATTGGCATGGTTTTAGTTCAGGAAGATGACTTGTTCTCAGAATACGTGATCTATTACCTGAGCTGAGGCCTCGTAGGACTGGAACTCAATTATTCTCATATCGAAAAACTTGCATTGGCAATAGTTCATGCTGTTCAATGGTTCCGTCATTACATTCTATTTTGCAAGACCACCGTCATGGCTATTGTGAATCCATTCCAGTGCATGTTGACACAATGGGTAATAGGCAGAAAAATCAGTAGATGGATAGTCATCCTCCAGGAGTTTGACTTAGACATCGTTTCAGCAAAGTCCAAAAAGTCACTGGTCTTTGCAGAGCTTATTTCAGAAATTCCGGTTGAGTCAGGTGTTGTTGTGCCTGAAGAATCGCCTATCCAGAGAGATATGTTTTTGATCACATCTTCAGATCCCTGGTACAGAGATATACTTATCTATCTCCAGAATTTGAAGTGCCCCACTTTTGCTTCTCGTGATGAGCGTCGAAGTATAGGCCATCAGGCTAAGAATTATCTCATCCTCGATGATACGTTGTATCGGAGAGGTGTAGACTGCATCCTACGCCAATGTCTCACTCATGAGGAGGCAGTTATCGTGCTCAATGATTTCCATACCAGAGCTTGTGGTGGTCATTTGTCAAGGTTAGAAACAACCCAAAAGATTCTATGAGTAGGTTATTTCTGGCTGACACTTATCAAAGATTGTATCGAATCTGTCAAGAAGTGCCATCCGTGCCAAATATTCTCTCGAAAGATGAGGGCACATTCTGATCCCATGTTTCCCATCATCACAGTTGGACCCCTCACCAAGTGGGGGATTGATTACACTACTTGTAACCCCCCTTCAGCAGGGGGGCACCGCTATATCATCATAGCTTATAGGCTACTTCACAAAGTGGGTCGAAGCTATGCCAATGTTTAAAGATGATGGAGAGACTTCAACTCTCTTTTTATCCAACCAGATCATAGAAAGGTTCGATGTCCTAAGGGAGATTGCCACCAACCATGGAAGTCACTTTCAGAATCAGATGATGACCCAATTGACGTCAAAGCTTGGGTTACGGCAAGAACATTCATCACCCTACTACCCCCAAGCCAATGGGCAGGTGGAAGCTATAAACAAAACCCTTAAGATTATTCTACAGTGGACTATCAACTCAACCAAGTCAAATTGGCATTTGATGTTATACCCAACATTATGGGCTTACCGAACATCTGTTAAGATTGCAACCAGTTTCTCAC
Organism: Picea mariana; assembly: GCA_032191745.1. Taxonomy (NCBI): domain Eukaryota; kingdom Viridiplantae; phylum Streptophyta; class Pinopsida; order Pinales; family Pinaceae; genus Picea; species Picea mariana. The sequence goes on along the minus strand of JASDQU010100301.1, from coordinate 677,396 downwards.
CTTTTCAACTCATTTACAGGCTGGAGGAAATCTTTCCCATCGAATGTCAGATCCCGTCTCTAAAATTGGTAGTACAATTATTGCCAGACACTTCTCCACTTGAAGAATGGTTAGTATACCTTGAGCAGCTCAATGAACAATGTCGTGATGCAGTATTGGCCAATTTGGCTCACAAACATAAGGTCAAGTGTCAATATGATAGGTCCATTCATCCTCAAATTTTCTCTGAAGGCAACCTTGTCCTGGTCTATGACCAAGATAAGGACCCCCTGGGGGCAGGCAAATTTAAACCTATGTGGTTCAGACCTTTCATCATAAAAGAGGTATTAAAAAAGGGTTCCTATCATCTGATTGATTTTGAAGGGAATGCTTTGGCGAAGCCTAGAAATGGGATCTACCTCAAGAAGTATTACTCATAGACAAGTCACTGTGGGTAACTTTTTGTAACATATGTATAGTCTTTGTACTATTACTTTTTAGTTTCTTTTAAGTTTTATGGATGTGTCATTGATATTATTTTTCTTCACTGTGGCAGATGTCAAGTGACTCCGAGGTGTTCATTGGGTATGCAGAAGGTGCTAGTCGACACACTCGGAGGCTTGCCTCCACAGTTTGGGTAATCTTCACATCTCAAGGCTAGTTGTTATCTTCCAGAGGTATATGCTTAGGTGATACCACAAATAATGTTGCCAATTATAGTGCAGTTATTGAATTACTTCGTGATTCTTTTTCATTGTGTATTTCTCATCTCCGGTTCTATCTCGATGCTCAACTGGTTGTGTCTCAGTTAAACAGAGTGTATCAGGTTCATGATCCAACTTTACACCAACGATTCCTTAGGGTATGTCTCTTGGAATGAAACTTTGATTATATTACATATTTTCATGTTCCTAGGAGATTAAATCAAGTTACAGATACTCTAGCTAATCAAATTTTAGATTGGCTTCTTGCACACATATGAAAGAACATTGACATAGACATGTAAATACATTTTTTCCACACGTGATCCATAAGACACAAAAGACAAAAAAAAAAAACCATATATAATATCATAAAGTAACCAAAGTACATAGATGGACGCAAGTGCCTCAAAAATAGGACCAATAATGAGTCAGAGGGCTTATACCCTCAAAACATACATACAAGTAGTGCTCATGGCATGTAAAATGTCTAAATAGGTTCAGGGCATATGGGTTCTGTTATACTGGTCCACAGCATGGGCTAAATGCCTAAACAATCAGACCCACGTCTGAGGTGCTCCCACTAAATGAGGCTGCATGGATGGTGACAGGTCCTCAATCTCTGCCATCAAGACTGTGTGAGTGAGTGCAGTAAAATTCCTCTCAACTCGTCTAAGTAACCTCTTAGCCTCCCCGGCTGGGAGGTCTCCTGCTACTACTGGTTGCTCGACAGTGGCGATTGCGGCCCCTGGCCAAGGACGATGCCTGTTCCTTGTACAATCAATAGGTCGTACTAGTCCCACATCTGCAGACAATGAACACATATCCGTCAAATACTCTGGCATATCAACAAACAAAAAAATTATATATATAACAAAACAACATAAAAATTACATATACAACAAAAAAACTACAAAGGTGGAGACTTACCCATCTCCCCTCACTCCTCACTAGGAGGTACTGGTATCTCCGGGTCTCCCAAAAAATCAATCCCGGCATAGGGGTAGTCCTCTATAACCGTGATCTGCTGTGATAGCCATGCAAAAAAGTCATCATCGAAGGACTCATTGGTCCTTCCACCACCCTGTCGTGGCAGTAATACTACTCATCTACATACAACAGGAAAAGAGGCCCGATGTCCTCGTACCACTACCCGAGGACTAAATCTCGGAACTCTCTCGAAAAAGAATGAACACAAAATAGTCCCGAACCCAAAATTCCTATGTGTCCACTAATGGCAATCTTTCAATTGCTTCTTCATACACTCTAGTAGTGTAGTAATCAAGTCAAAAATTTGTGCATTCAAGCATTGGACAACACAGTTCATCTATGCGCAGGACGCCTGATGTAAGGCTGCTGAACCGGTAATCGATCCAATGAGCAATAATATCGCTTGCAACGATAGGTTAGTGATCTTGCTTATGGGCACCTGGTAGCTCAAACGGTTTGTCCCAGCCTCATAGTGCAGGGCTATCAGTTCCGCTATGTTATGCGGCCCTGACGAAAACATCCTGAAATTGACTGGTTCCTCTCTCCTTGAGAGGCTAGTCAAAAAGTAGATATCCTCGATGGTGGGAACTAGTGATTGCCCCTCTAGCATGAAAGCCTCTACATTAGGATGCCAATAGTCAACCAAGGCATTTAGTAGCCTCGGTTGCACCAACATAAATAGACATAGGAAGAACTTTAGCAAACCACATTGCATTAACACGACCACAGCATTCGGATCTCCCGCAACCAACTCACCAACTTCTTGGTGCTCCCTTTCCCTCCATTGGACATACATCCTGCCAACACAACAAGGTTTAGGAGGGTGAGTGAGTACTTTTTTTATTTTTTGTCAATGAAGGGAGGTCCATGTGTGTTTTCTAGGTGACAGTCGCGTGTACATGCGGGTAGGTTTTACTCTACCCGAGTGTACACGAGGCCTATCCATAGACAACCCGCGTGGACCTAGGGATGACCTTTTAAAAGTTTACGCCCACCCAAAAAATGAAATGAAAAGAAAAAATCAATAATTGAATAGCTAGATAGGGGAGTTTGTACTTACTTGGTCAAGATGGAAGTTCGTTTCATCCACTGTAGCTCCCAGAATCACCGTTTTTATCAAAGGGGGTCTTTTGGCTCCAGAGTCAATTTCCAAATCAACAATGGTGATAATGAGCTGCCAATTTCTATTTATAGACTTTTTGGCCTCTTTTTGTCACTTTTTTAGCCTCACTTATCATTTTCTTTATACCAAAAACCATTTAGAGTGATTCAAGATTTATATGGGAGGGATTTGATTGCGTATTGGGACTTTTTTTTGGGTTTTGAGTAAATTTTGACGGTCCATAAAAAAATTTCCGACGATCAACTTGAGCATATAGGTTAGGTTTCTACCCTGATTTTTGTATCTCGTTGTCTTTTTCATTTTCCATAGGATCGATCCCATCAGATTGTGACATGGAACTATCATTTCTTCTTTAGAAGTGTCGCAACTTTGTGGTAGAGCCTACCGAAACATGGATGCCCTAAGTAGATCCTGGTTGCATTATGGTATTCATGTTGTCTCTACAACACTATAGGCTTGGGAGTCCTTGCAATTTTTTCTGAATATGAGTTTGAGCCTCATTTGCATGATTCTTCTTCACTCTTGACCTTACCCTCAGGACTCCCAAAATATAACGGGTCTTCTTTTAATCCCTTTTCATACCCTCTAAATATGAAAAGATTGTCGAGCGATCTTGTGGCCTTTCACGCTCGTTAAAATAAAATTTGAAGTCATGTCTGTCTGACGGTAGTTTACCCATTTTTCGGTCTAGATGGTCAACTATATGAACAAAGGTATACTCCATGGAACTTCAACTCTATAGAAGAGTACTCTCAGGTACAATTTTATCTCTTTTTCGGGCCTGAGGGACTAAACTTATGAAGAAGGAACCCCCACGGAGTCCATAGTTAAGCTCTTTTCAGACTCCTTAAAATTGAAAAGATTGTCGAGTGACCTTATTCTTTCACACTCGTTAAATTGGTCCAGAATAACATTCCTAACGAAGACCATAGTTAAGTTTTTTTCAGACTCCTTAAAAATGAAAAAATAGACAAGTGATCTTGTCCTTGTCACACTCGTTAAAATGGTTTTGAATCGACATCTAATCGGTGCTATTTTACCCTTTTTCGAACCAACTAGACTATCTTCGAAAAAGGTATCCCAATGGAGTCTTCTTTTATGTTTTTTTAGACTCTCCAAATATGAAAAACCACCGAGCTTACCTTCTCTGGGCTCCTTAAACTTACATTGAAGGATGCTACCATTGTGTGTTTTGTTAACCGCATTTGCATACCCTATATATCAGCCTTGTAACAGTTTACTTCTGCATTTTAACACCATTGGTCTCCAGAGGATTTTTTCCCAAGTATCATTATTTTGAACATCAGTCTTGTCCTTACACCTTGAACTTGTATGTTTGCAACACTCGTTCCTCCTTTGTAATGTAATATTCCTTTATTCTTTTTTCATAATTATTGAAAAGGACAAAAAAAAAATCAAATATACCCCAAAAAGAGGAAGGGAAAAGCATTTTCTTTATTGGCAGCATAATGAGTCGCTCTTGGATAAAGCACATATGTCTATTTGTTCATCAGACTTTGGGATGTAGTACGACCTTAGGAAGCGTTTTCTCGCTATATAGAGTTGTGTCCTCCACCATTTGGTTATCCTTCCAAACATATGGAGAGTTTGCGTTGCCTCCTACTTCGTAGACTTATGATTAATGCCATGCTGCCTAAGTCTCATCATTTGTCGTGCTATTATCCAAGGGAAGTTTGTCACCAAGCCCGAGTCCGCCCCTTTGCAATATGTCTCTTGTCCTCATACCAGGTCATCTTGAACATCCAATCAAGTCCTTGTTCGAAATCACTGAAGCCTTTAGTCTGATCATCAAGATTATCAAGTCCATGACTGACGAGCCGTCGAAGACCTCTGGGTAGTGCAGTCGTACACTCATATTACACTCCTACCTGAGTTTTAAAGATTTTGAAGTTGTTGCTCGAGCTCTGAAGATCTCATCTCCATCCATCAGGTCGTATCAACTTCTAGAAGATGGGTACTCTATATGTATATCTTTGCGATTTCAAGATGTAGATCCGTTGTGTATTGTTCATGGCTACTCTTTATATAGTGATATGACATGGATCTACATTGTATTTGATTGGTAGCCATGATTATATTTTATCCCAAGCATGGGTATGCCCACCTCGATGAGAATTTTTTTATTTTGCAGACGATGCCTCTTGTTTCCTGATTCTTGGGCTCAATCGTTCGGCACATCAGTAAAGATTGGTAATGTATTTCGGCCATCAGATGCTCTTCTGACCTCACACATTAGGGGGCATCCATTATAACCCTAAATTGCACCACACATGCTTACCTGGCATTAGGCCATCTCATATCCCTTCTTTAACAAAGCACTACTGAATAGCTCTTTAAAAAACCTCTTTTATAAAGGCCCACACACCCTACTCCATTATTGCATGCGTGTACACATTGGCTGACCTAAAACAACCCGTGTGGACCGAAAAAAGAACGAAAAAAGGAAAGTTGTCGATGGAACAAAAACGCTATGGGTGAGTTAACTGAAACTCCCAGCCATGCATGGCCAAGGGTTCGTCCAAATACCTAGCTCCTTCTAGACTATAAAAGAAGGGGTAGGGGTCCCATTTCGAAGAGGAAAAATATAGCAAAGAAACTCTGCCCATTTGCATATTCCCATCGTCCCAACCCTTTAGCCTTTCCTTGTGCCAGAGGAGATACAAAGCAAAGTAGTTGGAGGACAGTCGAAGAGGAGCCCAGGATTAGGTTCGCGGAGCGGTGGCCGGTCTCAGCTTTTGTAAGTTGACTCATTCAAAGTAATAAAGAAAATGCTTTTTCCGTCCCAATTCATGAACTTTTTATAGTTTGTGATCCAGGTGGATATCGGTGGCCACCCACCTTCTCCAACTGGCCCAAAACATGTTTCTGGCAATTTTGGTAATTTACTATTTTTAGCAGTTTTAACTTCCGGGGCCATTTTGAGGCCCTAAACGATGTTTTTTGGGAAAACGGTGGAGCAACATGGATCGTAGATCAATG
>JASDQU010100301.1:636153-671503 GCA_032191745.1 Picea mariana | reverse complement strand
TCAGAGATAAGCCGCCACCATTCCAGCAAGCTTGTTTCCGCTGCATTTTTACAGTTTCAGCTTATTTCGTTATTTAATAGAAAACCAGTTTTACTGTATCTCTGTTATTTTCGTGTTAAGCACCTATTAATAATCTGTATTCATTTCGTTCTGCTCATAAAATCCGGATCAGTTTGATTAGTATATGTTTGGATTTCTAACCCGTTAGTATATAAGTAGGATGCATGCGTAGTTGCTGCTTGTCTTGTATGCAGGTCAGCTTTGGAAGGAGTATTGCGAACAAGTAATCAAGTACAATGGAGGATCGACATCAAACACCCAGAACGAGGTAGCTTGATCTTTCCATGCATTTACTAAGAAAAGGGGATTTAAATCTAGGGATGAAGGTAGAAATTAGTTTTACTTTGGTCATATCTGCATGCAAAGTATAAACCCTATTTGCTAGTCTGTAAGGAAATTTCCCTCACAACAATCCTCTAGTTTATCATGCCTCCATATCATTTTAGCACTTTGCTGAGTCCTGGAAACTAGATTTCACACAGAAATTGTTACGTTGATAACAACATGGATCTTGATTAATGCATGTGGTTCTTTCATGCTTGTTTTCAGATTAAATGTTGTTAGAATTTGAGATCCATTTAGATAACTGAGTCTTGGGACTGCAGCGTGCCCTGCCTGCTAGTGGCTGGGTGTGTTCCATCTTGTTTAAGTGGCATAGCTCGACCTATGGGTGGTTGGGTACGTTACATATTGGTATGAGAGCTTCAAGTTGAAACACCAGGCCGATATGGGTCAGGTCTGTTGGTCAGAGTCTTGTGGTTGAGATCAAATTTTGACCTTGGAGTTGAAAATCTTAGGAGGAATGGCGTTGCAGAATATACACAAGAGCTAGAACATCAGAGATACTTTGTAAGGGTTCAAAGGATCATGACCATCCCTTTCGAATTCAGGAGCGATTTCCACTGTGGGATCAAGAGAGATCCGAGATTGTTGAATCAGATGGCAGGTGAACAAGGGTCATCCGATGAAGGCGAAGCAAAGGTTAAGTTAGAACCATCAGATCTCACTAGAGAGAAATCGACGGTGGGGAGGCATTGCAGGGATCAAGTTGAAAATTAATGTTTCTGCAAGTTGTGAGCCCATAATCACTTAGGATCATTGATCTTGCTAGATCAACAGATCAACGGTGGATATTGATCCCTCTACAAACGAGCATCTTCACATTGCGGGGATTGGGAAGGAAATTAAAGCGTGAGCAAGTTGTGAGCCTACAATAACTTAGGATCATTGATCTTGGTAGATCAACAGATCGATGATGGATATCGATTCCACTATGGACAATCATCTTCACTTTGTGGATATGGGCAAGGAAATTAAAGAGTGAGCCAGTTGAGTCTCTGCATTCACTCATGGCCATTGATATTCGAGTAAGGGACACATGTCAGTCGATCTCGTGCTTCAAGAGGAAGTAAGAAGAAGCTGAGGGACTAAAGGAGTCTTGAAATCTTGAAGCTCCAAAGATCCAGAGTAGATCCAGACCGTTGATTGAAGTGGACACATGGTAGGAGATCCTACACTCCAACAAATAATGACTTCAAAATAAAGATGGATACGAAAATACAGAACTCCTGAAGGCCCAAAGCTTGGAGTTCATCTAGACCATCCATCAACAAGAAAACCTGGTGCTAGATCTCTCACTTCAGAGACTTAGTACTCCAGAAGGTTTTGCAGAAAGAAGCACTAGGGCAAGAACTACCCAAAGTCCAGAAGTCTGGAGTTAATACAGATCGTCCGATAAAGGAGACACATGTCGACAGATTGGACAGTTCGAGAATTCAGAGTTCGGTAGAATTAGAGTGTGCTAGTTTGGAAACTATCGAAGCCTGAATTTACGAAGCCTGAAGAGTCGAAGTGGCGAGGCATGATGACATCACCTGGAGGTTATGTGGAACCCAGAATGCCCAAAATTCTGAAGTGACGTGGCTCGTGGATGTCACCTGGAATGACATGGACACATGGGATATGTGCCACATTTCAGTGAGTTCTGAACCTGTAGAGGATTGAAATATCAGTTAGAACGTGATACGTGTCACCCTCCTAATTGGGATACATGTCCGCTTCTAGTATTTCACCATGTGGCGACAGATCATGCAGTCTGGAGAAAAGAGATGTGACAGTTTGCATTGGGTCGAGAACTCATGAAGGCCAGATTACATACTGGCCATTGATCCCAAAAGACATGTGACAATAGATCTTGTAGTCCGGAGACTTGGTACTCCGGGGGTTTTCAAGTATCTACAAGTGAAAAGTGTCGAATCCCGAAGTTGCGAAGGCATGCAGACCGTCGATCTAATATCCTTTCATAAACTTTCTCAATCATTAGATCAAGTAGTGGAAGGATGGCGTAAGCACTTCGATAGATATCACTCTGGGGAGTTGAGTGAATCGAGATTTGAAATGTCTCGGAGTCCCTGAGTAGAGAATACACATGATTTGTTGATCTAAGATCCTCCAAGAGTTCTTGTGACCATTGGATCCAGTAGAGGGAGAAGAGGTAAGTACTTCGTAGGATTGCCACTTTGGGGAAGTGGAAGAATCGGGAATGGAAATACCCTGGAGCACTGAATTTTTGAATTTGTTGAGCGCCATCCATGTCAACACCTGATTAAGTCGTATCTATTGATCGCGTTGAAGCTTCCAGATGAGGGCATGATTGTCCATTGGGCAGGAGATTAAATCTCGACTTTACATTTTTTCTAGTGGAGTTATTAAAGGCTTCAATGAAGTGCAACTTCGAGGGAAAACAAAAGTTGACAGGGGAAAACATTCGAAGTCTGAAGTCTGGAGGACTTGGTTGCAATGATGGTCTCATGTTAAGGTAAAAAGGGTTTGGGAGCTACCAGCCCTTAGACTTGGTGTTCGTGCAAGATCCTGTGTAGAAACAAATAGATCAAGGTGCTAAAGGGTGATTAATCCTGCGGTTTCGAGCCGTAGTCACATGGAACTTGGTTTGGAGGAAGCGCCTTTGTAGTTTTTGATTTTTTGCATCAGCTCAGGGGGCTGAAAGTGGTTTTTCAGGGAGCCCTAAATTTCAACTTTGATATCTGATTGGGGTGAGATTTTAGTCGTTGGAAAACTGATTCAGAGGATAATCACCTGGTATCATTATATTTTTGGATAACTATTACAATTGATATAATTTTTCTTCATGAATTAAACAGAAAAGGTACCTGTAAATTTAATTGACAATTTTTGTATGATATGTATAGTTCTAACAAGATAGCTAATTGCAGGTTTTTCAGGGTTAGAGGTATAACCAGATCAATTCAAGAATAGGACAAGATGTTAGGGTCATGGAGTTATGACATTTCTTACAGAAGTTGGATGAGTTAATAAAGAGATATATAGAACTTAATGGAAAGTGGATAAATAACTCGAGAAGAACATACTAAAAGAATTATTATGTTGGTGCTCTAGAATGCGAATAAATTGCAGGTACTAAAAAAGAAAGAATCCTCACATGGGACATGAATCTAGAAGGTGAATAATGTCATTAATGGGCATAGATAGGAAAATTAAGGCTCCACATAGCCTTTAAGGTAGATATGTGTAGACAGTTGCAAGCTTGATGTGGAAGAAAACACAGAGCTTAAGAGGTGGTGTGTGATAATATTTATGTGTCAAGCATACGCGTTTTAGGGAAGGATTTGTTAGATATGACTTATCTACTTGTCTAAAAGTTCTTAGTGAAAGAAATCCACTTCTAATATTAGAGTTTATAGTGGAAGTAGGATGCCAATGCAAAGAAATTGGAATGATCTCTCACTTGAAAAGTGGCACTGAATGAAAATGGATTTCCAATGGGGAATGGTACTAAGTGGGAAAGAATGACCAAGTGGAACATGGCTGGAAAAGTGTTCAAACTCAGGGAACCACAGTGTAGATGAGTAGAATGGGAGCACTCAAGGCAACAAGGATATGAAGGAATTCATGGACAACCGACTACAACAAAAATAGATAAATAAATAAGAAAAATGATATAGCAGGGTTAAAGATGTGGATGTTGTTGTTGCCTATGATTTCCATCGAGGTGAAGACCCTTGAGGGTGGGAGGAATAGTGATCAAAATGATGAAGGAGGAAGTCTATGAGATTCTACAAATATCAGTTGGTCAGATAGCAACAAGTAGGTTGATAACAACCAGGCAGGTATGCCCTTAGTTTTGTTGATGCATACATGTTGAAGGGGATTGAGGTAAGAATTCCCTAAGTTAACTTTCAATATTTAAATTGATATGTAATGGACAAAGGCCTAAAGTATGTAAATGTTGTTGGTTCTAGAATACATTTAGATAAATGTTTGTTGCATATTATGTTATGTTTGGTTATGGGATCATAACTAGGTCAAGTCAGGAGACATACTCTTGATATAACAATGAATAGCCATACATCTAGTCATGTGTGAGACCATAATATGGTTGGATATGGAAGGGCTATAGCGCTATATGAGTGCTCAATGGTATCTACTATATATCTGATGTTTGGACTGCAACCTCTTTGCTGACACGGAAGAGCACTTAAGGATGATATTCTTGGTGTTGTGTTTGGGTTGAAAAGGAAGGTATCCAAATAGTTAGGAAAGCAGTAGGAAGTGTGTGGATGATGTGTTGAGTCGTTGGCCAAACCTTCCAACTCATCATGGTGGAATGCATGACATAGTTATGTGGTATTATGTAGTCATTGCCTGGATGCATTGTGTATATGTGACCATGGGTATTGGCACATTAATTGTCATTTTAATTAGTAATAAATTGATGCATTATGAAAAGTCTGTGGTACTGAAAAGATGTAATGATGGATAGATGCAATATATTTAATATGAATACTAGCTGAAGGTGATTGGATTGTTGTTGTTATAATTTCAAGATCAGTTTTGGAACTATTAAAATGTTACAAGTGGAATTATTGAATGCATGAATATATTATACAGCATAGAAATGATTATGCTAGTAGCTGAAATGATGTGAGTATTGATAACTCATGAAGTTGAAAACACTTCAGGAACTATTAGATATTACAACAAGAAAGTTGCATGTCAAAGAAGCAACATAATGATAAGTTACAGAAAATCTTTGTTGAGGGGACAGAGTGATAAAAATATTTCTAGATAGAAGAAATAAAATATTGGTTGATAATACATGTATAGGCAATGATGAGTTCATTCCAATTGATAGTTGGATTGATGGAAGTGATTTAATTGTAGTTGTAAACAATTTTGAAAACACTTTGTGATTTTATTTTGAATCATTTCCATGAATATATATATATATATATATATATATATATATATATATATATCTTGTACATGAGATATTGACAATTTGTTTGGATGAGGAATATTGAAATTGCAGGAGGAAAGGGTCTTGGATATGGCAATGCTGTAAGCCCATAAACAAGACCAATGCCTATTGCTGCAAGAGACAAATTGTTATGAGAAGAAGCTCATGTCTAGAAGTTTTATTTTTCCTATATAAAACAGTTTTGGGAGTTATGATTTGATAATTAATGATGAATTGTTTTGGATGAATGTAAATTGAAGAAATTGTAGGTAGAATGGTCTTAGATATTGTAGGGATGTAAGCCCATAAGGAAGACTAATATCTACAGCTGCAGAGCCAACCATTATGAGCAGAAAGATCATGTTTGGAAATTTGTTTTCCTGTATAAAACAAATTTGACATTTATGATTGGAAATGGTTATAATGATATCTCATGATGACTATATGTGCATAATACATATGATATGTTGGATATGGAAGTTGGAAAGCATGGAAAATGATATTTTTGGGACATGAGGACACTTTGGTAAGCCATGATCGCCCTATAATATGTTGTGTTGTGGTAACACATGCCAGAGAGTCACCTCAACTGTAAGACTCGATAAAGTCTCTAGAAATCTTCTTGTGCAAGAAATCCTTGTTCAGGCAAGATGGATTTCCTGAGGAACTGTATAACAGAGAAGGGGATTCCTAAGCCTAGGGCTAGAAGGTGAGTGACCACAAGGAAGAGGAGACTTTGATAGCTCTTGATTGTGGTCATGAACACAATGGGTATGTCAAAGGAAAACAATGAGCCAAGTTAATGAGACAACCATATCGAATCAGATATGTGAACCGCACAGATAAGTATTGTACCGGATTATGAAAATTTACTCTTAGATTATGAGAAAAAATGAAAATTTTATACACAAATTGTGAATTGATATGCTTGCTGATTTGAAATGTTGCAGAAAAATGATGAATGCTGAATATCTAGAAAAGTACCAGACTATGAGAGAAAAGAAGGTGATGCTGGAGAAACTGAATGACAAGGGCATAGAATGAAGAAAGTCCAATGGACTTGTTGTAGCTGGAGTTTTGGAAGCCATGACTTTGAAACTTCCTGGATGAGTGCACTGAAGCCCTAGAGAGAAGTTGAACAACCGGAGGGACTGCATAGCAAATAAAGGGGTTCATTTCTTTGGGTTGTGTAGGGATGAGAGGGAAGGAGAGCTTGTTGGTCGGAATTTCTGCTAGAAATATAAATTCTGAAGACCATGATACATGTTTTGGGTTAGAATGCCTATGTATACATGTTAAGTTTAGGCCAAGGTGCCTATGTATATAAGAGCTGGCTGGAATGCCTATGGGGATTAAGGCCAAAGATCCTATATTTGTAAATTAATAACATTGGAATGGTGTTGTGCACTAAGGACAATGCCAAAATAAGGGGAGGGGGATGTAACATCCTGGTTATAACCCTTATGAACTATAATATATTGTGTAATTGTGACTTAGGCTCGTGAGACAGTAAAGTTGAAAAGGGGCCAGAGTGCCTAGGAAATGTAACACTTCATATACTTTAATAAAATACACCACTGGATGCAAGACTGACAAGGAAAAAAGAGATAGGGGGATATGATTCCACGAGAGAGGGGGCTTGAGGGGATAAGTCTTTTTATTATTATTTTATTTTACCCATAATTGATTTTATGGAGAAAAAGGGTTACATGAGCTTCTTGGGAGGGAGGCCATGTGGTTCTTGTCTTCATGTGATTTAAACATCCCTTGGGAGATGTTTTGGTTCTTCTTCGTATTCTTTCACCGGTTCGTTTTGTTTCCTTGTTCTTATTTCCTCTTCACTCACTATTGCTAGTTCGTATTCTCTTGGGCTCAACATGGAAATGGATGGAAAGAAGAGGAGAGCCATTGATGAATGGTTGTAATAATTATTGATCATTCCAAGAGGGAATGTATTCCTGTGTGCATGATCTTGATGGAAGTTTAGATATAACTGTCCACAACTACAAGTCCTAAGAGTCCTAGCAGGGAGATTCTTAACCAGAAACACTGGAGCCTTGGAAGGAGATGGACAGTCTGAGAGACTGCGTGGCAGAGAAGGGGGTCCATTCTCTTGGGTTGTGCAGGTTGGGTAGAAGAGAGTTGGTGTACCTTGGATTTTTGTGAGTGCTAAAAGGTCCATGATAGCTTGAGTGCTGAAAGGCCTGTTAGTATGAGACTGATGATAGTTCATATGGATTTTTTCACAACTGAGAGTCCTTGGAGTTTCCAGTAGGGAGATTTCCTAACCAATATCACTGGAGCTCTCGAGAGAAATAAAACAACCTCATAGACTGCATGGAAGAGAAAGGTGTTCATTTCTTGGGGTTGTACAGGCTGACGTGGAAAGAGAGTTGGAAATTAGGATTTGTTGTGAGGTTGGGAAACTTGGGAGCTACTTAGTCAATTGTTGTGTGTTTAGACTTGGCCCAGGACCCATCCTTGTGGATTCATAGCCCTGACTCGAGGGTGACCTACTATTGAGAGTAAATGAACAAAAATGTCTATGGTTGGGAGGAACGTCCTTGGTTTGCAGCTAGTTGGTGAACGTTTACTTGCAAAGACAATTTCTCTCTGTGCTTTCTATGTAATGTTTATTTCTGTTGTGTATTTAATTATCTCTGAGATATGTATTTTTAAAGTGCCTGTTTGCTGGCTATTTGTTGTGCATGACACGTTGTTTATATCTTTTATGTTGTGGCATGGATCTTGATTAATGCATGTGGTTCTTTCATGCTTGTTTTCAGATTAAATGTTGTTAGAATTCGAGATCCATTCAGATAACTGAGTCTTAGGACTGCAATGTGCCTCTCCTATTGGTGGTTGGGTGTGTTGCAACCTATTTAAGTGGTGTAGCCTGGCCTATGGGTGGTTGGGTATGTTACAAGTTGATTTAAGTCCTCAATTATTTCCTTAAGATGATCTGTCAAAATCGTTTCTCTTTTATATGCTTCCTTTCTTTCACATTCTTTCACTTTCAAAACACTGCTTCTCTTCCATTGCTTCCTTTCTTAGTGTTTCTATCTTGAATTCCAAACACTACTTTTCTTCCGTCTGACCTTTGTATGTTTCTTCAATCTTTCTGGCTTCTTCTAGCTGATATTTTAGTTTCATGATGACCTGTTGGGATCCTTTAGAATTTTCTTGAAAATTTTTCTTGACTAATTATTCCTCAAGAGACTTGTTCTTCTTCGTTTCTATTTTCAATTAGTCTAAAGCATTTATCAACTCTGCTTCAAGGTCTACTATTCTTTCTTCACAATCTTCTTCTTATGAATCTTTCTGACATGATGAACATCTTTCTTCTTGTTCTGTTCTTGCATCTTCTTTAACACTCTCTGGATTTGTGATGGGAAATTGTTGGGCCCGAGATATGATCACTTTTATGATGGTTATTATGCACTTTTGCCACATGTACACATGTGTTTTTCATTTTTTGAAGGAGATTTTTGAAGAATTTTATGATAAAACGGTATGATCAACATAAGGTAGGTATGATTCATGTTTAATGATTGTATCGAGAATAATTTATCATGTTTTCACGCTTCCAAGGATCTAATCCACATTTTTTGATGTTACAGGGAGAAAATGCACTACGTTTCTGCTTTCGACACTCAGTCTGACACTCATTCCAACACTTGTTTCGGTACCTGATCCGACACTCCTTCCAGCACTGCGTATTGCACAAAAACGAAGGGTGACTTGGCAGTTATGGTAATGGAAGCCATTGATGGGAGAATTGGAAATGTGGGTTTTATTCATCCTTATCCTCTCCAGCTACTGAACTCTTGACAACTCAATTTTGGGTTGTTATGGTGGGTGATTATTGGCTCACTCTGTTTCGGCAGTTAGGGCACCATTAATGAAATTTTTCAATTTTAGAAGTGGTTCTAACCTCCTGTGATCGACCACTTGGTATATAAACATTATAAATACCACCGTGGTGGTCAGATAATTGTTAAGCAGTAGAAGAAGTCGTGTGTTAGAGACAAAAATGATTTTGGCTCTGTTTTTGCATTTTTCAATTGCCAGAATTGTATAAATTATGTTTCTATGTTTTAATGGTGAATTCCTTTTTCTGAGCTCGTGGTGTGCTTTTAGGGAGTGACCATGACTTGCTGGGGGGGCCACTAGTAGTCTGGTAACTATCTTTGTGTTGTTTATGCATTTCATAGTTTAGTTGTTCTCTTTATTTCCTGTACATGCATTTTTATTACGTTAATTAGTTTTTTGTTATAATTTAATTGTTTTGACTCTCTTTTGTAGGTTAGTATGATGAATTGTGTTAGCATGCATTAATCTTGTAGTTAGGAACGGATCTGCAGATCAATAGACTAACTCCATGTATAGTTAGATATTAGATTACATTTTCATTTATAATTTTAGAATCAAGTTTAAAACAGAGTTTTAATTAGAATAGAACAAAGTTTTTAATTGAGCTTTCTGTGACAAGGATTTGATGGATTGATAGGATCAATTTCAATCTTTAATCATAGCTTGCTTATTTCATTTTTATGTAGAATTGTCTTAGCTAGTTGTTGGTTAATATAATTGTTAGTTTACTTTTAATTTCTTTTTTTAAGCATTTCTTTATTGCAGTTTGAATTGTTAGAATATATGTAGTATAGTTTCATTTATGTAATTTCCTTTCCTAGAATTAAATTGCAATTATATTTCTTAGTTAATGGTTGAATATAGTTTTGCTTACATAGTATAGAAGTATAATGATGATCTCGTTATGTTGTTGATGGTTAATATATGAATATGCACGGTATTTAACATTGTTTTGTCATGGCTAAATTCTCATTGGATTGTTTAATCTATACCTCTCAGTTTGCCATTGATATTAGTGTTGAGCTTAACAAATTGAATTGTCCTTTGTTTTCAAATGCCATCGAGATATCATTTGACACCAAATACATTCACACAACCAACAACATTATATTTGAAATGTCAGAGGTTAAAATATAGTTTTCCTGTTTTCGTAGATTAAAGATAGTTTCTTGCTTTCATATATTAGAAGAGATAGTTTTCCTTCTTTCATAGATATAGTTTCTTTCTTTCATAGATTAGAATAAAGTTTTATTGCTGCAGTAGGATAGATAGACTTTGCTTTGATAGATTAGATAGTAGTTTGCATATTATAGATTAAACATCAGTTGGTAGTTCTTCTTGCTTTCAATAAAATAGATTTCCTTTCATGCATTAGAAATAGTTTTTCATTGAGCATTTATTCCAGTTGCCTCTTAGATTTCCTTTCATGCATTAGAAGTAGTTTTTCATTGAGCATTTAATCCACTTGCCTCTTAGGCTAGATAGTTGTTCAATGAGAAGTTTTGATTTGATTGCTTGCAGTATTTAGTTGTTTTTGCTTACTTGTCTATTTGCTTTAGTAGGTTAGTTAGTTGTCTTTGCTTATTTGTCTATTGCTTTAATAGGCTAGGTAGTTGTCTTTTCTTACTTGTTTACTTGCTTTAGTAGGTTAGTTAGGTGTCTTTTCTTGCTTGTTTATTTACTTGCTTTCATAGGATAGTTGCTCATTTAATGTAGGTTGGTAAGTTAAAATAATTTTCTTTGGTTATTTTCTTATTGTTATGCTTAAATAGTTTCTTATTGCTTACTGTTGAATTAGTTTTCTTTACATAGGGTTTTACTTGCTTTCTTAAAGAACTATCCATCAATCCTTGGCCCAAAATTACTTAGGTTACATAGTTTCAAATTGCTTAGTAGGGTTTTCTCATTAGATAGGTTTGCTTGAGTAGATTAGCCTTAGATAGTTGCCCTCATTAGTTAGACTATACTCCTACTAGCTCTTCTACCTTTGGCATATATTTTTCTACAACTCTAAGTTTACTTACCTCGGGTTGACAATTTAATTGAGGGTTTTTACTGTGTTTTTAGTGCATACATAACACCCATCATTTTTGGCGCCACTGCCGGGGAGTTGTCTCAAGGTAAGAAATAGTTAGGAATTAGATCATTTCTATACCTTAGCATTAGTTTGGTGGCAGGGGAAATTTAAGACGAGAGGTAAGAACCTACAAATCTACTATATCAGGTTCCCCCAAACCCAATGGTAGCTTTTCCTTTTGTTTTTGTTGAATTTCATGAATAGACCTAGAAACCCAATGGTAGCTTTTTATTTTTTCTTTTATGAATAGACCTAGAGACCCAAAAGGGAGATGCATTAAATCTAAATCAAACCTTTCAACCAAGGTTCCTTTGGATATTTTCAGGGAAAGGAACATTCCATTCATAAGCTCCACAATCTGATACCAAAAAATAGGAGCTAGCTCAACCCAAAGAGCTAAAGTAGTCTCTGAAGAGAGTAAGACAGAGAGCACTATAGAACAAAAAATTGAAGCATCAATAATAGTGGGATAGGAGGCAAGACCAATTGAGCCTTATGTAGAACCAAACAATACAGTCTTTGTTTTCTTACCATCATCAGGAGATCCTAACTTTGTGGACATCATCTTTATGTGAACAAAGTTTTATCAAATAGAAAGATGAATTCAGAAGAAACCATTAGCCTGAGGGAACTTTCTCAAATCCTAGCAGCAGTAGGGATTTCTTCTTTTCAGGAAGAACGCATCTTGAAAATACCCAAGAAATTGTCTACCTCTCCAAAAATATTAGAAGAATCAAGTTCGTATGAGCTAAAAAATGACTTTCGTTGCCAAGATGTGAAGGAAGCTAAAAAATTATGGACTACATCCAGTGGAGATCAATCATTAAGACCTAAGATTGAGGAGTTCTCAACATCCATCTTAGCAAATCCTTTATGTACTTCAGAAATCAAACATCTAGAAGAAAAGGATCTGCACAACATGATGAAGAAGAGCATAGAAATTACTGTTGATGAACATCAAGATTACATTGAAATTTGGTTTCAAGAGGTCATAAGGTCACAATACTATTCTCTTCTTCAACACCTTCTGATGCCCAAACAAGTAGGTTGGTTGGTTCTTCATATCTAGGTAATCATTGCGGTAACTTTTTCATACATGGATATGAGTATGTTTCTTATCTTGCTCCACACATGGTTAGATTGGAAGAGTTCTTACACTTGAATAAAGATTTTCCCTTTCTTTTTAGGTAGGGTAGGATAGTAAATAAAAGATGCATGTTGTTAGTTTAGCTTAGAGTCTAATGCAACCTCATTTTACATTTTCTTTTAATAAAATAACTATGAGATACATGTTCCAGGGACTCGATCTCATGATTTTTTGATATTTTAGAGTGTTTTTTTTTTTCTAGAGACTTCTGTAGGTATTTATTTCACTAGTAGTAGACGGTTTGAAGGAAATATAAAAGAAGGATTCATCTTTGAAACATTGCTATACTTGAACCTTGTTGTCTGCTAAGCATCAAATGAATAATGACTTGTTGTAATTAGCCGTGTTTTTGCAAAGACTTTCATCTTCTTTTTCTCAAGTCATCTTAAATAGTAGTTTCTCTTGAACCTTCACCACTATATAAGGAAGTGACATCGTAGCCATCAAGCTTAAAGGTATTTCGTGAAGTTTTCCCAAGAAACCCGAGTAAGTGAGTAAAGTATCTTTATTAAAGAGTAATAAGGAGGTATGATTAGTAGTTAGTCATGGAAACATCACAATAACTTACAAAAGAAGAAAGTGAGTTGAGCCTAGAGATACCTTTCTATTCTTTCTCAATGGTACCATCCACTACACACTAAATAGCTTGATTATATCATTTCTTTAGATAGGCCACGTCCACTTAAGTACCCCTTACATCAAGACAATCACTAAGGAATATATATAATGGAAAATCATCCTCTAACATAAATACCATCCCAATAAAAAGAAATAAAAAGTTGTTTTCAGAGTTGCCCCCCCCATCTTCTTGCATAAAGAAATCTTATACTAAAATCTTAAAAGATGGAGGGCCAGTCTCTGAGGGTGTAAGAGGCTAACCCATCGGGATACTAAACAGGTCTGCTAGCAGTAGGTACCGACTTATGGTATGATTAGGTAAACCCGTCAGAGTACTGAACAAGCTTGTTGGCAGCAGGGCATTCTACCCAGCGAGGATGATAATCCAACAAAAAAAATAAATAATAAATTTAAACTTGTCCTGATGTACGACATTACTTGTAGACAAAGCTAACATGAAGTATGTATGGTTAATATAAGCTTAATGAACTCCATAAACTTGCCATTGGGAAATAACTCTAAGACTATCTTGAAACTCTCTTGCCTACCTCTTCTTATCTATATATAGGATCTCTTATCCTATAGGTGGGGCCATCTTATAACTGTCTTGTCAAACCAATTTGTGAAATTTTGTCTTTACACTTGACATACTATAAATCTTCCACTATTGGGGGATACTAACTAGTTTCCTATACTTTTGATTGTGAGGTGTCACAATACTTAGGTGTGGGCAAGGGGTTCATGAGCTCACAAATGATCATTGCCTAGAGAAATAAATCTTTGCAAGAATTTTTGTATTATTTTCATGATACAGGTTATTACATCAACAGTCATTTTATCTTGAAGTGCTAAACTCATGTCTGTTATAAATTGTTGTATATGCCCGTAATAGACCACTCTGTTGGTTTATTTTTGTTACAGGCTATTCATTGTAGGTTTGACATTACATTTTTGTTATAGTTTGTTCATTTTAGGTTTGAAATTACATGTTCTATGCAAGTGGATTGAGTGACCATGGTGGAAAAATCAACAACAATGGAACACTCTTATCCTGCCTCAACTCCTATTCACTATGTTCATGGCCTCTGAGGAATCAATTGCCTCAGCCACAAAGATCCCAAGAGTTGGAGACCGTTGATTTAAGCACCACCAGTTTCCAAGAGCAAGCTATAACAGCGTTTTGAAAACTGAATTTCATAACATCTTTGGAGCTAAGGGATACTCCAAGGAGTGGATAAAAGAGGAGCTAATCAACCCTCTCATAGTCATCACCATATTGATTACATGTGAAGGTAGATATTCTGTATTTAAAGCCTGTCAATTTTGATTATTAGCTCACTTTCAGTTCAATAAGCCATTGTAACTTTCCATTTTACTTCTTAAAGAGTCTTGAGAAGATGTCCTCCCAAGTGAGGAAGGATGTAACCAATCCCCATAACAACCTATTTCACCATGGCCTTATCAAACTACTTGTCTTAGCCAAGTTGGAAAAACAAGAGAAAACATGGGATGAGTTCATTTACCAATTTGCAAACCCTCATCTTACAATCAAGACTAGCACAAAGAATCTTGATCTAGGGACTATTACTCCACCCAAATCCTCATGCTCAAGCTATTCCTTTACCGGACCAAAAGTCCAAGAAACTTGTTGATACCCTTGCAGCCTCATCGGGCAAGAAGACGAAGAAGCCTATTGCTAAGCCCCCTCTAAAAACAGTAAAGACCATGAAGCCTATTTCTAATTCATGGCATGAGGACATACCATATCTTCAGTCTGGGGGGGTTTTCCTGAGCTAAAAATGCTAAGCATTTCCCATTTGTATGGAAAACCCATGAGAAGAGGAAGTAGGATTTCTGTCAAAATTCTGTCATACTGTCTTTTTACAAAGTCTTGGGATATTATATCAACAATTGTTTGTATTGTTATGATAAATTATATACTGTTGACATCATTGTGTGTGTTATAATCTTCTTTGCGTTTTTATGTTTATGCTATAGAATACTGCTTATACTTAACTACACTTTGTGACAAATACAGAGTGATTACAACTGCTAAATACTTATTGTCATCTGTATTCCAAGATTATGAAAAGAGGATCAGTTGTTTGAATTGTTACATATTATGACATGCAATAAAAATTCTCCTGTTCACCATGCCTACCTTTACAAAGAAATACTTTTGTTAGTATCTGTGAGTTCTGTCAGTTACCAATGATCAAATTTACTCTTTCATGTGTTTGATAAGATTATTAGGTCAAATTGTTATATTTTCAAAATAAAATTATCAAGTAAATTTTGACATATCTTGGTTGTAAAATTGTCATTGGTGTGTCTAGGTGTCATTACTACTCCCTCCACTCATCCAAGGTCATAAATTTTCATCATGGTCATGTCATCATTCCTTGTCATAAATTTTCAAATGATTGTCTTGGTCAAATTTGTACTTAAAAATTGGTTTCTGAATTAAGGAAGATGAATTTGACAAACGTGAAAGAGGTTTTTTTCAATAATAGACCAAGAAACAAAAAATTTCTTCATTTTATGCACAGGTGTTATTGTTTGAGAGAAATTCCCCAAATATAGTCTCTATAGGAGGGTTTCTTCACATTTGGACAATTTTACTTCAAGTCAGTTTTTTAGAGGGTTGGAGAAGGCATTTGCAGTACTTGATGGTTCAATTGTGTAGAAGAAATTATACAATTTACACCCATACCACTTTCATCCCAAAAATCCTCTGGTAAGGCCTCCAAAATTCCTATCAAAGACCACATTGCGCTTCTGCTAAGAGCACACTGTGCTTCTGCAAGTTTTGAGTAACCAACTTCATGCTGGGATTATGAACAATTGGGAAAGTAATTTTGAAACATGGAGGAGGTTTGTGTTAATAACATACCATAATAAGATAACCTCTCTCAGTTTTTGAATATACTTTATGGTTTGGGATATATTCTATCATCTTAGAGGCCTATGCTTTCAGAAAATAAAACACTCTGTTTTTCCTATTTTAGTCATATTTTATTTTTGTGTTTTCCTAACAATTGGAAGTGAATTTTTGAAAACCAAGAGAGTTTTTTATCAAGGACATATTAAAAAACAATAACCTCTCTCAATTTCTAAATATACATTATGGTTCTGGACATATTCAATTCTCTTAGAGGCCTAGTTTTTCAGGAAATAAAACACTTTGTTTTTCTTGTTTTAGTCATGTTTTCTTGGCATGTTTTCCTAACAAATGAAAGTGATTTTTTGAAAACCAAGAGAGGTTTTTGTCAAGGAAATTCAAAAAAAAAAAACCTCTCTCAGTGTTTACACAATTTTAACTGTATTGTAGTTATAGGTGTCACTTTGATACCTATTTTTCACAAGTTCGCCAGGCTAGAATTGTTGTGCTTATGGAAAGTCACTTTTGGAACTAATTTTGCAGAGGTAAAATTGTTGTTTTGCATGGTTTAAAGGATCGAGGGTATAATATACATATCAAGGCCCCTTCACATGTCATCAAAAGCCTCCAAAAACTCCCAACCCTCCAGTTCAAACTTAGAGAGCATGAAACACTGAGTTCCCATTTACGCCATGATAACATTGTCCTACAAGCCAATATAAAATTTCTACAGCATTAGATTGATGATATTACTGCCACCAATAATAATCTTTGGATGCAATTAAAACACCACAAAAATCCTAAGTCAAAATCCCCTGGGCAAGAGGGAGAAGATTCTAAAGGTAATCCATCCACTCCTTCACAAGTTTACTCATAACGGGCAATTTCTTTTTGTTTGCGGTGGGACCTGCAAAATATTAGGTGTGGGGGTAATGTTGGGCCCGAGATATGATCACTTTTATGACAATTATTATGCACTTTTTCCACATGTACATATGTGTTTTTCATCTTTTGAAGGATATTTTTGAAGAATTTTATGATAAAACGGTATGATCGACATAAGGTACATATGATTCATGTTTAATGATTGTATCGAGCATATATTATCATGTTTTCATGCTTCCAAGGATTTGATTCATGTTTTTTGATGTTACAGGGAGAAAATGCACTACGGTTTTTCTTCCCACACTCATCCTAGCACTCATTACAACACTCATTTCGGTACCCGATCCGCACTCCTTCCAGCACTGCGTATTGCACAAAAACGGAGGCAACTTGGCGGTTATGGTATTGGCGGCCAGTGGTGGGTGAATTGGGAACACGAGTTTTGTTCATCCTTATCCCCTCCAGCTACTGAAATCTTGACAACTCGATTTTGGGTTGTTATGGTGGATGATTATTGGCTCACTCTGTTTCATCAGTTAGGGCACCATTAATGAAATTTGCCAATTTTAGAAGTGGTTTGAACCTCCTGTGATCAACCACTTGGTCTGTAAACATTATAAATACCACCGTGGTGGTCAGATAATTGTTAAGCAGTAGAAGAAGTCGTGTGTTAGAGACAAAAACAATTTTGGCTCGGTTTTTTCATTTTTTAATTGCCAGAATTATATAAAACTGTGTTTCTGTGTTTTAATAGTGAATTCCTTTTGCTAAGATCGTGGTGTGTTTTTAGGGAGTGACCACGACTTTTTGGGGGGACCACCAGTAGTCCAGTAACTATCTTTGTGTTTTCTATGCATTTCATAGTTTAGTTGTTCTCTTTATTTCCTATACATGCATTTTTATTACGTTAATTAGTTTGCTGTTATAATTTAATTGTTTTGACTCTCTTTTGCAGGTTAGTATGATGAATTGTGTTAGCATGCATTAATGTTGTAGTTAGGAATGGATCTGTAGATCCCTAGACTAACCCCATGTGTAGTTAGATATTAGATTACGTTTTGATTTATAATTTTATAATCAAGTTTAAAACAAAGTTTTAATTAGAATAGAACATAGTTTTTAATTGAGATTTTTGTGACAAGGATTTGATGGATGGGTAAGATCAACTTCAGTCTTTAATCATAGCTTGCTTATTTCATTTTTATGTAGAATTAGCTAAGCTAGTTCTTGGTTAATACAATTGTTAGTTTACTTTTAATTTCTGTTTTTAAGCATTTCTTTATTGCAGTTTGAATTGTTAGAATATATGTAGTATAGTTTCATTTATGTAATTTCCTTTCCTATAATTAAATTGCAATTATATTTCTTAGTTAATGGTTGAATCTAGTTTTTTTTACATAGTATAGAAGTATAATGATGATCTCGTTATGTTTTTGATGGTTAATATATGAATATGCAGGGTATTTAACATTGTTTTGTCATGGCTAAATTCTTATTGGATTGTTTAATCCATACCTTTCACTTTGCCATTGAGATTAGTGTTGAGCTTATACCACTTGAATTGTCCTTTGTTGTCAAACTCTATCAAGATATCATCCGACACCAAAGACATTCACACAACCACCAATATTATATTTGAATTGTCATAGGTTAAAAGATAATTTTCCTATTTTCGTAGATTAAAGATAGTTTCTTGCTTTCATAGATTAGAAGAGATAGTTTTCCTACTTTCATAGATATAGTTTCTTGCTTTCATAGATTAGAATAAAGTTTTATTGCTACTGTAGGATAGATAGACTTTGCTTTGATAGATTAGATAGTAGTTTACTTATTATATATTAAGCATTAGTTGGTAGTTCTTCTTGCTTTCAATAAAATAGATTTTCTTTCATGCATTTGAAATAGTTTTGCATTGATCATTTAGTCTAGTTTCCTCTTAGATTTCCTTTCATGCATTAGAAATAGTTTTGCATTGAGAATTTAGTCCACTTGCCTCTTAGGCTAAATAGTTGTTCAATGAGAAGTTTTAATTTGATTTCTTGCTGCATTTAGTTGTTTTTTCTTACTTGTCTATTTGTTTTAGTAGGTTAGTTAGTTGTTTTTGCTTATTTGTCTATTGCTTTAATAGGTTAGGTAGTTGTCTTTTCTTACTTGTTTACCTTATTTAGTAGGTTAGTTAGGTTTCTTTGCTTGCTTGTTTATTTACTTGCTTTCATAGGATAGTTTCTCATTGAATGTAGGTTGGTAAGTTAAAATAGTTTGGTTTGGTTATTTGCTTATTGTTATGCTTAAATAGTTGCTGATTCCTTACTGTTGAATTACTTTGCTTTAAATAGGGTTTTACTTGCTTTCTTAAAGAACTATCCATCGATCCTTGGCTCAAAATTACTTAGGTTACATAGTTTCAAATTGCTTAGTAGGGTTTGCCCATTAGATAGGTTTGCTTGAGTATATTAGCCTTAGATAGCTGCCTTAATTAGTTAGACTATACTCCTACCAACCCCTCTACCTTTGGCATATATTTTGCTACAACTCTAAGTTTACTTATCCCGAGTTGACAATTTAATTGAGGGTTTTTGCTGTGTTTTTAGTGCATATATAACACTCATCAGATATTCCTCAAAGTAGAGATTGTGTAACTTATCCCAAAGTTATTTGGTTGATGAACATTTTCCCATTTTGTATTTTATCAAATCTGATAATCCTTCCAAGATGAAATCCATTGATAATTTGTTGTTTCTTCTTAATTATTTCTTGGATGCAATATTTGGATTCTTTGTAGCGGTGTATCCCGTAAAAAATGAGTACTAAACATCATATACTTGTTCCTATAAAAACAATTCATCCTGATACTCCATTTCTCATAGGTTTCACCATTCTGACTATTAAACTGTGGTATTCCATTATTATATGACTTATTTCTCTCCATGATCTACCTTCCATTGATTAAACTATTTTCTTGAAGGAACCGAATCTGATATCAATTGTTGGAATACTAAGGGGGGCCCTGAATCAATATTAACACTTTTTCCACTTTTAACCACAATATATAAACTTCAACTTAATCAAAAGTATATCATCAATATATCATGATCATATAAACATAAGCAACATCACATCAACAACATCACATAAAGTACACAGTACATCGGAATTTACGTGGAAACCCAAACGAGAGAAAACCACACAATGATTTCTTATATATATCAAGAATACATTCATAGGAACCACCAAATTCCCAATTCTCTAGCACCAACTTGAAGGAGGAACCAACCTCTTGATTTATAGGCACCAACCTGAAGGAAGATACAACTCCCTGAATTCTCTGGCTTGAACCAAAAGGAGGCTACAACCCCCAGATTCTCAGGCTCCAACCTGAAGGAGGCTCCAACTCCCTGTTTTCTTCATAACTAACCGAAAGGAGGATACAACCCCCTTTTCTTGCCTCATCCTACCACCCCAAAGTATAAATGTAGACCAACTGTCACTATCACTTCCACTGTCACATCAACCTGTAACCTGTCACTTCCACTGTTACATCAACCTTTAACCTATCACTGTCAACCTGTCACTGTATTCAACTTGTCGAACCTATCACTATCACTGATACTCAACCAGATCCTCTCACATGGATCATATACGAAGGACACCTCTCAACTAGATGTCCAACATCACCAACACATGCCTCGACCAAGCATGTACCAAACCATCAACCCGTACAATGCCAAGAATCAACAATGTACCACAACCTGTACCACAACAAGTGCATCAACCATGCACCAACACCGTACCAAATTGTGAATCAATCATGCACCATAAGCTATACCAAACCATGCATCAACCATTCCACTAGTAAATTTGGGTCATTTTGCGATGACCATTTCAATGCTCTTGCAACGTTATGTCATGGATATTGGTGTTATCACATGAATTTTTCAAGGGTCACAACAAGTCATCCAAGTATTTTACTTGCAAAGGAAACAAACATGAGCACAAAGAAAAACATTCAGAGTAGTCTATGTTTGGATGAAATACAAGCAGCGGTCATGTTTATTTTTCAACGATGGAGATCCCAGGAAAAAATAAGATCAATGGCTTGTGTGTATTCAAAATGTCAAAATTGCACAAAGATTAGCGACTAGATAGAAGTCCCAAAGTCCTGAAGTAATTGTGGACCGTTGATTTAAAATCAACAAGAACCTTTTATCTTTCTAGCAGTATCACCAGAAGTCCTGAAGTCCTGAAGTAAATATGAGCCATTAAAGGCTGAGGACATGCATCGACAAATCTAATACTTCGGAAGGTTTACAGTGTGAAGCAATGAAGCAATAATTTCTCGAAGTCCTGAAGTGAATCTCGACCATCCAAATAAAGAGGACATGTGGAGGTAGATCTCTCACTTCATAGATATGACTCTCCAGAGGATTGTAAGAGCTATCCATCAAAAAGGCCATCCAAGAGCGGCACGTTGCAACAAAATTAGGCCTACACATATCACAGATTGTGACTATATCAATGACCACACTTCATTGCAAGGATGAAACATGCTCAAACAACAAAATTATTGAGCGGTCCCTCAATTGAAACCATGGTATAGTGAAAGAGCTACGTGGCGAAAGGTGGTGAATGGAGGGCTCAAAAAAGGTGTGGATCCAAACCGCCTTTGATGACCCTACAATCATGTTCTTATATAACGTAAAATATGACAACATCACGTGGCCACTCCCTAGTCATCAAGTCGTGTCCTGATCCTGAGAAGAATTCAGTTAATGAAAAAGGAATGGTAGCTGAAACCTTGTTTCACTCCATAAATGGAAGGCATGGAAACTCTGGCCAAGGAGACAAAAATGTCAGCTCGAGGTACCATGATGGATGGGTTTTCTTACAAATCCATGCTGATCTGAATTTTCATCTGACAGGAGGAAACACACACAGTCTGATAGAAGGATGCACAGACGAAAAACCTTGAATAGGAAGGCCAACTGGCACTCCTAGTTGTTGTCTTCTGTTTTGATTATAAATACATATGATGAATGATATGAGAAAGGGGGTTTTAGAGGTTGGCTATCCAAGAGAGATTTAGGAGCAGGGAACTGTATTTTTCAGTTTGTAATCCTAAGGGGAATGGATTGTAAAATATTGTGTTAGTGAAGATTCCTTCGAGTTGTTTTAAGAGGTTGTCTTCTTAGTTTACATGTTGTTATGTTTTTCTTGTCTGGATGTAGCATCTTTTATCTATGGATTTCTGAGGTGGTAGAGGATCTATTGTTATCTTGCCCATTTTTCATCCTTTATCACTCAGACACTTGATGTTTTTCATCTTGTCTGGATGTAGCTTCTTTGATCTATGGATTCCTGAGGTGGTAGGGGATCTGTTGTCATATTTCCCATTTTTCATCATTATCACTCAAACACTTGTTGTTTTTATTCTTGTATGGATGTAGCATCTTTGATGTATGGATTTCTGAGGCGGTAGAGGATCTGTTGTCATCTTGCCCATTTTTCATCGTTTATCACTCAAACACTTGCTATTTTTCTTCTTGTCTAGATGTAGCATCTTTGATCTATGGATTCCTGAGGCAGTAGAGGATCTGTTGTCATATTGCCCATGTTTCATCGTTTATCACTCAGACACATTAGGTTTTCCTTATCCTCATCACCACATAAGTCCTTTGTCTGATAAGCAGTTTAAATGAATTCATTAAGCATGATACTTATGACTCCATAGCCCAACAGTCCAGGACTGATCTGCAGTGACCTCTATTATGTTTTCCTTTCTTTGTAGTCTTGTCCTGACTCCCGATGTTAAACCCACTTGAAACATATTTAATGTTAATAGGCTTACCCCCGTTTGCAGTCTGGGGTGACTCTTGGAGTGATACCATTAATGGCATTGTTGCAGGGGAAGGAAGTGAAGATATCTTCCCTGGGAGAATAACAACGAAGAGATCCAATTTTAGATGGTGAACTGAAGCTGGACACATAGTTCTGACTGCTTATATTTCACCATGGTGATTCCATTGTTTGGACATCTATTGACGAATCTAATGGTTTGAAATGGAAAATATTTTATCTCATAGGTATTCTTTCTGTGATTTTTCAAAGATAGTTGGTTTCCCTAATCCAATGCCTAGTAGAGATGAATGGGAAAGTATCCTTCCTAAATTTTGAGGAGAAGAGTGGGAAGTACCAACTGAAGGTTTGCTAGATTTTCATGATTTTATCCATCAAATTCATATTGTGCACGAACATGTTCAGATAAATATTTTCAGGTATTCATTAGAGGGGATTTCTCGTGATTGGTGTCGATCTCTTCCAATTGCATGTATCGTCTCTTTGGCAGGT
This sequence comes from Picea mariana, assembly GCA_032191745.1. Lineage (NCBI taxonomy): Eukaryota > Viridiplantae > Streptophyta > Pinopsida > Pinales > Pinaceae > Picea > Picea mariana. Next base: position 648,339 of record JASDQU010100301.1, on the reverse strand, counting down.
TTCCATGCATATTTTAATTCATTTTGTAAAGAGTATTTTTTAGTTGAACATATTTTTGAAGGATGTTGTGATGAGTTTTATTTGCTCCATAAATATTCTTATAGTCATGAAAATTGTTGGGCCCTTCATTTTTGGGATAAGGAATCGTGCAAGTTTTTATTGAGTACAAGTTGCACAAGCTTCAGAAGAAGTTGGACAATAGATCAAGAAAGAGCAACATAAATTTGTTGTGAAAAGGATAGCGGAATGCCAACTAAGAAAAAGAGGTTCCAACAGAACAAGAAAGTGTGAAAGCCGAGACAGAAGACATAACCTAGCTTATATATAGGGATGAACACAAATTCTAATGGGTTGGTTCATTCATTCATTCATTGTTGAGTCGCTCGGTCAGTGTTATTGTTCGATATTTCCCTCTCTATAGGGTTGTTGTTAGCCGAGTCAAGAAAAGGTTCGAGTCTGTAATGTAATCTGTATGCCTTTTGAGATTTAGAGCTCTGTGACATGAGTCCAGAGTCAAGAGTCTGTAATAGAGAACTATTGTATGGTTTGAGATTGTAAATAAAGGAAGAATATGAAGATAATATAAAGAAGGATCTAAATTTTCAAAATATGCTATGTATTCTTGTTTTTTACTCATGCATTACAATACTTATTTATCGTTTATAAGTTCCTCATGATGGTTCCGTGTTTAAACACTTTTCTATAACCTAAGTAGGTTCGATTCTTGCACTCATAAGATTCAGATCTGTTCGATAGCTAGATTTCTTTCACAAGGTCAGGATGAGTTCTGAAGGTTCTGTGAATACTCCTAAGTCTTTTCCTTACGCTTCCCTATCTATTTGTCTTAGCCGCTCTTCAGGTGAGACTTCTTCTCTTCAGAGGATATGAAAATCCCAACGCTCTATAGTACGCAGTACCCTTTTGTTGGTAACCTAAGAAGGACCTTGGTCTAATCAAACTTGCGCCAACAAAAATCAGATTTGTGATGAAGCATTTACCATGAAAATAAAGAGGTGTTGAAATATGTTCATTATGATAACAATAACATAGTAACATATAGCATCATATCAGATGTATCTGTTGTTTCAAATGTTCATGAAGATCATCATGTCTCTTTTGAATGTTCTGATGTCAAAGAGCAAGTGTATACTTCAGCAAAAGAAAGTTATGGATATGAGTTACATGCATATGATAAAGGGGGACAACAAGAATTAGATGAGAAATCGATGATGCATGTTTCTCTGCCAGCTGTTGAGCAACAAAAAGTTTTTTACAAATTTCAAGATCCAATTTCCACCTATATGGAGATGTTTTGTAGTGATGGAGTTTCAGCTGTTGCCATCTTTATGGCCAAATTTTTGGATTGTAAGTATGATTTCCAAGTTTATGATTTACATGATGCATTCTGTGTGTTAATGACTTTTCATAAAGTTGGAAAACAAGTTCAATATGTTAGTCATATACTTGCATAGCTTCATTGGAAGCATGATCTTACTTAATCAAGAAGCAACATACTTTATTAGAGTAGGAGTAGGGTGAATAAAGCTCGATTTTCAATCATTTTGGTTTTCAGTAGTTTGGTTTTTAGTTTGTGAATATTCTTAGTTTTTTAATAAGACACATAGATGCTTTCAAGAATAAAATTTTTGTGGAAACAAACAAATAGAAAAGGCCACTGGAGATGCGTGTTCTTGGCATCTCATAGGGAGCATGCCATCCCCTATGGAGCCATTGTTATCACATGAAGTTGTCAAGGGTCGCAACAAGTCGTCCAAGTCTTTTTCTTGCACAAGAAGCAATCGTGAGAAAAAAGAACAACATTCAAAGAAGTATATGTTGGGTTGAAATACAAGCAGCAGTTGAGTTCATTTTTCAATGGTGGAGATCCTAGGAGAAGTTTAGATCAACGGCTTGCATGTATTCGACATGTCAAAATTGCACAAGGATTAGCGACTAAACAGAAGTCCTAAAGTCCTGAAGTAATTGTGGACCGTTGATCTCAAATCAACAAGAACCATTGATATTTGCAGCAGTATCACCAGAAGGCCCTAATTCCCAAAGTAAATCTGATCCATTGAAGGTTGAGAACATGTGTCAATAGATCTAACACTTCAGAGAATTATCACTCTAGAAGTTTTACGGAGCGAAGCACTAGAGAAAAAATTTCCTGAAGTCTTGAAGTGAATCTCGGTCATCCAAATCAAGAGGACACATGGAGGCAAATCTCTCACTTCAGAGATATGAAACTCTAGAGGATTGTAAGAGCTATGCATCAAAAAATCCTGAATCCTGAACTCCTGAATTAATTGTGAACCATTGATCTTTGCAGTAGGAAACATGGTCCATCCAAGAGCGGCACGTTGCAGCAAAAGCAGGGCTGCCCAGATCATAGATCATGACTAGATCGATGACCACACTTCCTTGTAGGGATGGAACATTCTCGAATGATAAATTCTTGAGAGGTTGCACAATTGAAACCATGGTATAGCAAAAGAGCTACGTGGTGGAAGGTGGTGAATTGCAGGCTCAAAAGCGGTGTGGATCTAAACCACCTTTGACGGCCCCGCATTAATATGATTATATAATGTCAAATCCAACAACACCACGTGGCCTCCCCCTAGTCATCAAGCCACTTCCCAACCCCGAGAATAATTCAGTTAATGAATGAGGAATGGTAGTTGAAACCTAATTTCACTCCATAAATGGAATGCATGGAAACCGAGGAGACAAAACTATCAGTCTAAGGTACCACGATGGACGGTTTTTCCTGAAGGGCCATGTTGATCTGAGTTTTCATCTGATAGGAGGAAACACACACATTCTGACAGAAGGATGCACAGATGAAAATCCTTGAATAGGAAGGCCATATTTCACTCCTAGTTTTTGTCTTCTGTTTTGATTATAAATACATATGATGAATGATATGAGAAAGGGGGGTTCAGAGGATGGAGATTCGAGAGATATTTAGGATAAGGGCACTATATTTTTCAGTTTGTAAGCCTAAGGGGAATGGATTGTAAAATATTATGTTATTGATGATTCCTTTGAGTTGTTTTATCAGACTGTCTTCTTAGTTTACATGTTTTTCTATTTTTGTTTTATGGATGTAGCATCTTTGATCTATGGATTCCTAAGGTGGTAGAGGATCTACTATCATCTTGCCCATTTTTCATCATTTATCACTCAGACACTTGGTTTTTTTCTTCTTGTCTAGATGTAGCATATTTGATCTATGGATTCCTGAGGTGGTAGAGGATCTGTTGTCATCTTGCCCATTATTCATCATTTATCTCTCAGACACTTTCTGTTCTTCTTCTTGTTTGGATGTAGCATCTTTGATCTATGGATTCCTGAGGTGGTAGAGGATCTGTTGTCCTCTTGCCCATTTTTCATCGTTTATCACTCAGACACTTTTTTCTTTTGTTGTTTTTTGGATGTAGCATCTTTGATCTATGGATTCTTGAGGYGGTAGAGGATCTTTTGTCATCTTTCCCATGTTTCATCATTTATCACTCAGACACATTCTGTTTTCCTTCTCCTCATCACCACATAAATCCTTTGTCTGATAGGTAGTTTAAATGCCTTCATTAAGAGCAATACTTATGAAGCCATAAACCAATGGTCCARGATTGATCTGCAACAACCTCTGTTATCTTTTCCTTTATTTGTAGTCTTGTCTTGACTCCCGATGTTAAAACCACTTGAAAAACATTTAATGTTACCAGGATTACCTCCATTTTCATTATGGTGGTGACTCTTGGAGAGATAAAGATTGGGACTAATTTTAGTGGCATCTCATCCCTCCTAGATGCATTTGCTACCCTTTGAAATACATCACAAGTCTAGAAATACTCTTTTACATATTTAGAAAAAAATTTCCACCATATTTCCACACATAGTATCTTCTACACAGTGGCTTTTCCTGCATAGTGTCCTCCAACTATTCATTCATGTGCTTCTTCCAATATGATAGGAAATTCATGTTTCATGACACATATCCTTAGAATATTATCTGCACCTAGTTTATACAAGTGTCCTCCAATAAGTTGGTAATCTGTAACTCTAACCACCAAATTATTCTTCTGCACAATGTTGTATTCCTTTGGGGAAAATCCTGTACTCAAAAATTCAATGATATCAGAAAAGTGTTCATCAACAATCTACACTGAAAAGTGTTGTGCATCAGGAAAATTGTCCTCCAAGTTGCTTGGTTCCTCTCCAATAATTATCCTGGACAGATTATTTGGCCTTGCATTCAGTCTTCCAAGTTTCATTGTTACTTCAAAATCAAACTCTTGAAATAAAAACAACCATCCACATATTTTCCACCCCAATACTGGCTTGTTAACCAGGTATCTAAGAGAAGAGTGATTTGTGAACATTTTAAAATGTTGGCATAATAAATAATGTCTAAAATTGTAATGCATATACTGTAACCAAACCTTCTCTCTCTCTTGTATTATAATTATGTTCTGACTCTGAGAGTTTCCTACTTTCAAATGCTATTGGGTGATCTATGCCACCTTCTCTCGACTGTGTTAGTACTCTCCAAGTGCTACTGAAGAGGAATCCACATGAAAATGGAATTATTTTGACCAATATGGAAAGAACAAAATTGGTGTTGTCACCATTTTCTCTTTTAAGATGTCCAAAATTTGTTGGGACTCATTATTCCATTGAAACTTGATATCCTTCTTTAATAATTTCTCCATGGGCGTAGTAATTTATGCGTAGCTCTTTATAAGCTTTCTATAGTAGCCTATATAACCTAGTGTAGTTCTTAATTGGTGTACTGACTTAGGTGGCAGTAAATTGAGAATGACAACAATCTTTGCAGGGTCAACCAACAGACCAAGGTTACAAACCACGGGCCCTAGGAAAATTCCAAATGGTGGATTGAATATGCATTTCTTAATATTCAAATAAATTTGACATTGTCTACACCTATCTAGAATCAATATTAAAACTTCAACATGATCTTTTAATAGGATACATTATGTCCAATCATCCAGATAAATGTCCAAAACTTTATGTATAGAATATTTAAATGCAACTACCACTACATTGAAAAAATAGCATGGGAATTTTCAATACAAAGGGAATCATTGTATATTGGTATGAACCCCATTCTGTGGCAAACATAGTCTTATAACGATCCTCTGGTGCTATTTTGATTTGGTGATACCTTGAAAATCCATCAGTAAATAAGTATGCTTCTTGTCCTCCTACATTTTCCAATACCTCATCTATAAATGGAGTAGGGAAGGTATAAGGCAGACATGCATCATTCAACTTTCTCAAGTCTACAAAGATCCTTATGCCCCATGATTCTTCTATTGAAATACCATATGGCTAATCCACTTAGATTCTTCAATAGGTTATATTATACCATCCTCTAATATTTTATCAATCTCTGCATTAACTTTTTATTTATATATTGGATTCAATCTATAGGGTCTTTGTGTTATTGGTCTGGCATCTGGTCACAGAGGAATTTTCATTTCTCCAAGTTCTCCTGCCACCCCTTTCATTTATGAAAACATTGTTGTAAATAGATCACTATACTCACGTAGTAGTTATGTTATTCTTTCCACTGTCTTGTTGTCGCAATTGTCACCAATACTTGGAATTTTTTGATTCTATTATGTTCTAATATTGACTTTCTTTATCTTCAGTGGTGCAACAAATTCTTCTGACTGTAATTTTGGACCTTTTACTTCTCTTTCCCCTTGAACTTTGGTTATCTAAATATCACTTGTCTTTTCTTCTGTTGGGTCATCTTATGTGATGTTGTAACAATGTAACAACTATATGATTGTTTGTTTATTGTGATTCTGATAAGATGTTACAATTTCAACTTCCGGTTCTTAAAAAATATTTTCTTTTATCAACTTTAGTGTTGCATCCATCACTAGATTCTCATGTTCGAATGGAAACATGATTACAAATTTCTATTGCAAATGTGTCCAATTCACAGTTCCTCTGTGTAGTTCCAGTTATGTATACCAATTTCTTGGTATTCCTTCTAATGTATGGATGAATTGATTTGAACATTCCTATAGTTGTATCAATTTCCATTAGGTTATGCATCTGTTTATATGTTCTCTAGGCTGTCATCTTCCATCATATTTATGCATATGTTTATTCTCCTGTTTTGCGCCAAATTTGATGCACAATAATATTTTGCATTGATACCAATCATGGATATTTTCTTTGTGAGTACCCCACCAATGTGCATGTGTTTCTTTCAAGGAAATATCTAAAATTAGTAACCTTTGACTTTCCAGGACTTCTAACTCAAAATTTCCTAAGAATTATTCCAAATCATTTTTACAATAAAAACTTGGAGGTTCTCTTACCTTTGTGCCAACCCATATTAGTGTGTGCATCATTCTTTCACACCTTCCGGTTGATATCTCATGTAAGTTATGTTACCAATTCTCTGGTCCTATGTCAGAATATGAAGCAACAAAACTGATGCTTCTCTAGCTAAGAATCCCATCTACTATTGGGTTAATGTAATCTTCCTCACACACGGTAGTTCTATAGAACTGGTTGATATCTTCTATGATAAAGTTCTCTTTCACTGGTTCAACATATCTTCCACCTTCTGAAGGATATAATGGTGCTATGAATCTATAATATCCTAATTCAAAAATCATTTTTCAAGTCTTCAAGTTGATGATATCCTGATTTTCAAATTCCCAATCTAGTCCCAATAATGTTGGATATGGTGTAGTATTATCCACTATATAAATTATCTCAGAGTCTTCCATAGTGTGAACACCATCTAAATACACTGGTATTCCTTTCAATCGACCAATTGGTACTATCCTATGTTGGTTTTCTATTTTCAACTAAATGGGTGAATAACCCAGTGCAAGTTCCCCCATGCATTGCCATGTTTTCTTAGGAAGAACATTTACCTCATATCCAAAATCTAATATTATGTCACCCATGTTAATGTATCCAATATTTTCATTTTGTCTGAACTCTCTATTTATTATTGTCTTCTTTTGGACATAATTTACTGTCTTTTGTTCTAGTTTTATCTCTTCTTTAGGATTGCATTTTTCTATCAAACTTTGTAATACTTGTATAGATGTTTGATCATTCAATAACTTCAAGAAAGACACCAAAAAATTTCTTATATTACTTACCTTTTTCTAAATACTAACCTATGTTGGTATGATCATATGGAGGAGGCATATCGTATATTGGTCCATCATATCTTGGCTATGTATTCGAAGTAGAAGCAATATTCTCCTGCAAAATTTCTTGTTAGGCCTGCTTGAATGTTTCTTTCTCCTTGCATGCATCAAAATGTTGTTGTGGTGTTATATTGTTTTTGACCCAATGGTGTTGTTTTTTGTTCTAATTTTTTGCATATTCTCTTTTTTTTATTCCACATCGAGTAACTATATTAATATTTTTCCCATCATCTCTATTTTTTGTAGCAATCCTTTAAACATTTTGGTTATTCTGATTTGTTTTGTCCTGTATTTTTGTCAGAAGTATAGGACAATCTTTTGTAGTATGATATGTTGTGCAATAGTACATGCATGTTGTTGGTGGTTGTGTAAAATCCCTTGCATAATGTCCAAGTTGCTGGAAATTGTGGTAGGTTACTATTCCTGTACCTCTTCCAAATCATTCTCTTCCACATCCTCCTCCTCTATTTCCTTGATTGTCTGTGAGCGATGTATTATACTGTGGTACTTGATCATATTGTGGTGGCACTGTAAATTGTTACACATTATTATACTGCAGTGTAGGTTGTCTTGTCCTTAGTTCAACCTACATCCTATAAGCATTCAAGGTCTTTTAATCCTTTATAATTTCCAAGGTTCAACAATACTTATCCTCATGTCCTACAAACGTGCAAAAATTGCAAATTGTACTCTTAGGCATTGTTTGGTATTTTTGCATCATTGGACAATAATAGGGATCATGTCTAGGTGTTTTACATATTTCACGCCATAATATTCCTGTGGGTAATGGATTTGGAAACCCTACTCCAAAATATTGTGTAAATATTGGGAACTCATTTTTGTGGTGTATTTTTGTTCTGCATGAGGTACACCAGACAACTTCCCTTTTTTTCCTTACCTTTGTTCTGATTCAAATTAAATGTCATATTATTGAGATCCTCTCTCATCTCTTGTATAGATGGATATGTATGTTTATATTGATTATCTTCTAGTTGTAGTGATTCTTGTAGAGCCTCAACCTGAGTCCATAAATTTTGTTTCCTCAATGGGTATTTAAAATGTGGAAATAATGCATTTATGAATAGTTTCCTATGTTGCATGTCTATTATGGGATATTTCAACTTACCTTTGAATCACTTGAACTTCTGATCGATTTCCCAAACTAAATCTCCAGGATTCTATTTGATTTCTATCATCTCATTCATATATTGATCTTCTGAACTTGATCATTGAAATTCATTGATTAGTGCCTTCTTTAAATTTGTGATGGTTGTAGGTTCTCCTTGTGGACTATTCACTGCTAGGCTCATAAACTAGTCAAGTGTGTGGTTTCTGAATGTAATTGTGAGCTGAGCCAATTTTGTGTCTTCATCCATGATCTGTTTAGATTCCCAAATATTTTCACATATAAATATATGTTTCTCTGGGTCCTCCGACCCTTGTCCATGAAATTATGCTAATTGAATGGTCCGATCTATTCCTACCATTGTAAAATTTGTGGTACTACTTTCATGTGGTGTAGATAATTGAATACTACTACCTAAACTTGTACTTACACTTGAATTTCCATTGGTCCCTTGACCTATTGGACTCCTTCTGCTAGTAATTATTGGTTGTCTAAAATATTATTTCTTTCCAGATGTCTTAGTCGCATATGGGGTCATGGGTTCCACACTAATTTTGATCTAGATTGGAGTTCCTTGTTATGAACCAGACCCCTCACCTTTGGTTTTTCCGTCATATGTGGAATGTAGGATTTTCTCAATTTGATCTATAGCATGGAGATCCTCTAACTCTTCGTCATCACTTTTCAAGCCTTCCCTCTCAACTATTGCCCTCTTTTTCCTTTTAATATTATATTGGTAGGGTCTTTTGTTGCACATCGTTCCTTATTTATCCATTATTTCCTTGATCTAGATCCTTATCCATGTCTTAGATTGTCCTTAGTGTTTCCCTAATCTCCCCATGCACGCCGAGTTATTTAGCTATCATAATCCATGGTCATCACACTTTTATCATCTAACAAAATATTTATTGACATATAGAGTGATATAATATACCTTCCTCTTGGACCCTTCAAAAAATCATTCTTTGAAACAATGTATGATTTTGCAGTATCGACTGCAAACTCGATAATGAATCCTGCAATAATGTTGTCTATCCAGAAATTGACTGCGTGCATGAATTTGTTGATGACTTTTTGTATATGTGTAATATTTTCAATAGTCCATTATAATGGTATTATCTGGTTAGTTGGGTGAGTTTATTTTAATCTCAATATCCACTCTTGTAGAAAATGTGGAAATTCATAGAAAAATTACTCATGAAGATCAGTGAATATGTACCTTTCCAAATATTGGCACAGTGTATACTTAGGGTTTTTACTGTCTTTCTATGAAACTCAAGCTATTTATTGTTAGCGATCGTTCAATGCCATTTTTAGTTGGGTTTGATGGTATGAACATCCTTTTTTAATACTTCATTCTCTTCTCTTTTCTTCTTAGCAAGTCTCTTCCAATCTATTCTTGTGGGTTCTAGCCAACAACATAACCATTTTTTGGAGGTTTCTGGGTTGGCCCGAGTTCTACTTTAGGTTTCCAACAAAACCCTACAAACCATCAGCCCTTATGTTGACAAGAAGGCAACACTGCACATAGAGAGCACAACTATGTCTCTCACCCAAGATGGATTATGGGTGACTCTAGGACCCAAATGTTTGCAATCTTGGAAGGGAGACTTCTATGGGGATGAGAGACATTCTTTCTACCTCAAAAAACATCATATTTACTATTGTATTCCATCAACATATCATTATCTCTTAGATCTACCACTCAATAATTAGTTTCATTAATTTAGGGTTTATTCTATATTAATTGTCCTATTTATTCTATTGTGCACTCAATTTTCTACTAACAAATTAATCCATTCGTCATAACTAAACATTTTTAATAAATAACAAAAGCATTCCACACAGGGACACAACTTTACCATGGTTCACCCCCTCGACTACATCTAGAAATATTTGGCTATCTTGAATATTTTATTATTCTACATCAAGTTTATAGCGTTGCACACATTACATTTGAAGCTGAAAAGATCGTAGTAAGCTCCATAGTTCATGACTTATGACCTTACCCTCAATTATAATGCTTGATCTAACACATCTCTGTATTTCTACTCATATCTCTATCTCTTCACATACATCTATCTCTAGATATGTCTCCACTATCTCACAACACATATTTATATTACAAAAATGACCAAAAACCTAACCCACTAACCCTAGGTTGATTAAATTTTTACACTTTCTAACTTCCTGATTGCGGCTGGTCCAAAATCCAACCATTTTCCTTATTGATCCGCATCTTTCTTCCTTTCTTTGACATTCCTATTTTCTTGACACTACTTTTCTAGGTTTTCTAGTGCGTTCTCCTTCTTTGGTCCATTACCTAACTTCCTTCATTAATTACTGTGATTTCCCCCAAAATGGCCTGCGCCAACAATATTACAAGATGGACAACTTTCATCTTGACACCAACTTTTCTAGATTTCATTCTGACCCAAATGTCTATACTAAGAAAGTAAGAAGCCATCTCATAATCCGTTTTCTTTGTGTGGATGACCTTATCCTCACCAGTAGTGACCCAAAAATTTTAAACCATGAGAAAACAAACCTTAAGAATAAATTTGAAATGATAGACTTAGGACATTTGCATTATTTCCTTGGCCTCCAAGTTTTTCAAACCAATGAGGATATTTTTGTTTCCTAGTCTAATTATGATTGTGTTACACCTCAAAATTACTCACTTTGATAGTGTCGTAAGTGTCATCATTACAAATGTTGTAAGTGTCACATCTTGTCTGCAAGTGTAGTATCTTGACTACAAGTGTTGCAAGTGTCACAAACATCATACTACCATATTTCTTATGTCATGCCTCTAATGACATCACAAAGACACTTAAGACACCCCAAAGACTAGTTTTGAAGAAGAGAAACTAGTTGACAGGGAGTACAAACCTTTTTCCACTGAAAGAACCACTAAAAAATCAATTTTGGAGAGGAGTGCTCCCCTACCCACTATCAAGGAGTGTTGTCACTCCCTGAGCCTCTTTGGGGGAGTGTTTGAGTGCCTTGTGCACCCTTTTGGGGGAGCGCTAACCTTTTTTGACCAAATTTGTAACGACCCCTTCGTTACGTCTATGAATAGCGAAGTACAAAGAATTTTTTTTTTTTTTTTCTCTTCTTTTTAACAAATAAGACATTAACAACATCACCTAATTCACTAAGGTGACACATGATCAAAAATAAACAAACTCTACATATCATTGCGGAACGAGATTGCAAATATAATGCCAACAATCTCATGATATTATCACCAATAACAATAATTTGCCGAATATAAAACGTTTTTACCTTACCAATAAAAATCATACCTTGGCCACACGCCCGCTTCGGAGATGACCCTCGCGCTGTGCCGCTTGTCCGTTCTCCCTGCCACTTCCGCTTGCCAACCTCTGAAAACTCACCGGTACCTCCCAGCCAAACGCTAGGGGTACTCTGCTTCCCCCTTAGCCCCCCGAGCCGCAAAGGGGCCACACAAGCACCAGAGATAAAATAACGTCTCAACTAGCCTCAATGGCTAAGCTACCACTCCAAACACAACTGAGATATACCCAACTCCTCACAAGCAACCCGTCAAGCCACAACTCGGCAGCGTAACGTTACGCTAACCGTTCCCCCGTTTCTTCCTTCCTTTCCCTTCCTTTTATAGAATTTTGAGACTGACCTGGTTCATAAAGCATTAATTAATTAATTTTTAATGACAACCCTCTAAACGTTCTCCGCCGTCCAAGTGTCACACATGCCTCTGGTTCTCCAAAATTAATTTCTTTTTAATTATTAAAAGACTCAATTCTCTCACTCCCCCAAAAATCGCTCCTTAAATTACTCCTTAATCACTCCTTAAATTTCTCC
>JASDQU010100301.1:596642-636053 GCA_032191745.1 Picea mariana | reverse complement strand
GAAACTGAGTCAATAGCACCTGTATATAGCAATAGTAAAACATCTTGTCATCAATCATGACGCATCATCATCAAGGTTAAGTGGTTCATCATCATAAAAATCCAGATCACTTGCGAGCAAGTGTCCCCAAAGAATAAGTTTTGTCAGAGCACCAGAGCGGGATGTTACAAAATTTTGGGTTTGTTGACGCAAATTAGGGAAGAATCCCTCAATTCCTGAAGGTGGTTGGATTCAAATAGATGGTCAAGGCATGATCTTAGTGAAGATCCTCAACTGAAGGAGAGGAATCCTCAACTTAATGTTATCGGAATAATTGGTAGGTGCGAACACTAACAGATCTCCCTAGATCCACCTAGATCTAGAACAAAACAGGACATGACATGACTATTTCCCTAAGTTATGACCATTGAATTAGCTAGTAGGGAGAAACAAGTGGCATACCTTTGTATTTATTCCTAGTGTCTCTTTTTCTCCCACTTTGCTCTGAAGCTCTCGTGAGGTCAAGACCAAGACAACACAAACCAACCAAAGTGAAGATAGCAAAATATATTCAATCATCAACTTATGTGTATGATCAAGGAATTATAAAATAAAGTGAGAATGACTTTATGGGAAAAGGACATGCCCTTGTATCATATTAATTGAAAGTAGAAGATACAACCTGATCACCTTGATGTCACAAGCTTCCTTTTGGTGGCTCTTGGTTCCAACACACACACTTGCTCGATCCTTGTATGAATAAGATCCAATTCCTCTTGATAGACTTGCTAGAGTCTCCAAGCTCCTGTTCAAGCTAGGTCCTTCACACAATTCCTTCACCAATTCTCCAATTAATATTTCTTAACCTTTTCCATGAGAATCCCATCAATATATAGGAGAGGATGAGATGGTTACTTGGATGAGAATGATCCCACCAAATCAGGGAAACCAGTAAAATGATAAAATTTGAATGTCAACCCATTCTCTAGAAGATTCCCTTCTAGAACCATCGAGACTTCATCTTTTTCCAAGCTTGATAACAAGTTCGAACCCTAGCTATGTAGAACAGTGCAAGAAGTTTGCACCCTAGCTGAAGGCATCTTGTGAGAATGGGTCATTCTCGCACCCTAGGATACAAGCAACCTGCGAACTCTCTTCAAAAATATGTTTTCTGGGAAGAGATGAATGCCACTTTTCTTAGGAAAAAGTTCTTGTTAGGAGCCTGATTTCACCATCATCAATACACCATCAATATGACCAAAATCATGGGTAACAGAATGCCCCCCAAAGTATGAGGCCAGAATCAATGACAGCTGAAATACTTTGTAAACTGCGTGTGTGTGTCGGAAACCAGGAGCACACCTAATCGAAAACCTACAAACAACCAAGCATATGCAAAATATCATATTAGTTCTGAGGTAGGCATTCCCATACTCAGATCACAGATGGATGACATTATAAGCATAGGTCATGGCCACCAATCATACACTGTGGATCCATGCCATCAAAATATTGCATAGCCACTAGGAATACACTGTAGATCTATAAGAGAAAATTCAAATTGAGACGACATAGCCACGAGACATACAAAGTGGATCTATGTGTTGCAAATTAGATATATTCCATCGCAACCTGGACAAAGAGATGAGATCTAGGGTCTTCAATATCATCACTCGAAAGTATGAATCTAACCATGTGATTATAAGTGTTGAAGTCAAACATGGTAGAAGCCACTTGATTACCGATCAATGATGAAACCATTAACAAGTGCGAGGGAAATCACCATTAATGTCAATGACTCCCAAGGTACACTAGTACAATCCACCGAATGTGAATGAATGAGTTGAGGTCGAACATCCGACGGAATCTTTCGATCAGGGGTCAATGATGTAAACCCACTTTCAAAAGCGAGGAAACCTGCCATTGAGGCATGCAAGTTCCAAGGTACCAAAGAATTTCTAAGTCTTGTTTCCAGATAATGAGCTGAAGTCGATGAAACAAAACTTGTCACAGGAGGGCCTTGATGTATCCCCCATCAATGACACGAAATGAGTAACAGATTTTGAAGGTGAAACAAAGTATGATATAAGTTGGACTGGACACAGGGAAGGCTAACATGGAGAGAATGGACAACTACAGATGGCCGACTCAATAGAGGTTTCAGATGAACTTCTCTTGAACATATGAATGACATGACCAATGATTTGGCAGAATTGACTCATATACGACACGGGGTATGACCTTGTATAAAATCGAATCAGAGACAAATGGATTTCTCAAACTAGCTTCAAATAATGAATAGGGGGGTGTCATGTTCAAGAGCGACACTTACTGCCAATTAATATGAATACGAGAACACATCCCTTTCCCAAATTTCCCCCCACCATTTCTGGCGAGTACCTCTTTATTTTTACGCAAGCTTGAGGAGGATAACATATGCTTGTTGATATAAGCTCATATTTCGGAGCATGTTTAATGAACCCTATGAAGGAGTGGTTTGGTCCCATTATGGGTCTGTCGATGTTTGTTTAATGAGTCCAAAGATAGAAAAATCGAAGGTTTTTCATGATTATAGAGTCTGGAAAAACACTTAAAAGAGAACTCTCTCAGTTCCTTTTTCATAAAATAGTTTGATGAGACTGAAAAAGAGATAAATTATCACCCAATATATGCTTTCTTCAAATACTTTAATGAGTGTGAAAATAGCCAGGTTGCTCGGCTATCTTTTCATGTTTAGAGAGTCTGAAAAGAGCTTAAAGAGGACTCCAAGGGGGTTCCTTTTTCGTATAACCTTGTTGAGTCCAAAAAAGTGATAAAAGTGTGCTCGATCGCATTCTCATGTATTTTCAAGTGTGAGAACGGACAAAGACCAAGCTCGAGGTTTTGTACAAAAACCATAAAAAAACAATCAAAACATGCGATGAAGAAGAAAAAATATCCGCATCCCTGTGCATGAACATCAAGGTCGTTACGTCTGCAAAAGTTGCACTCAAAAGGGCATTAGGCATTAGGTTTTAATAAATAAACAATTATAAAATCCAATAACAAATGGTAAAAGTAAATATAAAGGGGTAAAAGTTCTTTTTACCATAATCATTTTAACTTTACCAATATTTGAGTCCAAAACCCCTCTTTTGCCCTTGAATTTAGGCGCTCGATTGCGGGAGTTATGAGCATCCATTTGACGAACCGTCTCTGGCAGTGAGGTAAGCTTCCTATCCTCTACCTTTTCATGGTTTGATTTTTCATTTTCATTGGCAAAAAACATAGTTTTGAGTTTTCTTTGGGGGTTAAAGTTGCGCTCAGCCATTCTCGCAGGCCAGCCACACGAGACCTGCGAGAATGACTCATTCTCGTAGGTGACCTCAAAGGCACCTGTGAGAACCTCGCACTGTGCCTAAAGGGCACCTACGAGAATCGTAAAGTGGAAATTTTTTTAAATTTTTGCTCAATGAAAAAGATATCAAGTGTTGAATAGAGTTACTAACTTTCTTCTTATGCTTCTTATGCAAGTATTTGGCCATCACCATGGTTCTAGAATGGCATGAAAGAGAGAACAAAGAAGATGATGCCATTGCCGAAAATCATCCGGCCACCATTGCCTCTTTACGAGACTGTGGTCTTCTAAAATTCTTTCGTATCCCGGGCATGAGGGCCCAAGTCAGGTTATTGGAGTACCTTGTGCATATGTGGGATCCCGACCAGCAAGTATTCCATGTAGGGGTCCATACATTGTCCTTGGATATTGAGGACATTTACTTCTTGACAAGACTATCATGGAGTGGGTACCATGTGAGCCTGACTGGTAGCAGAGGTGGTGGGTTGCCCATGAGTGAGTACTACCACTTGCATTGTATTCCAAAGGCAAAGAGGAGCAAAGAGAAAGTAGCCATTTGAGGAGTGCAGGATTTGACCCTCTGCACTATTTTGTTCACCATTGCTCATGTGGCTAGGTGCACTTCTCCTCACATGGCTCTCTAGAGATACTTTCAGTATGCCATACAATGTACTGAGCCTCATGTTTTTAACTCGGCAGACGTAGTGCTTCGTAGCATGAAGAGGCAGTTAACCAAATGCAGGTGAGGTGACCTGAAGAAATTCAGGTATGGGTCTTTTTTGGTGTCCTTCTTCCTTGAGAGGTTTTCCTTGCTGAGGCTGTAGGTTGAGTGGGATTTACCGGCTCCAACAGATCCAAGAATGTTGAGGTGGTGTCAGCTCATGGCCTGGCATGTAGCTAGACCAATTATCAAGTATAATGATGTCTTCTTCAATTGGTTGTGAACACAGATGCTGATGGTCGATGATTATGCTTATGCCGGGTTGGATTTCCGAGGAGATCCAGACTTGGTCTTTCCCGAGGGTGCTCAGTGGGGGGATCTTGGTAAGAAGTACACATTTTTCTTTTTAAATGTTTTTGTGAATTTAATCATATACAAATGCTTTTTATATGTTCGTCCAAGGTATAAATACAAAATTATTTTTTGATGACATAGACGTGGGGCCTTACCGACCTCCTGGTACTTATCCTATTCACTTATGAGGAGAGGTGGATCTAGTTCCACGATGGGACGCCGAATATTATGAAGCAGTGGAACAAAACCTAGAGGGCTTGACAGCAGACATTCCGGACATGCCCCTTGGAGAGGTTCCACAATGTTATCAGCGTCATACAGTAGAAGTGTCAGAGTCCATTGGCCGACTGCTTCGTAGGGTTTCCTGAGAAGTCATGTGTTACCATGAATGTCATCCATGACATCACTTTGTAGAAGCTATAAGCTTTAGATTTTGAAATTTTGGTCCTCGGATAGAACTTTTTTGTAAAAACTCTTTTGATCGTTATATATACATATGACTTCTACCGGTTTATCTTGTGTTGTGTAAAAATTGATGTGATTAATTTATAAATGACCCAAATGTATGTCTAATACATAATTAGCTAATGCATCAGTTAATGTATTTAGATGTCTAGGAATATGTTGATATTCAATATAATCAAAATGTATGTCTAATACATAGTTAGCTAATGCATCAGTTAATGTATTTAGATGTCTAGGAATATGTTGATATTCAATATAATCAAAATAACGTTCCAAGAGGAGAATTCACAAATAAACCTGTAACAAAGTAGGACTTCGAATAGTATAGACATTACTTAACTGTAGTACTATGAGCTGCGAATCAAGTTGCACAACCAAATGACAGATTCTGAGCGAGATAGTAGTAATCAACAATTCGATAATGGTGCTATACTCTACAATATTGTTGGTCGCACGGTCGAGACACACACCTCGTAAGGAGACAAGTTCATTTGTAGGGGCATAAATTTCCCATGCAACAGAAGCAAGGTTCTGAGTACTACGGCTAGCGCCATCAACGAAGCCAATGTAGGGTAGCGAAGACTCTAACATCTGGAAATCAAGCACAATGTCACATAAGGGCAGAGACCAGATAACGACAAAAACAATCTACAATAAGACACAAGAAGTATGATACAATAAAAATACAGGTACTCGTGCACAGGTGATCTTATGCATAGTAATTCTTCAAGTACAACCCATTTCTGGGTTCACTCAAAGGGATACCATCATAATCTACTAACTCATAAGCCCCTTTTTCCAAGACTCATATAACAATATAAGGACCTTGCAACATGGCTTCAAATTTTCCAACTCCTAGCATATATTGATCTTGTTCATAGAGGAGAACGAGATCTCCTTCAAAGAAAATGCGAGGCTTGACATGTTTGTCGTATTGGGCCTTGACACATTTTTTCTGAGCTTCTATGACTAGGGTAGCATTGCCTCGAGTT
This sequence comes from Picea mariana, assembly GCA_032191745.1. Lineage (NCBI taxonomy): Eukaryota > Viridiplantae > Streptophyta > Pinopsida > Pinales > Pinaceae > Picea > Picea mariana. Next base: position 630,265 of record JASDQU010100301.1, on the reverse strand, counting down.
TCGTCTAGTCGCATAAGATACAATAGACGTTCTTCCTCAGCAAAAGTGTTTGGTAGGAGTTCAACAACTAGTTTTAAAGAGGGTATCTCGCATTCAATTTGGAGAATGGCTTCCAAACCATAGACTAACCGGAAAGGTGTAAACACAGTAGTGATTTGAAGGATGTCCAGTAAGCCCACAATGCTAAAAACAACATTGTGTGCCAACTTGTTTTGTGAATCCCTATCATTCATCAGAGCATAGTTATGAGAACTTTTTTAATTGCTTCGAGTTGGGCATTGTCTTGTGGGTAATAGGGCATCGAGTTTTCATGGCGAAGACCCAAATTTTCAGTGAGTTCAGACATCATGAAGTTTCTAAAGTGGCTACCATGATCAGTGACAATAGCCCGAGGAACACCAAAACGGGCTATGATGTGATTAAAAATAAATAATGCAGCGGACTTTCCAGTGTTGTCAAATGTTGGCATCCCCTTAGCCCATTTCGTAAAGTAATCTACGGCTACAATAATGTATCCATGCCCCCTGACCGTGTGGGGATGACATGTCATGAAATTGATGCCCCATTTTGCAAAGGGACCAATGGATACCACAGGGTGAAGAGGAGTGGGATGTGACCGTATCTTATGATTATAGGTCTAGCAAGCATGGCATTTTTGGAAGGCGATTATGCAGTCATTAAATAAAGAAGGCCAAAAATACACTGCTCATAAGATCTTCTAGGCAATAGCATACCCAGACATATGACCACCATAGGCTCCAGAATGGCATCCATTCAAGGCTTTCTCGGCTTCGTCGAATGTTAGGCAGCGTCGAAAAACTGAGTCAATCCCCCGACGATAAAGAGTATCCCCAAGGATAATATATTGACGGGCTTAGTAGCGTATTTGATGTCGGTCAGTACTAGACAAAGTTGGCCAGAAAGTCTAGGTTTGGAGATATATGATGATATCGCCATACCAAAGATCATCAGAGCTAATGAGGAAAAGTGATTCATCGGGTAATGAATCAACTGCTACATTTTCTGTTTCAAAATAAGGAAAGTTGCATATCAACTCAGTAAACACTAAGGATTTCTTGGACTTGGCACATTCGAATCCAAAGTCAAACTCCTAGAGTATCATAATCCATTTGGAGTATTTCCCCCCTAGAAATTGACGTGTGAGAATGTGTTGCATAGGATTCCAGTTAGAAATCACTGTAGTCTTGTGAGAGAGGATATAGTGTTGGAAGCATTGGACTGCTTGGATGGCTGCCAAGGCCAGTTTTCAACATGTAAATACTTGGTTTCGGTAGGTGTTAGACTTCGACTCAAGTAATACATAACATGTTCATCGTTAGCATCATCCTCTTGGACAAGAACCATACCAATGGTGTAAGCTGAGCCTACAAGGTAGAGGAAATAATCACGACTGTAATCGGGGGGAAAGAGAAGTAGAGCATGTGTTAGGGACAATTTCAAATCTTCGAAGGCTTTGTTTGCAATGGTATCCCATACGAACTCAGACCCCTTTTTTAGGAGCCACATAAATCCACAAGTTATCTCGGTGTAATTTGGGATAAAACGACAAAGAAATTTTGCTTTCCCCTACAAAATTTGTAACTGGCGAAGTGTAGAAGGAGGAGGGAGATTAAGGATCACCTCAACCTTTAAAGGATCTACCCTAATCCCTTGACATAAAAAAATAAAGCCTAGAAGTCGGTCATATTCCACGCAGAAAACACACTTGTGAGGATTCAAGCGTATACGGTAAAATCGACAGTAAACGAAAATGGCTCAGAGGTGGGTTGGATAATCGACTCAGTGCATTGAGTGAGCAGGTAAATCATCTAGATATGGTTTCATGATGTACTTGATATCATGGAAGGCATAAGACATAGCGCATTGAAAAGTTGCGCCAACGTTATTGAGACCGAAGGGGAGTTTTCGATAGGCAAAAGTACCCCAAGGACAAATAAAAGAAGTCTTATGTTGATCCTTGGGAACAATGTTGATTTGATTATACCTAGAGAAACCATCCATCAGAGAGAAGATTTCACTTCTGGCGCAATCGTCGACAATCTGATCGATGAAGGGGGTAGGAAAGTTGTCTTTGGGACAAGATTTGTTGATATCCCTATAATAAACGCATACAAGGATTGTGCCTTGTTTCTTATCGATCAGGACAATATTGGAAACCCAGTCAGTGAGGGCCACTAGGCAAATAAATTCATCTTTTAGAAGTTTTTCGACTTTGAGCTTGACAGAAGCCGCTTTACGTGGGTGAATTGGACGAAGGCGTTGCCGGACAGGTTTAGCGTCGGGGTATGCATTGATATCATGTATCATAATGTCGGGGTCGATACCTGACATTTCTTCGTAGCTCCATGAAAAGATGTGATGTAGGAGCATCTCTCCATGTTAGCTAGCCAGCCAGCCAACCACGTCAAGCACGTGCATGCAAAGGTTGAAGAGAGGCGCATCCCTCATCTTCAATTTTGTAATTAAATGTAATTAATGTTTAGGCTGTTGAGCCATGGAGCCATGCCTTTATGCAAGCATTAGGTAGATAGGCCTTTAATGTTTTGTAAGGCTGAGATCTAGATCCGATGCTGGACTAGACAACCCATTCAATGGAATTGAATAGGGTAGGTAGGTTGGAGGGAAGAGCTCGAAGAGCCCCCTCATGTAAAAAGAGGAATGGTATCTCTTTGGTAGTAGGTTGGAATAGCTAGAAATCTGTGAGTAGTGAGCAGAAGAGAAGGAGCCGAGACCTTGTTATAGGCCGTTCTCAAGAACACCTTGTAAATACAGGCATTTTCCATATTTAATACAAAGAGAAGTTTTCCTGCATAATCATGCATTGAATGAATGTCTGTCAGTGTTCTTCGTATGATATAGATGTATGCTGTAGGTTTTAATTTGTAGGAGTGTGTCTGATTTCAGGGGAAAGTCTTTGAGGCTTCACACTAGGAGGGTGTGACAGAACACTACGTGTTCTGATAGTCATGCACAGAGGTTGCACTTCTGAATTCTATGGGTTCAGACAAAGACGTGCTATGGCACAAGAAATGAAATCAAAAACTCAGGAAAAGACCTATGAGGTTGCTAAATACCTCAGGAGGCAAGGTTGTGGGAGAAGAACACAGTTGCAGATAGAAACTCTGAGGAGTTTTGTGAAGCTCTGCCAAGTGGGCATTGAGCATATGCACAGTGGTGCATTGAGAAGAACTCTATTGTGAGTTCAGAAAGAGAACCAGAATCACTGAGGATTCTGAGAGCTCTGCTAGGTGGGCATTGAGTGGGTGCATAGGCACAGGAGAAGAGGACATAACTACTGAAAGTTTTGGGAGAAGATACTCTACCAGGTGGGCATAGAGACAGTGTGCAGACAAGCACAGGAGAAGAGAACTCTTTGAGTTCTGTATTCTGAAGGAAGAATCCACCGAGGGATCTTCACAGGGTTGCTGAACACCCTACAGACTCAACAAGAGGTTGTTTAAGAAGAGAGATAGACAAGAGGTCATACAAGTTCTCCATCTGAGGGAGAAAGGAAAAAGAATTGAGTTTCCTTGGAGGTCGAAGCTACAGGAAAGCTCAGGACGGATAGCACCTTTGTGTACATGTGACTACCCTGCAGAGGCACAGGAGTTGAAGAATCCTTCGAGGGTTTGAAGGAAAGGAGAGCTCAGGAGGGTCATCATTTTTATATGCGCGACGAAGCTTCAAGAGTGAGGAGTTCACAGAGGAGAAGAAAGGCCAAGGTTGAAGCCTCTGGAAGATTAAAATTCTTCCAAGTCTCGGAAGACAGTGTGCAAGCTCAGGAGGGAGAGCACAACCGCCGTCAGATCGGCTAGAGAAGGAGATATGGACCATTGGTTTCTATGTCCAGGGAGGATTAGAGGAAGAATACAGAAGGGGGAGATCATGAGCCATTGGATCTCTTTTGGAAATCCTATCAGCCGTTGGATCAGACAGGAGGTGCACGGGGTTTAACCCTTCTCACGCCAGGCAGAAGTCTCGACAGGTATCGAGATATTGACGTTCGTGAAATCAAAAATCTTGTGGACAGGAGATTGGGAATATCCATGGTAAAGGTCCTGGGAAAGATCTAGACCATCCATTTGAGGAGACACATGGAGGAGATCGAGATACCCATCGGTATATCGGCTACCGGGGTTTTGAGTTGACAGAGGATTTTTTTCATCGGAGCATCGAAAACTCTGAAATAGTGAGATTGGATCAGGGCTATCCATCAGTTGGGGACACATGGAAAAGATCCAGATTATCGAGGAAAGTCCCAATAGAAGGTCGAATCGGTGCATTAGAGTTCGACATTTCGCGAGTCCTAAAAANGGTAAAGGTCCTGGGAAAGATCTAGACCATCCATTTGAGGAGACACATGGCGGAGATCGAGATACCCATCGGTATATCGGCTACCGGGGTTTTGAGTTGACAGAGGATTTTTTTCATCGGAGCATCGAAAACTCTGAAATAGTGATATTGGATCAGGGCTATCCATCAGTTGGGGACACATGGAAAAGATCCAGATTATCGAGGAAAGTCCCAATAGAAGGTCGAATCGGTGCATTAGAGTTCGACATTTCGCGATTCCTAAAGATGAGGCGCTCAGGACATCAGAAGTCGTGAAATCGCAAAATGGACGTGGACCATCCATCTTGAAGGGACGCGTGGTAGTGAGCAAGGCCTTCAGAAAAGGTCCCGATAGGAGAGCCACATCGGGAAATCATGAATCGGGATATCGAGAATCCTGTGGACAAGAAGTCCTTGCAATTTGGAATCGCGAAGTCCGAAACCTTGACAAGGAGGAAAGCTCCAACATGGGGGGGGGCAGCTGTCAGCATATTGGAGAAGAGGGAAGTCCCTATAGAGATCAGGGACCGTTGGTTTCATAGGCGATCACAATCGTTGATCGTGCTAAAGGTGAACATGAGTTTCTACTGACGTCACATCGGGAGTCAGAGGATCGAGAATTCTGTGGATAAGAGGTTTGATACATTTCAACCTTGGAAACCACGAATCCCGATAAGAAGTATGACTGTGGTCATATAAGGGAAGGTCATGTGGGCCACAAGTATAGCTCAGAGGGCTAACGGAAGTTGGAGCACATCGGGGTTGTGAAGCCTAAAACCCTGAAAGGAGATAAGGCTGCGGTCTTATGTGGACTGATCAGATGGATTAGGGCGTAGTAATATAGGGCTAAGGCAAAAAGGGGCACATCAACAAATCAGATTTCGAGAGATCGAGAGAAAAAAAAATCTTGGCATTGGGAAGAAGAATCCCCGAAACCCGAAAGCATATGCATTTCCTATTGTGAAAAGAGCAGTGGTCGTATACAAAGGCCGAGACAGGGAAAGAAGGACCTATGGATCGGGTTTTGACAGAGATTCCAACAGGGAATCAAGAGAGACACTTCGGCTTGAGGGTAAAATTAGAACAATCCTTTTGACCAGGAGATTGGGTGCAGAGACCCTATGGGGTATGTTGGTCTGCATTACATCAAGATGTCATGAAACTCTTTGAAAAGGGACGTGTAGGTGACGATTTCATCAGGGGAACATGAAGCTCCGATATGCACATTTTTTACAATTGCAGGTTTGATGGATATGTCGAGGGGAATAGTGGGTGAGATATTGATTAAGCTCCCTTCGGAAAACACATCATGTGTGGACTCGAGAATGGTTGAGATGATGAAAATGGTCAATGGGGTCGAGATCCATTGGTAGTTCTCGATGGTATGTTGCTCCAGGAAGAGGATGAAACGATGATGTCCATCATCCCAAGGGGTGTCTTCCATGATAGACATGATCATCTCATCTATGGGAAAATGACATGGAAAGGATTTGGAGATAACTCACCAAGAGAGGGGGTAGAAGATATTGTCGAATGAATGGCCTGATAGGCGAATTCAACAAGACTAAACAACATTTTGTTGCCGTAACGAAGATGATCTCCAGGGTGAGGTACTATCCATGGTTTGTGAGATGCAGGAGTTCCATGAATCGAGGTGGAGATCATGTTGATCGAGGCAATGGACAAGTGTGGAACATCAGGTGGTGGAATGGGGAAAGTACCCATTAACGAAGAGTCTTTGAGAAGGCCTACACCGACGCTCTCATAACCCGGTGGGGTTTTAGCGATCAACGATACGTTGCCAATACGAGTATCCGAGTTAAAGAAGGCTAATTGGTCAATGGTGACTACCTTCCCTTGATGTGGGAAACGTACCACATGAAAAAGGGTCAACACAACTGCGGGCATGAAATCGATCCAGCTGCGGCCAAGAAGAAGATTGTAATCAAGAGGAGCATCAAAGACTTCCAGTTCGAATTGGACCATTTTGCCTTCTAACGTGATTGGTAATGAAGGAAGGACACCGCAAGGCCTAAAACTAGAGCCATTGAAGGCTTTGAGAGTGTTCTAGGATTCATTCAAAGAGGGAGAGCTAATGGCTTTCCAGCAAGTAAGAGACATGACACACGTCGAGGCACCCTCTTCGATAACGGTTCAACAAATGTTTTTGTTAGAGACAATCACTTAGATTTGGAACGTGAGTTGAGGGGGTAACCTTGGAATGTGATCTTCCAAGTCAAAAATTATTAAATTTGTGTTCGTTGGGTTGATTCCATTGATAGCTTTCAATAGTTCCTTCCATTGTGTGGGAAAACTTTGAAGGACTTCGAGGGCTGACATCGTAGAAGGTGCTTGGGCCAGATCTTCAACAATGTTGTAGTTCTGGGCTGCACGAGCATGAGGATTGAAAGCCAATTTCTAAACAATGCCCTTTGGGGGGGGTCGAAGAACTGTGTCAAGGCTTGGTCATTCAAGATGAAGAGGATTGTTGGTAGGTGGAGTCGTAGGAGAGGGTTGTACCAATGAAGGAGGTGGGTCATCAACCTTCTCTTTAGAGGGAGAATAATCTTTGTCTTGAGTGGTGAGTGCAATGTCGTTCGTCTTTGAATTTCCAGTACACATCAATACATAGGATGTAGTAGAAGGGGAGGGTTGGTCATGAATGACCAATTGGGCCTGTTGTTGAGACGGGAAGGGTTGGGACAAAACGGCCGGAGCAGGTGGTTTTGGGGCTCCTTGAAGGAACTTAGTGACGTCGATGTGTCATGGACAATCCTTTGTGTAGTGATCATCACCATAGATAAGACAAGGGTATTAAGATTTGCGCTTATCCCTATCGTCAACAAATGGAGTTTTGGTTCGCTCTGCTTGAAGAGTATTTTTGTCCTCCTTATTCTTACCCCTTCCCTTTTTGGATTTTTTTTTACCGGCTTGGGTAGATTAAACTGCATTTACCTCAGAAGTCTTTCCAGTTGGAGGGGCAGGAGATAGATCATTTTGAACATTAGAAGAAGCAGGTTTGGGGTTGGTGCTTGAGGCAGAATGTGGTTGGGCATGGAAAGTGCCAATCACACTGTCGACTGCATGAGAAGCAATTGGAGTAGTTGAAGTGGTGGAAGTGGAAGGACGAGGTGTGTCAGGTAGCAAGTTGTAAAGGGTACCTGTTTGTGAGTAAATGAGGTCAAGGTATTGAGAAAGACTTATGGCCTGCTCTTCCGTGACCACTTCACCCATGCTGATGTCATGACCAATGTCATTCACAAAAGATTTTGTGAACCACTTTGCCAGCAATTGATCGGGAAGTTTGAGTTTGATGAGACACCATCTCTGTCGCCACTCATGAATGTGATCGGATATATGAGTGGCTTTGTTTTTTATGAAAGAACTCAAAATCTCAGTCCCCATTTCATAATGGATTGGTAACTGCTAGTGGGTGAAGAAGGCCATAGCTAAGGTATTGAAGTCAGTGAATAAACCTCATGGTAATTCATTATACCACTTCGCAGCAGAACCCGTGAGGGTCCATTGAAAAAGACATAAATGAATAGAGTCATCCATCAATGAGTTGGATGAGCACCAGAGGTGAAAAGTCATGACGTGATTGTTCGGGTCCTCTCCCGCTTTGTCGTCGAATTTAGGGATGTCCGATGGTAGCTTGGTTGTTATAGCAGGCCATTGGGGAGAGTGACGAATTGGATCATTTAAAATCCTTGACAAGTCCAGGAGATCCAAAGTGACCAAGAAGGGTAACTGTCGATTCACATACGGGTACTGGTGGCTTTGGGGAGGAAGCCCCATCGGAAAACTAGTAGGACCATAAGCAGTCTGCATATATTGTGAACACCCAGGCAGATTCGGTGGTGGTTGTAGAGGAAAGTATCTCATGGGATTGTATCCTTGAACAGGGATGTGAGTTTGAGAATTTGAGCCCCAAATAGGATTGGACATGCCTGGATATGGTTGGCATGTACTAGGGGGTATAACGGATGCAGCTAGAAGTTGTTTCCCCCCAGTCGATTGAGGAGTATGTTGTATCAGATGATTCCAATACTGGGCCAAGGATGGAGGTATGTTTTGTCCATAAGGTGGGGTTTGTCCTCTAATCGGGGGTTGTGTTCCAATTGGGGGTAGTGTTCCAATTGGGGGCAGTGTTCCAATTGGGATTTGCATTCCAATAGGAATTTTCCTGCCAAGGGGGGCTTGAGTCAAACCTCCTTGGTGAAATTGTCCACCAACGAGAATCTGGTAATTTGGTGTGAATGATGGAATATTTCCACTAGGATTAATACCACCAGTGGAGGATGAGAAAGGTCCTCCAAAAGGGGGTTGAGGAAGTGTCGGAATGAAATTGGGAAGAGAGTGCCCAGAAGAAGAAGGACCACCAGGAGTGTCGGATGGGGTTTGCATAGGAGTGGGAATGGAAGAATTCAACGCATGGTATCTGGGAGGTAGTGTCGGGGTGACACTGGTCCTGAGCGGTGTGCCAATGGGGGCTTGACTAACCACGGTAATCCCGGTGTGAATACTCATAGTATCTGTGTAATAGACCTTTTCTATAGGGATGGTCAAGATGTGGTCAGATCGCGGGGCATTCGTACCAGGAAAATAATAGGCAGTAGTAAATGGTACTATGTTTGGGTTATAGGTTTTGGAGAGCACAGGTGAGATGGTGATTTCAATGCCTGATCCTACACCAAAAAGATCCCATCTAAAAACGCCCGTAGACCAAAAAGGGTCTTGGCCCTCTATTCCTGGAAAGGGTCCAATCGGTGATCCAGAAGACACAACAACTAAGTCTCTGGAATAATTCACTCGCATAATCTATCTCTCAGAATCAGGGTGAAGTCGAAAGTCCTCTCGAGTATTGCTAATTCAGAAATGTTCTAGAGAGTCGGTTTGTTCCACTTGTGGCGTGTTGACATCTTGGACTTCACTCTGTTGAGGAGATCCCTCAGGTGAGCTTGTAGGCAGGGGTTGAGAACCTTCCATATGCTCTGTATATAAACCCTACATTCTACGTGAATGACGTGGAGGATCTATTTTGAACAAGTTACAAACTTACGAAGAAAATCTTATAGTCAACTTGGGTAAACAAACAACAGACACTAGTAAACAAAATCTAGGAAACAATACCAAGCAAATGAGACCTTCTAATTCCGAAGTCACTAGTTGGTGATGAAATCCAACATCACAACAACGAGATGAGAAGGGGCTAGGCTAGGGTGGAAAAGTTACGCTGATGACCTACTTAACGGACTTACACCCTGGTGCAAGCTCCCACACATAATCCTGGGTATACCTTCCAAGGAGCCCGAGTGAGTTTGGCCAACGTCGATTCAGGTACCGTGAATACTTTCCCCTTCACAGTCACCTTGTGTAATAACCTAGAAAGATAGGCCACTAAGGTTACCACCGACAACAATAAAGCCTGGGGGGACAGTCGACAGTCTGATCCACACGCAAGGGCAGAGTATCTAGCCCGAAATCAACTCAAGAGGCTTCCACTCATCATTGTGGGTATACCTCCAAGTGACCCTCAAAATACATGCAATCTCTACACCAATATCAACAAAGTAGAGTGAGTAACTCTGTCAATATCAATGCGACCTCGGGTTTGACCCTTGTGTGAGAAGGGATTCCCAGGAAAAAATGTTGTAAATGGAATTTGACACTCCTTAACACAAGATTCTATTGTGTGTTTTGTGCTTTGGAGAGTGCATCTCTCTAACTATTCCAAAGCGCTAGCCTAGCTAAATGTTGGTGTAATAGAGCCCTGGAAAAGAGTTACTAGTTAAATTTTACAATTGTGCAATGTTATTAAGGGATGTTGTTACTCAAACGAAACGGAGATGAAACTGATGTTGTATGAGACTCTGACCCAACGATGGATATATAGGAATGAAAAATATCAATTTTCATTCAATGAATCCTATGTATGGGAGGGAAAGAGAAGTTTTCTGGACCAATCTTGAACTACGATACACAATGTCCTTTAAAATGCAATTTCAACGAATCACGCAATAATGACAATTCTCGATTGTTTCTTTTTCAATAATTTCAACAATTGATTTTCAATATTTTCAAAGACGAAAATGCTTTTGAAAAAAAAAATGTTTTTTCACTTTTCAAAAAGGACCTACACCATGATGGTGAAAGTGAGGAAAACCGAAAACTAATGAACAAGCAATAAACAAAAACCCAAACCAATCTTTCAATGGAAACAAAAATGACAAGCATACCAAACTAGTATTTTCAATTGCATGAGAAAAGTAATCTTCCAAATAATGAGAAAATTAGAAAGACAAAGAATCCCAACTTTCAACTGATCATCGGTTCTTAACCAAACAAGCACTCAGATTCCAAAATCAGAGAGTATATCTTTTCCAAGAAAAGTCAAGAGATGAAAGTCTAGAAAAAGATGGATAGGAAGAGCCTTTGATTTTTGAAGACTGATCGTGCACAAAATTCAAAGACAAGAAAACATCAACCAATGGTCCAAGAAGTTCTTTTTAGACACCTATACTGATTTGGGCAGCTGAACATGCAAAAATCTTAAATCCAAAATTTTGAAAAGAGGGTTCGCAGGCTATCAGTGTTACACAGTGCGAGAATGGATCATTCTCGTAGGCTAGCTTTGAGGAGAGTGTGAGAATATCACACTGGACTTAAAAGCAAAGTGCGAACTCAAAGTATTCTCGTAGGCCATTGTGGGGTCTAGTGTGAGAATGTCTGAAACTAGGCAAATTTTTGGAAAAAGACAAAAAAATTGAAGGGACTTTTGGACCCAAAGGGTCTATCAGGGTGTCCTGAAGACTCAGATATTGATAGGAATGGATAAAGTTAAGGAAAGAGAAAATGGCCAAGGAAAAACACCAAAAACCACAAATAAAACGGGTTTCCTCCCCAGTGGAGTTGCCAATTTTGTTATCGGACTAATCGGTAGGTGTGGACACTAATAGATCTCCCTAGATCCACCTGGATCTAGAACAAAACAGTACAGGACATGACTATTTCCCTAAGTTATGACCATTGAATTAGCTAGCAGGGAGAAACAAGTGACATACCTTTGTATCGCTTCCTAGAGTCTCTTTTTCTCTCGCTTCACTCCGGCACTCTTGTGAGGTCAAGACCAAGACAACACAAACCAACCAAAGTGAAGATAGAAAAATATATTCAATTGTCAACTTATGTGTATGATCAAGGAATTACACAATAAAGTAAGAATGACTTTATGGGAAAAGGACATGCCACTGTATCATATTAATCGAAAGTAGAAGATACAACCTGATCACCTTGATGTCGCAAGCTTCCTTTTGGTGGCTCTTGGTTCCAACACACACAATTGCTCGATCCTTGTATGAAGAAGATCCAATTCCTCTTGATAAACTTGCTAGAGTCTCCAAGCTTCTGTTCAAGTTAGGTCCTTCACACAATTCCTTCACCAATTCTCCAATTAATCTTGCTTAACCTTTTCAATGAGAATCCCATCAATATATAGGAGAGGATGAGATGGTTACTTGGATGAGAATGATCCCACAAAATCAAAGAAATTAGTAAAATGATAAACATTTGAATGCCAACCCATTCTCTAGAAGATTCCCTTTTAGAACCATAGAGACTTCATATTTTTCTAAGCTTGAGAACAAGTTCTCACCCTAGCTATGTAGCACAGTGCGAGAACTTCACACCCTAGCTGAAGGCAGCCTGCGAGAATGGGTCATTCTCGCACCCTAGGATATAAGCAACCTGTGAACTCTCTTCAAAAATATGTTTTCTAGGAAGAGATGAATGCCACTTTTCTTAGGCGAAATTTCTTGTTAGGAGCCTGAGTTTACCATCATCAATACACCATCAAGATGACCAAAATCATGGGTAACACTTACCCCAAAGAACTCTCAAATGGTTGGGCCTCTCCAAGGTTATATAAGGAGGCCTTATCATGGTGAAAGGTACAATGGAGATTGAGAATTACATCAAACTTATGATCTCATGAGTGAGATGTAATCAAATAAATCAGTGGAGATTATTTGAGCAAAGGGGTTGATAAGGAGAACTAGAAGAAGCTGCTACACCTTCATTCAAAGGATTGTAAGTATTTTTTACTTGTTCTCATTAATAATCAATGCTTGGTCTGTTTGTTTCAAACTTATGCTTGTTCCATATGAGTTTGTATGCAGTAGATGGATCTATATTTGAGCTAATCTCAGTAGAGTAGGAAGTCCATTATATCTTTGTTTGTTTTGCGGGACCTATCAGGGAGCTCAGGATCGAAGCTCAGTCTGGACTTTGCAAGGACAAACATCGCTAATAAGGTACATATATTTCTCCTTCTCTTTAATTTATTATCTTGATTAGATCTAAAAGGAAGTCAGTGTCCATGTTAATCACTTTTCTGTCTTGGCCTTGGGAGTCTAGAGACCAAGAGGGAATCCACTTGTCCATAGGGGGATTCACCTACAACAGGAATTGGTGACTCCACTAAAGAGTAGATATGATTTTTGTTTCCTTTCCCAGATCTTGTTTTATCCCTTTTCCCACTCATTTGAACTTCTCCATACTGTCCTTTTTATTCTTCTATTTGTTTGATTGCCTCTTTATGTCATCATGATCACCCTGATTGACTGAATTTTCTTGATTTTTTGAGTTTCTGGGCATTTTTATAAGCTTTTGTAGCAAATTGCTCCCCTACCCTTGCTAGAAGAGTGCCAACACTCCCTGGTGGTCTTACACAAAGTTTTGGAGTGCTCTGGTACCCCTTACACCAGAGCGCTATCCCATTTTCAGTGAAAATCATCTAGGTTTTCAATTTCTAAAGTTCAGTTTTTGCCTTTTGCATTTGCTCAAGGTCTCATACTCTCAATCCATCTTGGTATTGGCCTTCAACACTCTGTTTTCTAAGGATTGATCTCTTCTTGTTTGGGATTTTGACATTTTATTTCCTTGCCTTAAAGTCACTCTTTGTCTTTGTTGACCTAGAGTTAACTTGCTTTTTTATTCTCCTTTATCTGACTAAGTGGAATCTTTTTTGAGGGAATCCAAAGGTCTGTGAACCTTTTCATTTGATCTTTGAGGTCAGTTTTCCATAATTTCTCTTTCATTTGAGGTTTTTTGTTTCTTGTTTGCAAATTTGGTTACCTTTGTCTTTCTTGTTTATTCATAATGAGAGTGTATTTTTTGTTTGTGTGAGGTTTTCTTCTAATTGTTTAATCCTGAAGTCTGATTGAAATTAGAAGTTTTGCATCTGATTATCATTCACATATAAGAAAAATGATAGATTTTAGTGATTGGTTTGGATATTAGAAGGCATTTCTGAAATTTTTAGCATGGCATCGGATTTGATTGAGAAGCACGTGTATGAGGACATTGTATCTTAGTGTTTGATAGTGAAAACAACTTTTTCTCTTTCCCTTAAATAGGAATTCATCGAAAGAAACGATTGCTTATCATTTTCTTGTGCATTTTTGGGAATTGACTCATCATACCATCAGTTTCATTGTCATACACGCTTTGAGTAAATAACAGCTGCAAAATCAATGTAATTAAAAATTATCTAGAGCATTTTGTTTTTAGGATCTTCTACCAACATTAGACTAGGATTAGCACTTTGTATTAGGCTGTGAGTACAACTCTCCAAATTTTTCAAAATGAATGTTAGCATCCTAAGATAGGGAGAGTCAAATCCAATTTTCATATAGGATTTTTGGGATCCCCCTCTCACACAGGGGTTATGCACAAGGTCACATTCGGGTGAGTTACAGAGATTATCCCTCTATGGTTCAACTGTTTGTAGTGGTTATATCGTATATTGGGGGTCACTTAACGGTATACCCATGATTATGTGTGGGAGCCTCTTGAGTTGATTTTAGACTTGTTATCCTTCCCATACGTTCATATCAAACTGTCAACTGTACCCGCCCAGGGGCTGACTGCGAGTTGGTGTCCTTAGTTTCCATAATCCTTAGGTACTTACACGAGGTGACGGTGAAGGGAACTCTGACTGTACCTACAACAAACATTGGTCAAACTCACTTGAGCTCCTTGGAGAGTAAATCCACAATTACTGCGTGGAATCTTGCACCAAGGTGAAAGTCCGTTAAGCAAGTCGCCATTGTAGCTATTCCACCAGATCCTAGCCCCTTCTTGACTTGGTCAAATGACGTTGGATTTCATCACCAACTAGTATGATCATCGAGAGAAGTCTTGTTTTCTTGGTTTTGATTCCTAGATTTTATTAGTGCATGTTGTTTCTTTTTGTTAGTTGGCACTAGATTTTCAGTGTGTACTATTATTCTCCAAAATTGAGCCTATAGATGATAAAGGTCTTTGTCGATCATAGGATGAAATGTCTGCCTCTGGAAGGCTACCAATATTTACCTCCTAACCCTCCAGAAGACAAATACCGTGGAGAGTTAGAAAATCAATCTGACACTGGGAGTGTTGTTGCTCCTCTGTTAAACAATTCAAAAGGTGCTTTGGTTATGGTTGAGAATCCCACTCCCCACACTACATTTGTGTTGGTAACCCCTCTTGAACCACTTTTTATTCATTTAGACTCCCTTGGGAATGTCATAGATGAAGAGGTCACACAGTTACCTGAGAGAGATTTTACCAAAACATATATGGGATCCATAGAACCAACCTTTGGTGATGAGTATAGGACTTTTGTTCGTCCTACCACTGTAGTAGATACAAATCCCACACCTGGTCATTCTGTATGGAGGAATTCATTAGGACGCGATCTCTATGAGCATTTTGAATCCTTTCGAAAACCCTTTAATCCTCATGACCCTCCTATTGAAAGTGGGCCATCTGGTCAAATGATGAATCACCCCATCGATCAGGTCATTAACCCTATTGTTTCATCTTCACAAGTCTATCCTAATGTTGGAATCATCACCTCTACTCATTCCTAAGGCACTTCGATCCCTACCCCTTCTTTTACAAAGTTTCACTCTACAACTCCACATGTTCCACACGATCTTGTTGGGACATCTTTTCACCCAAGAATGCAGACCCTTTCCAACCAAATAAATCTGATTGGAGGTCAACTACCATCTAGTGGACCTGTCCCTCTTGGAATACCACCATCCTATGGCGTGCCTACCCCTCCTGGGGGAAAACCCCTTTTTCATGTTCTTCCCAGAGGCCAACCTCCCTTTGTCGGTCATACCCCGGTCATTAATCCACTGCTAGCAGGGGGCCAACCTTTGTCTACTGGAAACCCTTCAAAATCTCGGGGAGTATCTTTCAGAGGCACACTTACCCAACCCCATGTTGGGAGGCACTCATATCATAACCCATAAGGATGAGTATCAAATCCTATTCCTTCTAGACCATCTTATGGACAACCTTATCTGGGCAGCATCCCAAACACCACCTGGAGTCCTCAAGGACAAAAAATTTATCCTCCCCATGGGTCTAATGTGTATCCACCTCCAGGATCTACTCCTTACCCTCCTCAAGGGTACAATGTTCATCCTCTTTCTGGGCAAGCAAATCACCCGACTTATAATGCTCTTTCTTTTCAGACTCTCTAAACATGAAAAGATTGTTGAGTGATATTGCTTCCTTTCCCAGTTGTTAAAAGGTTTGAAAGGGCATCTTTCGAGTGATAACTCCTTTTTATCCTCGTGAGACTAACATTACAAAAAAAGACAATATTGGAGTCATATTTAAGTTGTTTTCAGACTCTCTAAATATGAAAAACCACCGAGTTTACCTTCTCTGGACTCATTAAACAATCATACATTGAAGGGCCCATACGAGACCGAACCCTTACTTATTCCAGTTCATTAAACAAAGGAAGAGGGACTTACCTAAGGTGAGTCATATCGAGCATGTGCTACCCTCCTCGAGCTCATTAAATTAAAAAGAGGTACTCGTCTATCTGGATGGGGGAAAAATTGAAAGAAGCAAGCCAAGCATTTTTTTGAGAACACTACCAGTAGCTCTTACGACTGCCCTTGAACAAGACACTTTATCTTTGCATGCATTTTAATCCACTGAACCTCTACACTGAGCCAATCCTCTGATTTTCTTTTACTCCTTTTGGTCACCCAACGAAAGTCACCGTATCCACTACATTATCACGTTTTGGTCCATGTCAAGTTTCTGCTATTGTGGCTTAGTGCTCAAGGGAAGTATCTTCCACGAGAGTCAACCATCATAAATATCTTGTTTCAATACCCGTGTCAGTCCATGTTCATTTGATCTACCAACTACATCTCTGTGTCAGTTTTGTGTCGTTGATGGGGGATACATCAAGGCCCTCCTTCGACGAGTCTCTTCTTGTCGACTTCAACACATTATCCAGGAGCTAGACTTAGAAACCAATTAGTACTTTGGGACTTGCATGCCTCAATGGAAGGCCTCCCCATGTCTGACAATGGGTTTACATCATTGACCTCTGATCGGATGATTCCACGAATGTTCGACTTCAGCTCATTCATTCACATTCATCGGAATGTACTAGAGTACCTTGGGAATAATTGACATCAATGATGATTTCCCTCGTGCTTGTTAATGGTTTACATCGTTGACTACTAATCAAGTGGTCTCTTCCATGTTTGACATCATGACATCTATTCACATGGTTAGATTCGTACTACATCGGGATTGGTAAGAAGACCTTGGGTTGAGTTATTACTCTTATATATACTTTTCACAGGTTGTGAAGGAGTTCTTTTGAACTATGACATATATACTATTACATAGATCCAATTTGTATTGGTCGTGGCTATGTCTTGTCATCTCGTAGATCCACTATGTATTTTTCATGGATATGATCAATTCAAGTCATAGGAGTATAGATACACAGTGTATCTTCAGTGGCTATACCTTTTGTCAATATAATTATGGATCTGCAATGTATTTTATGGAGGCCATACCTAAAAGGTCTTTATCACTCAAGCATAGGTATGCCTGCCTTGGGTTTGAAACATGTCATAATATTTGTTTGATGGTTGTGTGCATCCTTTTCCAGTTTCTCTGTGTCCATACCCTTGCTCGAAAAAGTATACAAAGTGCTTCAGTCATCATCGTCTTCTAACTTCATACTTTGGGGGGCAATCTGTTACACCTCAAAATTAATCACTTTGATAGTGTTGCAATTGTCGTCATTACAAGTGTTGTAAGTGTTGCATCTTCTCTGCAAGTGTCTCATCTTGACTACAAGTGTTGCAAGTGTCACAAAAATCATACTTCCATATTTCCTATGTCATGCCTCTAATGACATCACAAAGACACTTAAGACACCCCAAAGACTAGTTTTGAAGAAGATAAACTAGTTGATAAGTAGTACAAACCTTTTTCCACTGAAAGAAACACTAAAAAATGGATTTTAGAGAGGAGCACTCCCCTACCCACTATCAGGGAGTGCTGACACTCCTTGAGCCTCTTTGGGGGATTGTTTGAGCACCCTTTGCACCCTTTTGGGGGAGTTCTACCCTTTTTTGAGAAAATTTTGGGTTTGTTGAGGCAAATCAGGGAAGAATCCCTCAATTCCTGAAGGTGGTTGGATTCTAATAGATGGTCAAGGAATGATCTTAGGAAAGATCCTCAACTGAAGGAGAGGAATCCTCAACTTATCCCAAATATCTCTCAAGTGGTTGGGCCTCTCCAAGGTTATATAAGGAGGCCTTCTCATGGTGAAAGGTACAATGGAGATTGAGATTTACATCAAACTTATGATATCATGAGTGAGATGTCATCAAAGCAATCAATGGAGATTATTTGAGCAAAGGGTTTGGACAAGGAGAACTGGAAGAAGTTGTTGCACCTTCATTCAAAGGATTGTAAGTACTTTTATTTGTTCTCATTAATAATCAATGCTTGGCCTGTTTCTTTCAAACTTATGCTTGTTCCATATGAGTTTGTCTGCAGTAGATGGATCTTATTTGATATAATCTTAGTAGAGTAGGAATTCCATTGTATATTTGATTGTTTTGCAGGACCTATCAGGGAGCTCAAGATCTAAGCTCAACCTAGACTTTGCAAGGACAAACATCGCTAATAAGGTACATATCTTTATCCTTCTCTTTCATTTATTATCTTGATTAGATGTAAAAGGAAGTCAGTGTCCATGTTAAGCACTTTTCTTTCTTGGCCTTAGGAGTCTATAGACCAAGAGGGAATCCACTTTTCCATAGGGGGATTCACCTACAATGGCTTGTGACCTTCTTCAATGCTTTCACATGGAAGAATTTAAACTAGTCCCTTCTCCCTTCCAGTATAGAGCCAAAATTTATTCCACTTGTACTTGTCCTAAAGTTAATGCCACATTGTATTTTCGGTTAGTTGGTAGAATCTTATACTTGATGCATATCCCTCCTAATATTTCCTTTGTTGTTCGTCTTGTTTCGTAGTATATGCAAACACCCCATGAAAGACATTGGAAATAAGATAAAATGATACTTTAGTATGTCTTAGGTACAACTTGGTTTGGGATACACTACAATTTAGTTGGGACTACTTTATTGGTTTATTTCAAAGATTCAAATTGGGTTGAAAACCCTAATGATAGAAGGTCTATTGCAGGTTATGTTTTCAGCCTTGGCTCAGGACTTGTCACTTGGGCCTATAAGAAACAACATGATATTTCTCTTTCTTTAGCAGAAGCAGAGTACTGAGCAATGGTTAATGAAATTCAATAATCTTTGTGTCTTTCACAAATCCTTTTAGAGTTTCAATTCCATAAACATCATCTGACCACCCTCTGGTGCAACAATTATAGTGGCATCAATATTGCCAAATATGAAGTTCAAAAAACACATCAAGATACAGATGCACTTCATCAGAAAGATCATTCATGATTGAGTTATTGAAGTTCTCTTTTTCCATACAAAAGATCAAGTTGTATACATTTTCACAAAGTCTCTTACATAAGTGAAGTTCCAAACTTCGATCTATTTTAGGAGTTCATGAGGTTGTCATTAGGGGAGGATAGGTTGTAAAGCCTCCTTCCTTCTCCTATTGTGTCTCCTTTGTAAATCCTTCAATCCTATCCCAAGTTATTCTTAAGGGGGTATGTTAGGATATTTAAACACTTAGGATTTAGTTAAGATAAACTTGGTCTAATATGTCGTTAGCTAATAATGTTTTTTTTTAGTATGAATTAGTATGCATTTGTTTTTAGGTAATCTTATGGTCACAATATGTTCTCGACATAGCTTAATCTGATGGTTCATATTCTCCTCGATCTTAATGTCTACACTGATATGTTTCTTAACACCCGATTGGTCCATGATATCTATTTAAAGAGCATGTAGGGTCATTTTTCTATGATCGATTGTGAGAAACTCTCTTGTAAATATCTCTGTAATATTTTTCTTTTGAATTAATAAATTGCTCCAAGTGGCCAGGTTGGTTGGGGCCATGGATGTTTCCAGGTAGGGGTTTTACCATGTCAAAATATTAGTGTGTTTATATTTGATTTGTTTGTGTGAGTTGTTACTAAGGTGTTCATACTCTACTAGAATACTCATGTTTTCAAACATAAAATACTCATCAACATGCCCATTAAATTTTTTACACCTCTTTATATAATACTACCTACTACGTAAGAAAATTATAGAGGAGGAACCTTCTAGTCATCCCTCTTACATTTATTGTGTTCACATTGGGCCTTATTTATTAAAGGTAGAATCCATACATAACAATACATATCTACTATTATTCCCCTTGGGTACCTCCTTATGTACCCCATATTATCCCCCTGGCTACACTATATTGCATCCCCCTTAGTGAAGAGTTGTCATGAATGATTTTTATGAGGAAGTAAAAACATATACCAAGATCCCATGGATAAGTGTGGACCATAATTATAAAGTATGTTGAAGAACCAGGGTCCCATGTATAAGTTCTCGACACCAAGTTGAATTTGTCCAAATTCCATTGTAAACCTAGGTCCCATGTCCAAGTGCTCACGTGAAGTCAACACTGAAGATATTGGAACTCAATAGCTAGCTGAAAATTATGCTCCAAATATCGACATTGGTCATGTGGATCCAAATATGTAGAGATGGCCCAAAAATCATCCACTAGTACTAGAGAATAAGAAAATTGAAGAAGCATATGCATAGAAGGGTCTTTAGTTCTCTCCAGGATGTGCTTTGCATAAGGTGGAGTATAGTCATCAAATAGAAGATGAAAATGGTTTTCATCTCAGAGATGACAACTATCCATATACCAATCATCAAAATCGGCCTCGAAATCATACCAAGAATATCTTTCTTGATTATATTCTGCCATGATGTAAATATCAATAATCTCCATATTACATCTCTCCTACCTTGCAAGTCTGATCTCTTGAAAATTTTCAACTTTTGTTTTCATTCTCTCAATATATTGAATAGCTTTGTCTAGGATCATTAGGAGGTGAGAGACAAATTTTTGATCACATTTCGTATCCATTGGAAACATGACATACAATATATCAAAAGAAACATATGAAAATATTCTATCCAATGGCATTGATTTGGCACCAATCTGAGCACCCTGTCAAAATTTATGAGCTTTGCAGTTTCTTGGCTTTCATGAAAAAAACAGTAACATTGTTGATTTTAAATCAATGATATCTTCACTTCTGGAGATCTGGTTAGAATTTTTTTTTTTTTTGAGAGGAACTCATATATACAACTAGATTCATCAAATTTGGAACATACAAATACATGAATGAACCTGAGTGTTGCAACCCTCTTTTTTTCTTCTTTGAAAAATATGCATAATAGAAAAAACAATTTTTCCCATTTTCTTGGCTAAATAAAGTTCTCTGATACCACTTGTTAAGTACCAAATATATGCAAATAAATTCACCTTACAAGGTACAAATAAAAATATAGAAATACCAATTATTAATATGAAACCCGTAAGGTGGGACAACACCTTACAATGGATCCTTTTAAGGAAGGATCTACTCATAATCAATTGTCTCTTTTAGGGGGAAACCTCTTAATGAGACGTGCTCCAAATACAATACTCATGAACATTATCATTACATTGCTTACACCTCTTTATATAAAACTACCTAGCACCTAAGAACATTCTAGAGGATGAACCTTCTAGTAATACCTCTTACATTTATTGTGTTCACACTAGGCCTTATTTATTAAAATTGAATATAGATAGAAATACATATATACTATTATTCCCTTGGGTACCTCCCCAAGTTCCCCATATTATCCCCCTAGCTACACTACAATACCCTTTTTAATTTTCCATGTAGTGTAAGTTGATGATATCTAGATAAGCAATTATGATTCCTTGGAAAGTGTAGCAATGCCCCTCCTACTGGAAACTCATGTAGAACTCTTGTAAATCCATGGTGTTGGGACCTAATGTACTTAACCATTCATCACCCAAAACGATGTCACAACTGCCCATTTTAATAGGAAATATGTGGTTTTTCAAGGAATAATCACCCATTTAAAGCTACACTTTTTCCCAATGACCCCCACAATTCATGGAACCTCTATTAGTAATCATGACATGGAATTTGTTCACAACATGGTTATAACAATGTGTTTCTTGATCTATCCATCGAAAAATAAAGTTATGGGTGCTACCATTATCAATTAAGATAATGAATTTACAATTTTTTATGTATCCAATAAATTTGAGTGTTTGGGGAGCTAAAATACCAATCAAGGCATGTAGGGATATTTGGAGTTCCACATCCGATTGAGAAAATTAAGGAATGCATTCATGTTATGACCCAAGGGGGGCATATAAGGGTTTAAATTTACATGATATTAACCCCAAGGATGGAATATATGGGCCTAAATGTACATGAAATTTGTAAATGTATAAGTAACAGGTTCAACCTAATAGTAAAAGGGAATCATGTGTGGTGTGTGAATGGGTATATATAGAGATCATGTATTCACTATTGTAGACATGGAAATGTAATGTATGAATGATTTGGATATTTAGAGGAGGTTCTACTATTATTTAAGGAGTTATTGTATAACTCATCTCTGTTATTTATATTTGATTTTTTTTCTAGGCTCACATTGGTGTACATGGTGTGTAATTCTTTTATGTTATGATATTTCAAGCATTTGGTTCATTACATTTTGTATCATAACATCGATGCTAGGGTTTTGCTTCTTCAAGAAAGTCATATTGAAGTTTTTGATATCACTTTTTTCCTAGGCCGCTTCAGATAGTGAAAGTTCGAGGTTATTTAGAATACATATCAAGGTACCTATGGTAAAAATATTAGGTTATGGGTTATTAAAATGTTTGAGATACAACCTATGAAATTTAGGGCTTTTTACTAGCCCCAAAATCAATCCCAAATGAGTCATTTTTGTAATTTATCTATAACGTTTTTTTCCTAATGTTTTAGACTATGAAATTTGTAGAATAATGAGCAACGGTAGTGAGTTTATCTTGGTATAAATTTCAGAGTTTGGATAATTTTAATTTTTTAGATATTGTTTGTGGAAGGTAGGGTTATTTGACTAGTCCTATAACTAGTCTCAAACAAGTGTTCTGGGTAAAATAGTCATATATTAAGTGAGGATACAAATTTAGTGAAACTAGTTGCATTTGAAAGAGGATAGTCCATAGTATTTTGGGTACAAATTTTATAATCAAGTATTAAATATTGGACACATGGAATTCTCTACAAGTTCACTCTCCAAAAAAGGCCAAAAATCAACAAGGTTTGGGGAAGTTACAATAACTTTCATTTGGCACATAAAATTTTGTTCAAAACTATGAAATTATAGAAAACAAATTTCAGAGTACTACAGGATGAAATTTTAAACTCATAAAGGCCAAAATTTTAGAAATATAGTAGACGAAAGGTTGACCACAATGATAGAATCCAAATCAAGGTTTTCAAAGGTATGTTCACTTAAACTATCATAACATTTGATTGAGATGTCCGATTGAGGTGAATCAAAAGCCATTGGAAAGAGAAAACATATAATATTATATGGGAAAAATTATTATACATATTTGAGATCATTATCCTTAATATAATGAGGTTGTAAGTTGATGTTTGGAGTTATAACTCAATTAAGTGAAAGATACCAGATATATAAAATATGCAGAACAGAAAGGAAATGCTAGAAATGACAGAATAACAGTAAAATATCCAGCATAATCTTCACAATACACAGAAATGATATACTAAATAGCAACATAAATAGCACTTTGATTCAAATAGCAATGTTCATAGGCCTCTTCGAGGGGGCAACCTCTAGTCGAGCAGCGCTCTGTTACAATAATATCCAAGCTAGGGTTCTCATACCCTCGCCTCTTATTTATACTAAATATGTCTATTAAGAGAAGCATCTAGAGGAAGATCCTTCTAGAAGCGAAAGATTCTATTAGGTCTTCTTACATCTGCCTTATTCTATTTTATTGAAAGGCCTTATTAATATTGACCTTTATTACATTCGAATACATTGATCTACCTATGTGTAGGTTAGGACCTTAACATGTCCACCCCCTTAAAAATAGCGTTGTCCTCAAGGCTTGAGAAGTGGAAACTGCTGCAGAATGGTAACTGGTTCCCAAGTGGCATCTGCTGGAGTCATGTCTTTCCACTGTACTAGCACTTCCTTGATGGTTCTCTGACGTAGGCGATGCTCACGTTGGTCCAAAATTGCTTCTGGCTGTAGCCAAATGGAGCCTTCTTTAGCTAACTCTGGAAGGTTGGTTTGAATTTGGCACCTGGTTCCAATCACCTTCTTCAAGCATGAAACATGAAAAACAGGATGTAGCTTCGAATGACTGGGCAGAGCTAACTGATATGTGACTTGTCCCACACACTTGAGAACTGTGTAAGGGCCATATAATTTGGGTGCTAGCTTCTGACAATGCTCGGCCTTGAGGGAAGTTTTCTTATATGGTTGCAGTCTCAGAAACACCTGATCCCCTTTTGCAAATTGACGTTCAGAGCGACCTTGATCTGCTTGCTGCTTCATTCTATTCTATGCCATGACCAAATTCTCTTTAAGGGTACGAAGGATGTCCTCTCGAACTGTAAGTGTTTGGTCAACTGACTGGACCTTCGAGGTACCCGGTAAGTATGAGAGAACTGAAGGTGGCTTCTGTCCATATACTGCTTCAAAGGGAGTCATGCGAGTGGCTGTATGGTATGTAGTGTTGTACCACCATTCGGTGAGGGGTAACCATTGAGCCCACTGGTGTTGTTTTTCAAAGGCAAAGCACCTCAGATATGTTTCCAAACACTTGTTGACAACTTCCGTTTGACCATCCATTTGGGGATGATAAGCTGAGCTGAGATGTAATTGTGTGCCTTGTAGCTTAAACAATTCTTGCCAAAAATTGCTTGTGAAAGTTGGGTCTTGATCAGAAACAATAGAGTGTGGCATGCCATGCAGCTTGAATACCTGGTCCATGAAAATTTGAGCCACCGTGGATGCAGTAAATGGGTGGGAAAGAGAACAGAAATGAACATACTTGGAGAGGCAGTCCACCACCACCATTATGATTGATTTATTCCCTGATTTGGGTAAGCCTGTAATAAATTACATAGAGATATCCTTCCAAATAGCAGGGGTAATTGGAAGCGGTTGGAGGGTGCCTAGAGATTTGACGGTTTCTCCCTTGTTGTGTTGACACACCTCACATTCAGCGACAAACTTATGAATGTCCTGTTTCATGCCATCCCAGAAAAAAGAGCGTTTGACTTGGTCATATGTTTTGGTGAACCCTGAGTGCCCCGCTCTGGGTGTAGCATGAAGCTCAGAAAGCACCGTGGATTTGAGCTTGGATTGTTTACTTAAATACAAGCGACCTTTGTATCGAAGCTCATCCTGGAGCCAGGAGTATCCTAGGGGAGCCGGAGCCTTTTTTTGCAGTTGCTGGATCATATGCAAAATTTTGGGATATTGAAGCCATTCTTGGCGCACAGCTTGGAGCCAATCAGGTACAATGAAGGAAAGAGAAAAAAGAGATCCTTCGTCTTCATATTTTCAGGACAGTGCATCCGCCACAAAATTGTCTTTGCCCTTCTTGTAAATGATCTCATAGTCATATCCAAAGAGCTTAGTCACCCATTTTTGTTGTTCCTGGGAGGAAATGCATTGTTCCAGAAAGTACTTGAGTCTTTGATGGTCTGTCTTAATTTGGAAGCGTTTCCCCAAGAGATACGGATGCCACAACTCAATGAAATGCAAAATCACCAACATTTCTTTTTCATAAATGGGTTTTCCTAGATTCTTTTCAGATAGTTGCTTGCTAGTGAAGGCCAAAGGTCGACCCTCTTGCATAAGGAAATCACCAATTCCTTTCCCTGAGGTGTCACATTCCAACACAAAAGTCTTTGTGAAGTTGGGAAGGGCCAGAACTGGAGTGGTGCACATGGCCATCTTCAAGGTTTGAAAATCTTGAGCAGCTGCTGGAGTCTAAGTGAAAGAGTTATTTTTTAGGAGAGTCGTGAGAGGTGCTGCAATCTTTCCATAGTTCTTAACGAACTTGCGATAATACCCGTTGAGGCCCAAAAATACACACAAGCTTTTGAGAGTCTTTGGGTGTGGCCAGTCTTGCATAGCTTCAATCTTTCGCGGGTCCACCCTGACGCCATCCTTTCCCACTAGATGACCCAAGTATTTGACTTCGGAGGCACCAAAAGAACATTTGGACTGTTTCAGGAAAAGCTGGTGCTGAGAGAGTAGGTAGAGAAATTTATGCACATGATTAAGATGGTCTGTCCAGGTTTTGCTATATATGAGGATATCATCAAAGAAAACTAAGACAAAATGACAGAGAAAAGGGTGGAAGACATGGTTCATGAGGCTCTAGAAGGTGGAGGGGGCATTACACAAGTCAAAGGGCATGACCAAAAACTCATAGTGGCCCTCATGAGTGTGAAAGAATTTCATGGGAATGTTAGCCTCCTTCATGTGTATCTGATGATAGCCCGAGCGAAGATCAAGTTTGGTAAAGAATTGGGCGCCACTCAATTCATCCAAAAGGTCATCAATGACAGGAATGGGAAATTTTCTTTGATGGTTAGTTTGTTGAGAGCACGGAAGGCAGGACACATTCTCCAAGAACCTTCTTTCTTTAGTACCATGATGACTGGAGAGGAGTAAGGGATCGTACTAGGATGGATGACTCCGACAGTAAGGAGTTCCTGGACCATTTTTTCAATTTCATTTTTTTGTGTAAAGGGGTGGCGATATGGATGTATATTGGGGGGAAGGCTTCCTGGGACAAGGGGGTTGGAATGATCATGGACACCGCAGGAAGGGGGGAGTCCTTGGGGAGTGGAAAATAATGTTTGATGTTTAGAAAGGAGGGCTTGGAGGTCTTGGGGCACTGGTGGTGTCTTGGTGGCTTGTATGGCATGGAGTTGGGCAATGACACCCGAATGACCTTTTTTGAGCAGTTTTTCCATGCGATGAGAACTGATGATCTCAGGTGAACCAGCAATGATGCCTTGAAATTTATATTGGTGGCCTCCTTGGTCAAATTGCATGGTTAAGTTCTGAAAATCCTTGAGAATGGGACCCAAAGTCCTTAGCCAGTCTGCACCCAACATAATGTCACAACCGCCCATGTCAATAGAAAACATATGGGATTTGAGGTGGTAGTCACCTATTTGGAGACGCACATTTTCACAGCGCCCGCCACATTTCATAGAACCACCATTGGCAATCATGATTTGGAAATTGTTGATAGCATGGATGTAGTAATGGGTTTCTTGGGCAATGTGGCGATGAATAAAATTGTGGGTGTTTCCACTATCAACCAGAATGATGACCTTTCTTTGCTTGATGTAACCGATTAACTTGAGGGTTTGGGGGGCAGAGAAGCCAGTGAGAGCATTGAGGTAAATAATCGGTTCCACTTCGGGAGGGTCGGAGGGAGGGATTATGTCAGAGATTTCTGGTGACTTGGGAATAGGGGGAGTGTCATCATCTTCTTCTTGAATATCCTCAAATATGGCCATAAAGAGATTTTGTTCCTTACATTTGTGGCCTCAGAAATATTTGTCATCACAATTATAATAGAGGCCTTTGAGTTGGCATTCATCCATTTCATCCTTGGTCAATTTTTGGATTTTTAATGGGGTGGAGGGAGTAGTGGGGTTTACTGGCTTAGGGCGCAAGATAAAGGAAGGCTTACGGTTTTGAGAGGAAACAATTTGTTGTGCTTCTTTATCTTTTTTGGTAGCCTCCACCCAAGTTGTAGGTCGAGCCATGAGGACATGGGCCCTAATCTCCTCCTTGAGGCCACTGATAAAACACTCTCGAAAGAAAGCATCAGTCATGCCCTCTGTTCGAAAAGCCAGATGCTCAAATGCAGCTATGAAGTCTTCGACTGTGCCTGATTGCTTCAATTTTGTCAAACGGCCCAAATGGTTGGTGTCAGTGTCAAAGCGTTCATAAAGCTCAGCAACAAATTGGGTCCAAGCAATATATCCTTGACGGGAATTTTTTCTCCATTGCCACCATTGCCAGCGTTCTTGATCTAGATGGAGAACACCATACCGGAGTTTGGCCAAGTCATCTGTAATGTTGTAGAGAGAGAAATAATGTTCCATTTGTGTGACCCAACCAGTGGGTCTGAGCGATCAAATTTGGTTACATCCACCCGCGGAAGGCGTATGTCCCTTTGAAAGTGATGGGGTTGAATGGAATGGGAAGAAGTTTCACCTTCAGTCTTTTTATGTGCCTCAGGAAAAGAGTTATCTGTAGGGATTTTGAGTTTGGTGCAGAGTGATGCAAAGACAGATTCAAGCTGGGTGGTCAGTTCATGTTTGACTTCCGCCATTGCGGACTGCATGGCTACATTTACAGAGGCATTTATGGAGGCATCATGGGAGGCAATAGTAGCACTGAGTTGTTGCACTTCTTGTTGGGTCTCAAGTAAACCAGCTTGCAAGGTGTTGACGCGAGACTCTAGTTCTTGGCTACGGGTATGGGCCATGATGATGGGTGAATTGGAAAGGGAGTGGGTGGGGTCAAAAATTTTTGAAGAAAAATGATATGGATGAATGTGAAAAGGGAGAAGAGATGAGTTTAATGGAATAGGTCTCAAATAATGGTGAAAAAAATTCCAGACTCGTTTTTTTTTGTTACAGCTGTGGGGTTATACTTTGGTCTGAAGAATGCTGCAGTGCTGAAATCCCCAAATTCTGAACTAGAGAGTATTTACTTAGCAACGTGAACACAGATGTGCATCAATAGATCTCATCAGTTTAATTTTTTTATGCTGTTGTTTATGTTCCCCAAGGGTTAGGTATTCCAGGGTTCTACAGACAAGGGTTTGCCCTGTGCTATAGCTCTCTGATATATGTGTGGGGTCCAACAGTAGTACTCGACCCAATATCTCAGGGCACTAACTAAGGAGGATAGACTGTACCCTTAGCTGTACTACCCAACTACCCAGGTACTAGAGAGTATCTTCCCGAGTGCTGTTCTCAGTGACACTATAGTAGTCTGGCGGCCGATAGGTTTATCTAAATAGAGCTTCAAGAAATCTAGGCCGATCCGTACACAGGTGTTGTCTGATGCGCTACCACTAAAAGGGGTACCAACAGGGGTTACAAGGGTGGCCAACAGATGTGCACTTAAGAACCACTTGTATTTCCTGCGTGTATGAATCCCTCAACTGCGGGTTTATGCGCGTAACGATAGATCTCTGTGGCTTAAATACGTCGGAATACGTCTCTACCCTGAAAAAAAATACCCACAATTTCTGCCAAGGAAAGTGCTCTGATACCACTTGCAAGATACCAGATATACAAAATATGTAGAACAGAAAGGAAATGCTAGAAATGACAGAATAACAGTAAAATATCCAGCATAATCTTCACAATACACATAAATGATATACTAAATAGCAACAAAAATAACACTTTGATTCAGATAGCAATGTTCACAGGCCTCTTCGAGGGGGCAACCTCCAGTGGAGCAACGCTCTGTTACAATAATCTCCAAGCTAGGGTTCTCATACCCTTGCCTCTTATTTATACTAAATATGTATATTAAGAGAAGTATCTAGAGGAAGATCCTTCTAAAAGTAGAAGCTTCTATTAGGTCTTCTTACATCCGCCTTATTGTTATAACCCTAAAATGCACCACACAGGTTTACCTGGCATCAGGCCAACTCATGCCTCTTCCTAGCCAAATCCATGTTGAAAAAACCCTCAAAAAACCACTTAAATCAAGGAACCCACGCCCTAACCTTTCACTGGGCGCGGGTGACCGCTTGCTGGCCTTCTACTGCACGCGGGTACCCGCGGGCTAACCCACTACAACCCGCGTTTACCTAACAAAGAAAAAAATCAGGAAAGTTTCCGCTGGGACGAAGAGATTTTTGTCAGTTACTGGAACTCCCAGCCATGCATGGCCGAGAGTTCGCCAAAAACCCTAGCTCCTTCTAGCCTATAAAAGGACGGGTAGGGGTACTATTCAGAGGAGGAAAAATCATAGCAAAGAAACTCTGCCAAATTGCCAAGTCCATTATTATCCCAACCCTTTAGCCTTTTCTCAAGCTTTAGGAGAAGTTCAAGCACAGCAGTTGGAGGACAAAGAAGAGGAAGAGCCCAGGATCAGGATCGTGGAACAGTGACCGGCCTTAGAAATCATTGTAAGTTGGTTCATATTGAGGTTAATGAAAAAGATGCTTTTCCCGTCCCGAATACATGAGTCTTATCTATGTTATTTGATTTGTGTTTTATCTCTAACCCTATAATAGATCAGTAGCATGCATGCATAGTTTTGTCTTGATTGCAGGGAAGCTTTTTGGAAGGAGCAGCAGCAGCGAGAGGATAAAAGCTCAACAGAGGATCTACTTAAACCATCGGAAAAAGGTTGGTTTATTCTTCCCTTGTGTGCATGTGAAAAAAGGGGTTTCAGATTCAGGTAGAAGGTTAAAAGTAGCTTAGGAAGAGTCATGATCTGCGTGAAAGTTTAGAGCCCTAGCTTGCTAGTCCGTAGGGTAGAATACCCCACAACAGAATTGGCGACTCCACTGGGGAGCATTTTACTCTTAGGGTTCCTCGATTTGGTTAAAGATCTTTTTGATAGTTCAAAGAATTAAGTTGTTGTTTCTTTGTTGTTTTTGTTTTCTGTTAAGTCGAAAGCTAGCAGGGAACCTGGTTATCAATACCAGTTTTCCTTGACTGATGCTCAACATTTCTTTTCAGGACACACAGAGGTACCCGTGGCCTGCAGAAGCCCTGCCTGCGGGTGACCCGCGACCTAGCCTCTTACAGCGCACGTGTGAACGCGTGCTGTAGTAGCTTTAGTAGCATGTAGAGTCCAGGAAGTTTAAGAGGTAGTCCCCTCTTCCCCTATCAGAAGTTCATCTTCTCAGGGGGATTTCTGGATCTTGTCTGGGTCTGAATTGGTTTATTGTCTTGTGTTTCAGTCTGTCTTATTGTGTGTCTCTTTACATTGGCTTTTCTTTTTCGCAAATTTGCTTTTTCTGTTAGAGTGATAGCATCTCAGCCTGTCAGAGACTCTGGTTGTTAGTACTAGAAGCCTTTTTCAAGACTAGACTGTCTGTGTGTGATTTTATCTTAGTTTTTAGATATACCCGCAGCCTGCTTAGGTTTAGCCCACGGGTACCCGCGCTCTGTAGTGGAACAGCACGCGGTTACACGCGTGCTGTCTTGGTGACAGTCGCGGGTCTGTTAGGTAGCTTTTCAGCTTGGGTGGGGCAGTCATCCCCTCCTGTGGTGGGAAGAGCTCCTCTCAGAATTTTAGAGTCTAGGGCTCCACAGTCAGCAGGTTAGGGCATTTCTCCCTTAGCTTGTGCTTGTTATTTGATTTTTTGATAGAAAAGACAAAAGAGAAAAAATATTTATTTCATGGTTTTTTGGCAAGTGTTGGAATTGGTGTTGTTGAGATTGCTTTGTTGCATTTTCATGCTCTGATTTTGTCTGCGATCTGCGCTTTAAGCCAGAGTTTTCTTTTTATTTCTCTTGGTTTTGATCTTGTCATTATTTTTCCTTGTTGTGTGATTTTACAACGAAATAAAAAACAATTTATTGTTTCATTTTCTTCTTGGATTGAGGATTATGTTGTTGCATCGGTAGCTTGGAAAGAAGCCTTGTTGCATAAGTTTTTGCAGTGCATGTCTAGTATAAGTAGCTCGCAGATCTGAGTGAAAATCCTTTGCATTTACAGTAGAAAATCTTAGTAAAGCTGAAAAAGAAAAGAAGTCTTTCATTGAAAAGTTGCTGGTTTTGCATTTTAGAATAGTTTGTTTCCAAGAATTTCTGTGCATTTTGCTTTGAGTCTTTTTACACATCATCGGTTTCATTTCCGCACCTTGAGATTTAAAAATCCCATTAAAAGCAATGCTTAATAAAATCAAGTAGACTTTTCTGTTTGTAGGGTGCACTCACTAGCTTAAGAATAGGGCCTTGGAATAGGTTGGAGAGTAAATTCTCCAAGGCCACCCAAACCAAACATTGGAGTCTGTCATTTAGGGAGTGTAGAAGTCCAGTTACGGAAAGTTATTCAGGAACCCCCTCTAACACAGGGGCTAAACACGAGGTCACGTAAGGAAAGGCAGTGGAGATAACCCTCCAAAGCTAGACTGAGCGTTGTGGAGAACAATCTGTTAAGGGATTCCGTTGTTAGCATTTTCCACGGAGCTTCGTGGGTCTCAAATCCGTTCGAGGTCCTCAGTCGTCTTCTAGAACACTTTCTCTCGATACCCTTGACAGGTTTCGGGCTTGATACCCTGCTCATTGTGGTCTCCCAACTGCCGACTGTACCCGCCTGATAGCTGTTCACGTGCTGGCAAACTAATTGCCTATATTTTCTAGGGACTTACACAAGTGACTGCGGGGGTATACCGTGGTACCTAGGACGGACTTTGAACCAATGCTTTGTAGAGTAAACCTGGAGGGTGCTTCCGTATTCGAGTTGCACTTGCACTGGTAAGGTACTCTAGTGTTGGTTGGGGTAACTGTTCTTCCTACTAATATAGTGCTTTCTTGATTTATCTTCTAGGGGCTTTCTTTTAGTGCGTGTTACTGTTTGATTCGTGTCGAATACCTTAACGTGTCGTGAATATTCTCACACAGTGGAGGATTCAGAGCTCCGCCGGTCACGAAGGCTTCTGGGCCTGCCATCGGTTATCCTGGAGCCACCCCCACCACCACTGAGGCGGAAGTTAGACCATCTTGGGTCTTTCGAAGCAACCGGGGCTTTCGATCCCGAACAACCCCCAGAGGGTCCAACTGCCAATCTTGGATCGGTTGAAACCTCAAACGCTGATTTTGGGCTGGACATTATTGTGCCAATTCAATTTTACAAAAGCCTATCAGCGCCTAACCCAGTCATGGAACAAATTACTTCCACTGGGACTTCTTCCATTCCTATTACTGTTGTTACCATAGGAGAGTCTTCTCCTACTTGCCTTTGTCGACGGTCTGGGCCACCATGGTCTCGGCTGCAACTACGTCGCACAGTGGTCCGACGCCATCTATCGCAGCGGCCACACCTCCTTACACACCTAGTGCGACAGGCACTCCGTTTTCATACGGTATGCCTAGTTCAGGTACTTTTCCTGCACTCACTTCTTCCATTTCATAGACTTTGGGTCTGGGGGCAAGAAGCTCAAACGCTTCTCTGCAAGGTCAATCTAGGGGCACTCATGTCCCTTTCAATGTGTTTCCTTACGCTGGAGGTCATATCCCTCCTTCGTCCCCTTCTCTCGGTGGTCTGCATCAGCAGTCCACCGGGCATCCTGCACACACAAGTTCACTTGGAGCCGGGAGTCAAGGACAACCTGCGCAAACTTTGCCGGTAGGTTCATCATCGTTTGTTTGGAACGGGACGTTTGGTAATAACACCTTCGCATCTGCTGCTTTCCCATCAAGCAGCACACCCGTTTTTGGACTGTCTAATCCGGCACAGGGTACTATTCCTGCGCTGGGGGCACATATACCAGGACCTTGGAACTCAGGACAAGGATCCAATCCCGCCACAGGAATGCCGTTCTGGGGTACTTCTTTTCACAATTAGTGGAACCCCGAACAGGCCTCTATGCCTCTCCCTATAGGACTGGCATGGGGGAATCCTTCCCAAAGTCCCTCAAATACGATGAACGCCCAACATTCTATGTCCTTCATGGGGAATCAGCACATGATGTCTCCTCAAATGAAAAACCCTTACGCTGGTCAGGGCAACGGTTTCTACCAAAACCCTGGCCAACAACCAAACTTTTCCTGGCAACCTGGTGCCAGTCAAACCCCAGGACCCTTTTATCCCGGCTATCAGCAACAACCTAAACTACCTTTCTTGGCAACGTTACACTTGCCA
>JASDQU010100301.1:570129-596442 GCA_032191745.1 Picea mariana | reverse complement strand
TCCTTTTTTGGCGAACTGGCTATGGCTTTCCTTAACCATTTCCAGTTACCTATGAGATACAACGCCGACACAAAGTTGCTAGCCAATTTTGAGCAGACGTCAGCGGACCATATCTCGGATCATATTTGAGAATGGGGACACCGAAAGAGTCTTATCAAGGTACCCGTCCCACCAGCATTCCTGCTAGAGTTTTTCCTTAAGTCTTTAGTTCCGCAGTTATCCAAAGACGTTGCAACTTCAGGGGTTTTCTCAGAGGAAAAAGCCATCATGAGAGCTCAACAGTTTGAGCTTATCTATTCTCAGTCTGGTCTATTGTACAACATCCTGCCGGATGCACCACGATCGATTCTGGACAAAACCAGACAGAGAGCCGGACCACATGCCGATGGTATAGTTGGTTCAGCACAAACTAAGCCCGTTGAGCAATTGACAAAAAAATTGCAGCAGTTATCCATCCAACAATCAGTGGCCAACCAGACTACTGCTTTGGCTCCTCCTCCTACTCAAACGTCGGAAGTACACTACGTGCAGACGACTAACCAGAAGGCCAACCAGCAGCCTGAAGGGAAGAAAAAACAACGCAAGAAGAGTAAGGGGGATAAAAAACAAACTGATAATGCTGGCGAGGGCACCTCGAAAAAGAAGAGGGCGAGGTATCCATGCAACCTATGTGCGGAAGACCACCCGAATCATCTATGCCCTAGACTTGCGGAGGCCCAGAAGTTTGTCACACAGCAATAGCAAGCTGTGTTGACTAATTCCTTTCAACATGGGCAGAATTTAACCCAAGCCTCCGCAAGTACGGAGGGGGGCAGCCACGAAAACTGCCCTCCCCAAAACGGTTCATCTTCCGCGAACGTATATATGATGAAAAGTGACTCTTTCATAGCAACTAGAGCTCACGATTATAGCAAACCAAGTGCCTCTGATAAGGGAAAAGAAGCTAAGATCCCATCTCTTCCTCTTCAGATCGAGAAGACGTTGGGTGAAACAATGACTCGCATCCCCAAAGGTGCGTTTAAACGAGCTTTGCATAATCCAAACGCAAGGGCCGCCCAGAACTACTCTGTGGTGGAAGATTTTTCACAAACCCCTTGTGCTATGTCCGCTTTGGAAGTCCTCCAAAGTTGCCCTGCTCAGAGAAAAGCCTTGTTGATTGCTTTAGGCTCTACTGAGACTTGTAACCCGGGAACGATCATGTTAGATACGACTAATTTGAAACCTCGTTTTCCTTACCACGTCACGTTTCAGATAGTAGTGGCTCACCCCAAGAAAACCTTTACACGAAACATCTTCCGCACGGTGGTAGACGAGGGCGCTTCAACTTGCGTTATGTCGTTAGCATGTTGGAAAGCCATTGGTCAACCTGAGTTGTCTCCGTCACCTACTCTTCTCACTGCGTTCGATGGTTGTTCTTTCCGACCGCANTGCTATGCAAGCGGTGGTCGCTACAATTTTCCGCGTCTTATTGTTTCCACATGAAGGCCGGATAGTGACCATTGATCAATTGTCCTTCTCTCAGCCTGACCCAGCCTTGGGGACATCCACGGTTCCTTTAGTAGATAATCTTCAAGCCGGTGTCGTCAACATAGGAGTGGGTCTGTGCCCATCTTTGATGGGTACTTTCGATTACCCACCTCCTCAGGGTGATGTCAAGTTTATATCGACTCACCACAAGGCTGAGATTTTCCATGTTTCGTCATTCTGCACGACTTACTTTGATGATCCGTGGATTCTTCCTTCCCCATCAGACACGATGGATGCGACAGGGCATGCGGGCATGTCTTCACCTTTGTCAGCCACTGAAGTAGCGTACTCTTTGGTTCAGCAAGCTTCGGCTACCCCGGATCCGATTCCTGCACAAGAGTTAGATCCTCTCCTTGAGCCTGTCTGGGCTCAGAATTCTCTCGTCGACACCGATTCGTTAGAATTAGTCTTGCCTTCCGACGAAGCTATAATCGAAGTAATGACTGGTCCGGAAAAACCGTGGGAATATCTTCATCACAGATCATACTTCCTCCCAGAGTTACACCAAATCGAAGCAGGAGAATTCACTATCACCATGACGGGAGATCAGCCTTTCCCCATTAACCTCTTAGATACACAGGATTTTTATGCTGAGGGAAACATGGCGACTATCACTGAAACGATGCCCATCAATATCTCCCGAACCTCCGGCATCTTGGAGAATGTCTTCGTCGAAGTGGATTGCTCCCCCGAAGAGATTCAGATTTACACGGATCTTTTCAAAGAATTCTGCGATGTGTTTGCCTGGTCTTATGAGGAAATTCCAGGCATCGATCCAAAAATAGTTGAACATGAGATCATTACGTATCCGGACGCGAAGCCTGTTTGACAGAAACTTCATCTAGTTAATCCAAGGAAGGCAACAACTATCAAAGCTGAATTTGAGAAATTGCTTAAAGCTGGGTTCATATACCCTATCCACTTGACTGAATGGGTGTCAAATCCCATACCAGTCGATAAAAAACAAGGCACAATTTGTGTCCGTACCGATTTCCATGATTTGAACAAGGCATGTCCGAAAGACAATTATCCAACCCCATTCATCGACCAGATCATTGACGAGTGCGTTGGTTGTGAAGCTTTTTCATTCATGGATGGTTTCTCGGGTTATAACCAAATCCAAATCAAATTTGAGGACCAACACAAAACAACATTCATTTGTCTGTGGGGTACATTCGCCTATCGAAAAATGCCTTTTGGTCTCAAGAATGTTGAATCCACTTTCCAGCGGGCCATGTCTTTTGTATTTCATGACCTCAAACATATAGTCGAGGCATATCTAGATGATTTAGCATCCCGCTCTCGCAAGCGCAAGGATCATCCTACACACCTCCGACTAATCTTTGAGCGCTGTCGCTACTTTAGGATTTGCTTGAATCCCAACAAGTGTAGCTTTTGTGTCACGTCAGGATGACTCTTAGGTTTCATCGTTTCAACAATGGGGATCATGGTGGATCCTCTTAAGGTAGAGGCAATAGTCGAGTTGCCCCCCCAACGCACAATTTTACAACTTCAGAGTCTTCAAGGTAAGGCGAACTTCTTATGACGCTTCATCGCCAACTATGCTGAAATCACCAAGGGCTTCATGCATTTACTGAAGAAAGACGTTCCTTTTCTCTGGGATGAAGCTTCCCAGCGCTCTTTCGACGCATTGAAACACGCCCTTATAACCGCACCTCTGCTACGACCACCAAACTATAACAAGGATTTCCTATTATATCTGGCTGCTGCAGAGTAAACTATAGGCATGGTTTTAGTTCAAGAAGATGATTCATTTTCTGAATACGTGATCTATTACTTGAGCCGAGGCCTCGTAGGACCGGAACTTAATTACACCCATCTCGAAAAACTTGTGTTGGCATCAGTTCATGCTGTTCAACGGTTCCGTCACTATGTTCTATTTCGTAAGACCACTGTCGTTGCCGTCGCAAATCCATTTCAGTACATGTTGACATGACGAGTTATCGGCGGAAAAATCAGTAGATGGATGGTCATCCTCTAAGAATTTGACTTAGATTTCATTTCAGCGAAGTCCAAGAAGTCGCTGGTCTTCGCAGAACTTATTTCGGAACTTCCAGTTGAGTCAGGTGACATTGTGCCTGAGGAATCGCCTATCCGGGGGGATATGTTTTTGATCGAATCGTCTGACCCCTGGTATGGAGATATACTGATCTATCTCCAGACTTTGAAGTGTCCTACCTCTGCTTCTCGTGACGAGCGTCGGTGGATACGCCATCAGGCCAAGAACTATCTTATTCTCAATGATACTTTGTATCGGCGAGGGGTAGACTGTATCTTGCGTCGATGTCTCACTCATGAGGAGCCCGTCATAGTGCTTAATGATTGTCATATAGGAGCTTGTGGCGGTCACTTATCCGAGTTGGCAACAACCCAAAATTTTTTACGAGCAGGTTACTTTTGGACCACGCTTATAAAAGATTGTATCGAGGCAGTCAAGAAGTGCCATCTGTGCCAAATCTTCTCAAGGAATATGAGGGAACATCCAGCTCCTATGTTTCCTGTTATCACCGTCGGTCCCTTCACCAAGTGGGGGATTGATTACACTACTTGCAACCCCCCATCATCACGGGGGCACTGCTATATCATTGTGGCTATTGACTACTTTACCAAGTGGGTTGAAGCCATGCCGACGTTCAAAGATGATGGAGAGACTGCATCTCTCTTCTTATTTAACCAGATTATAACAAGGTTCAGCGTCCGGAGAGAGATTGTC
The DNA here is from genome assembly GCA_032191745.1 of Picea mariana. Classification (NCBI taxonomy): domain Eukaryota; kingdom Viridiplantae; phylum Streptophyta; class Pinopsida; order Pinales; family Pinaceae; genus Picea; species Picea mariana. The sequence continues at coordinate 592,181 of JASDQU010100301.1, read as the reverse complement.
ACTGACAATGGCAGTCACTTTCAGAATCAAATGATGTCCGAGTTAACAACAAAGCTTGGGTTATGGTAGGAACGCTCATCACCCTATTATCCCCAAACCAATGGGCAAGTGGAAGTTGTTAACAAAACGCTTAAGACAATGCTACAACGAACCATCAACTCAGCCAAGTCAAACTGGCATTTGATGTTATATTCGGCATTATGGGCTTACCGAACCTCAGTTAAGACTGCAACCGGTTTCTCACCTTTCCAACTCGTTTATGGGCTGGACGCAGTCTTTCCCATCGAATGTGAAATTCCATCTCTGAAATTGGCAGTACAGTTATTGCCAGACACTTCTCCACTCGAAGAACGATTAGTCCACCTTGAGCAGCTTGACGAACAGCGTCGCGATGCGGCCCTAGCCAACGAGGCTCATAAGAATAGGGTTAAGTGTCAATATGATAGGTCCATTCATCCTCGGGTTTTCTCTGAAGGCGACCTTGTCCTGGTTTACGACCAAGATAAGGACCCCCTGGGGGCAGGAAAGTTTAAACCTATGTGGTTCGGACCCTTTATTGTTAAGGATGTGTTAAAGAAGGGCGCCTATCATCTGGTCAATTTTGAAGGGAATGCTTTGGCGGAGCCTAGAAATGGGCTCTACCTCAAGAACTACTACTCATAGGGTCACTGTGGGTAACTTTTTGTAACATATGTATAGTCTTTGTGTTATTACTTTCTTTTGTTTCTTTTGTAAAAAGTGTCATGGACGTGTCATTAATGTTATATTTTCATCACTATGGCAGATGTCAAGTGAGTCCGAGGTGTTCATTGGATATGCAGATGATGCTAGTCGGCACATGCGGAGGCTTGCCTCCGCAGCTTGGGTAATCTTTACACCACAGGGTCAGTTGTTATATTCCGGAGGCATATGCTTAGGTGACACCACAAACAATGTTGCTGAGTATAGCACAGTTATTGAGTTACTTCGTGACGCTCTGTCATTGGGTATCTTCCGTCTCCGGGTCTATCTAGACGCTCAACTGGTTGTGTCGCAGCTAAACAGAGTATATCATGTGCACGATCCTACTTTACACCGAAGATTCCTTAGAGTACGTCTCTTGGAACGCAACTTTGATTATATTACATATTTTCATGTTCCTAGAAGTCTAAATCAAATCACCGATACTCTAGCTAATCACATTTTAGATTGGCATCTGGCTCACACATAAAGAAGATCATGATCAAACACATGTAAATAAATTTTTGTACACAAAATCCATAAAGACACATAAAAGAAATAAAAATCATATATATACATCATAAAAGTCTCAGAGTACATAGACGGGCGCAAACGCCTCAAAAAGTGGGAGCCATAACGAGTCACTAGGGCTTATGCCCTCAAAAAATGTAATACATATGAGTGATCGAGGCACATAAAAAGTGTACAAGTCGGCTCAGGGCATATGAGCCCTATTATAGTCACGAACAGCCCGACCTAACCGCCTAAATAATCGGACCCATGTCCGAGGTAACCCCACCATATGTCTCTGCATGGGGACCGGCATATCCTCTATCTCAATCATGGGTACTGTGCGGGTGAGCTCAGTGAAGTTCTGCTCAATCCGCCTAAGAGCCCTCTCAGCCTCCCCTGCGAGAGGGTTCCCTGCTACTGCTGCTCCCCTGGCGGTGGCAGCTGCGGCCTCTGGCCGTGGGCGGCGCCTGTTCCGCGCAAAGTTGGTAGGCCGCACAGGTCCCACATCTGCATGCAACACAAGGGTCACCCGTCAGAAACTCTGTCATCCAAAAAACATGACATATATTTAAAAAAGACATAAAAATTACATATGCAAAAAAAAAAAAAAAAACTGTACAGGAGGAGACTTACCTATCTCTCCTCGCTCCTCACCAGGTGGCACTGGCATAGCAAGATCTCTGGAGAAGTCAATCCCCGCGTATGGGTAGTCCTCAATGGTAAGGATCTGCCGCGACAGCCATGCAAAGAAGTCATCGTTGAAGGACTCTACAGTCCTTCCACCACCCTATCGTGGCAGCAATGCTGCCCATCCTCATACTGCAGGGAACGTCGCCAGATGTCCTCTCACTGTCATCCGAGGACTGAAACACGGAACTCTCTCAAAGAAAAAGGAGCACAATATAGTCCCGAACCCGAAGTTCCTATGTACCCGCTGACGGCAATCTGTCAATTGCCTCTTCATTACCTCGAGCAATGTGGTGCTCCTGTCAAAAATCTGTGCATTCATGCACTGAACTGCACAGTTCATCTGTGCGTGCGTCGCTTGATGCACGGTGGCAGAGCCGGTAATTCGCCCAATGAGCGACAAAATGGTATGCAGAGTCAGGCTGGTGACACTCCCAACCGGTATCCAAGAAGTCCCCTGGTTAGTCCTAGCTACGCAGTACTCTGCGATCAACTCCGAGACCTTGCTCGGCCCCGTAGGAAAAGTCTGTAGGTTGACGGGTTCCCCTCTCCTCGAGAGGCCTGTCAAAACGTATATGTCCTCGATGGTGGGTGTCAAAGATTGCCCCTCGATCATAAAGGCCTCGGCATCAGGATGCCAGTAGTCAACCAGGGCATTCAGCAGCCTTGGTTGTGCACGCATGAATGGACATAGGAAAAACTTGACGAGACCACACCGTGTCAGCGCGACCATCACATTTGGATCAGCAGCTACTGCCTCATTGGCAGCCTCATGCTCCCTCTCTCTCCAGTGCACATACATCCTGCAAAGCCACAAATCAAAATGAGAGATTAACATCTTGAACATTCATTTTTTTGGTTGCGCGGGGGGTAACCCGCGGGCTGTAGAAGTGACAGTCGCGGGTACCCACGTGTTGTCTTAATCATGCGCGCGGGTACCCGCGGGATGTCTCTGGGTAGCCCGCGGGTTACTAGGGCCGACCCTTTACAAGGAGACGGCCATCCCCCAAACACACTAAAAAACATTAATGAAAGTATTGAAATGCAAGATGAGGGAGTTTGTACTTACTTGGTCCAAGCGGAAGTCTGTTTGGTCCACGGTAGCTCCCGGAATCACGATCTGTAGCAAAGGGGGTCTTTTGGCTCCAGAGTCAATTTCCAAATCAACAATGGTGATAATGAGCTATCAGCCTCTATTTATAGAGTTTTTGGCCTCTTTTTTTCACCATTTTGGGCCCTTTTATCAGTTACTTAATACCAAAAACCATTTTGGGTGGTTCCAGAGTTATATGGAAGGGATTCGATCAGGTATCGGGACACTTTTCATTGAGTTTCAGAAATGAAAAAAAACAAATACACATAAGGGCGGCCCATAATTTTTTTTTTTTCAAAAAAAATCAACCTGAGCATATAGGGTAGGATTTCATCCCCACTGTTGCATCTTGTTGCCTTTTGTTTTTTCAAATATAGGATCGACCCCACCCAGTTATGATGCGGAACTGTCATTTCTTCTCTATAAGCGTTGCAACTTGATGGTAGAGCTTACCAAAACATGGATGCCCTAGGTAGTTCCCAATTGCATTATGGTGTCCATGCCGTTCCTAAACAACTTAGTAGGCTCGGGAATCCGTATAGTCTTTCCTGAATATGAGTTTGAGCCTCATTTGCATGGCTCTTTTTCACTCTTTGTCTTACCCTCCGGGCTCCCAAACAAATAACGGGTCTCCTTTTAAGCCCTTTTCAGACCCTTTAAACATGAAAAGATTGCCGAGCGATCTTGTGACCCGTCACGCTCGTTAAACTGAAATTTGAAGTCACGTCTGTCCGGCGGTAGTTTACCCCTTTTTCGGTCCGGACGGTCAATTGTACGAACAAAGGAACACTCTATTGAATTTCGATTCTTTAGAAGAGTATCCTCAGGTATAATTTTATTCCTTTTTCGGGCCTGAGGGACTAAAATTACGAAAAAGAAACCCCCCCAGAGTCCATATTTAATCTCTTTTCAGACTCCCTAAAATTGAAAAGATTGCCGAGTGACCTTATTCTTTCACACTCGTTAAATGGTCCAGAAGAACATTCCTGACAGAGTCCATAGTTAAGCTTTTTTCAGACTCCTTAAAATTGAAAAAATAGTCGAGTGATCTTGTCCTTGTCACACTCATTAAAATGGTTTTGAATTGACATCTAGTCGGTGCTAGTTTACCCCTTTTTCGAACTGACTAGACTATTGACGAAAAAGGTACCCCAATGGAGTTCTCTTTTATGCTTTTTCAAACTCTCTAAACATGAAAAATCACCGAGCTTCCCTTCTTTGGGCTCGTTAAACTTACATCGAAGGACGTTACCATTGCGTGTTCTATCAACCGCATTTGCATCCTTTACCCATCAGCCTAGTAACAGTTTGCGTCTGCGTTTTAACACCTTTGGCCACTGGAGGATTTTTTCGAGTAAAATTTCCTAGAACATCAGTCTCGCCCTTGTGCCTTGAACTTGTATGTTTGCGATCCTCATTCCTCCCTTGTAATGTAATATCCCTTTATTCTTTTTTCCAAATCAACAAAAAGAACAAAAAAAAAATCAAATATACCCCAAAAAGAGGATGGGAAAAGTATTTTCTTCAATGGCAGCATTATGAGTCGCCCTTAGATAAAGCACATCTGTCCGTTTGATTCATCAGACTATGGGATGTAGTACGACCTTAGGAATCTTTTCTCGTTACAGAGTTGTGTCCTCCACCGTTTGGTTACTCTTCCAAACATATGGAGAGTTTGTGTTGCCTCCTGCTTCGTAGAGTTATGATTAACAGATATGCTGCCTGAGTTTTATCACTTGTCGTGCTATTGTCCAAGGGAAGTTTGTTACTTAGCCTGAGTCGGCCACTTTGCAATATGTCTCTTGTCTGCATACCCGGCCATCCTGAATGTCCAATCAAGTCTTTGTTCGAAATCACTGAAGCCTTCAGTCCGATCATCAAGATTATCAATTCCATAACCGACGAGCCATCGAAGACCTCTGGGTAGTGCAGTCATACCTTCAGTTACACTCCTACCCGAGTTTAGAAGATTTTGAAGTTTTTGCTCGAGCTCTGAAGTACAGCCATCAGGCCGAATCAACTTCTGAGAGATGGATACTTTCTTTGTATATCTTTCTGATTTCGAGATGTAGCTCCACTGTGTATTGTTCGCGGCTACTCTTTATTATTTGACATGGATCTACAGTGTATTTGATTGGTAGACATGGTTCTGATTTATCCTGAGCATGGGTATGCCCGCCTCGGTGAGACATTTGATATTTTTTGCAGATGGCACTTACCGATCCTGATTCCTGGGCTCACTTATTCAGCATATCAGTACAGATTGGTAAAGAATTGGTAATGTATTTTGGCCATCAGATGCTCTTCTGACCTCACACATTAGGGGGCATCTGTTATAAACCTAAAATGCACCACACAGGTTTACCTGGCATCAGGCCAACTCATGCCTCTTCCTAGCCAAAGCCATGCTGAACAAACCCTCAAAAAACCACTTAAATCAAGGAACCCGCACCCTAACCTTTTGACCGGGCATGGGTGACCGTTTGATGGCCTTCTACTGCACGTGGGTACCCGTGGGCTAACCCACTACAACCCGCGTTTACCTAACAAAGAAAAAAATCAGGAAAGTTTCCGCCGGGACGAAGAGCTTTTTGTCAGTTAACTGGAACTCCCAGCCATGCATGGCCGAGAGTTCGCCAAAAACCCTAGCTCCTTCTAGCCTATAAAAGGAGGGGTAGGGGTACTATTTAGAGGAGGAAAAATCATAGCAAAGAAACTCTGCCAAATTGCCAAGTCCATTATTGTCCCAACCCTTTAGCCTTTCCTCAAGCTTTAGGAGAAGTTCAAGCACAACAGTTGGAGGACAAAGAAGAGGAAGAGCCCAGGATCAGGATCGTGGAACGGTGACCAGCCTCAGAAATAATTGTAAGTTGGTTCATATTAAGGTTAATGAAAAAGATGCTTTTCCCGTCCCGAATACATGAGTCTTATCTATGTTATTTGATTTGTGTTTTATCTCTAACCCTATAATAGATCAGTAGCATGCATGCATAGTTTTGTCTTGATTGCAGGGAAGCTTTTTGGAAGGAGCAGCAGCAGCGAGAGGATAAAAGATCAATGGAGGATCTACTTCAACCGTCGGAAAAAAGTTGGTTTATTCTTCCCTTGTGTGCATGTGAAAAAAGGGGTTTCAGATTCGAGTAGAAGGTTAAAAGTAGCTTAGGAAGGGTCATGATCTGTGTGCAAGTTTAGAGCCCTAGCTTGCTAGTCCGTAGGGTAGAATACCCCACAACACTTATTCTATTTTATTGAAAGGCCTTATTAATATTGACCTTTATTACATCCGAATACATTGATCTACCTATGTGTGGGTTAGGACCTTAACATTAAGAGTCAATGGAAATACCTCAATTTATAGGATATGACGATAAAGATGAAATCAATCCTATGGAATTGTTGATTTTGGTAAATAAATATGATATAACTCCTTCAAAAGAAAAATTATGTTTCTTTTGGTGAAGCTTAGAAGTGGTGGATGAGTATTGACAAGGATACTAGATGAAACTTCACATGGGAAGAATTTGAAAAAATATTCACAAATAAATGGATCAAGGATACAAAAATGGAGGAGATGAATTAAAGTAAAAAGGAATTAAAAGAAACAAAGGAAGAAATCAAGAAGAAGTGCGATGAACTATCTAAGATATGAGACCTTAATGAAGCACTGTGCTGATGGGTTTGAATGGCCTATCAAGAAGGTAAGGGAGAACACTCGACGACAGGTCCCAATTAGACCTACTCTTATTTGGTGTAGCATTTTTGACAAGTACGTGGGCCTTGTTTCCGCTCCAAATTAAAATTAAAAGAGGTAAGAAAAAAGAATGTCCCCCAAAGAGTTATAATTAATCCTAATAATAATATAAATAAAAGTAAACTAATCTAATCTAACTACTACTAACCTATATCGGAAGAAAAGATAAAAGAATGAGTACATTGAGAGATAATATCATCAGAATCACAAATAATTCATGTATGATAATGACAAGTGATAATGAAAATTCTATATATACATAGACAATTAGTTACATAATTAATTCATAACATTATTTCTATACTCATAAGGAGTCATACAACAACATGAGAAGATAGAACAAAGTGAAGAAATAGTTCATACAATAGAATTCTATGTTACTCAAGAAGAAAAAAAATGCACAAAGAATAGTCTCATATAGATTCATCAAATCCATAAATTTCTAGAATGCCTCTTGCTCTTTATTCCCTCAGTAGTAATAGTATCATATTTTGTTTACAAAGGGAAAAAAGTACTCTCTTGCATTCAACAAGCTCTCTTTTATAAAATAAGAGGCTCTTTAGCTCTCATGGATGATCATTATGTTTTCTCCCAATTTATTTTAAATTTTTGAAACTAAATATGCGAGAGTTACAAATGGGAGATGAAGAGACTCTTGAGTGGTTACTTTCTCCCTCAGACCTTTTGTAAATGACATCTAATTGAAAATATTAATATCTCTATCTGTTGGCGTCCTCTTCTATTCCTTGAGCTATCCTTGATGTATTTTATGTTTTCATGTTGATTAAGATCTTGTAATATTCTTCTCCTCTATCACAAATTTCCATTGATCTATCGCTAGTCTGATTCCATTTTCTGTAGCTTGAGATTCGTTCATTTGAAGTCTACGTAGCCCATTCTTTAGTTGAATTTGTGTTTCTTCTTTGTTTTTCATTTTCAGACAATTTCAACTTAGTATTTGTCAACACTTACAATATTGTCCTCTTCTTCTCCCTTCCATATTTCTAGCAAGCCATCCTAGGATATATTTCGTTTCTCGTAGCTCTAGATATGGCTTCTTGATGTTTTCACTTTTCCCCCCAAATCCGTGGTCTGTTGTTTACTTCATTTTTTGACATCTTTTGTCACCTTTCCAACCTGGAGACCTCTACCACTGCATTCTTATATCTGACAAATTTCCAACAAGTTATCATGGGATAAACATTGACACATGTATCCCAAGTTATGCTTGTTTAAAGGAAATCACTCAACACTCGTCGATTAATCCTGTGGGTGAATCTGGGTCATTGATCCTTATCCTATAAACATAAATCCCACATGCATAAGAGAGTTCAACACTTAGTGATTTAAATGTTTTTTATCTCTTATGGACAGTTTGAATAATAACCTGTGTAGGCATGGGACTTGTGGCTTGCAGTATAATTTTAACTAATTTTCCTTTTTTTTTTTAAATTAGGAAAATAATTAAAAAATAAAAAATAATAAAAATTTTCACATTAATCTACATTGTTTACAATTATCAAAAAAAAAAAAAATTATCCCTGATATAAGTGAAACTCAAATAAAATTTAAATTAAGATAATTTAATTACCCCCATTAATAAAAATTAATAAAATTAAAACAAATAGTATATTAAAATATTCCCCCAATTCCCGTAAAACTAGGAAATAGTAAAATAAAAAATAAAAAATAAAAATGATAAAAATTACTAGAATTAAATTAACAAAATAACATTAATTAACCCCCTCCCACCAATGTGAAACTATGAATTAATAAAGATAAAAAAATGAAAAATAAAATAAAATAGTAATAATAATAATAATAATTCCACCCAAAGGGGTTGTATCCAATGGTGGAAAGCGAGGAGTTTCTCACCATTGGGCAAGCTTCAATTCTCATGAGGGATTTACCTGGAGCCATGGGGGCACCTTGAGGTAGTGCTCAAACGCGTGGTTTCACCCAGAGATACTATATTAAATGGTATCGTGACTCGTGCACACATAAGTGGATCAAATCCCACCCCCATGTCCTTCAAATTTTAAGCTTGCAAGGGTGTAGACCGATTGGCAAGTGTTGTGTAAATGGAAGGAAATATGTAAAAAGAGGTCTCAAGTTCAATTCTCACCCTGATTTACTTGTGCTCCATTCTTGCGGGCTGCATGGAATCACCTGGGGTTATAGTGGTAGTGGACGGGTATCGACCCCGTGTCACGTGAGTATGAGAACCGCGAGTTGTCGATTCCCCCAATACAAAATAATAATAATAATAATTCCCCCCCTCCCCCCACCAAAATGGTCATAGTCCATGGGATACAAAATCCCCATATGATATTCCGCATAAGTCTTCATCGTCAGGGTTTTTTGCATGCACACCCCAACTCACTCTTAATTCCACACTCCTGACAATGACGATTAACTACCCCCACTCCCACTCACTCCTGAAAATGATGAACTCACACTCTCGATGATGATCAGCTCACATGATATTTAAACCATATTAAAATAATATATTTGCAAGGATTGCACACAATTCAAAAATAAGATTAAAATAATATTTAAATAAACTATATTAAGGTGTCTTCATTGTCGGGGTTGGTTGGTAGAGAAGTGAGGTTTTTTTAAGGTAATTTCCAATCACTAGGGATCCGACGACGTGGGCTAATATTAATATAATATTAAATGTGGTTATTTCCATATGGTGCACACCCCCCAAAATACATATTAAAATAATCAATCAAAATATATATTAAATGTATGGTCATCATCAGAATGTGGTAAGGTATGTGAAGAATGGCTACATGTTTAATGTTCTGACGATGACAGTAAATATAGACAACCTATCTCCCATGAGATCCTCCCAATGAGTTAATAAAAACATTAGACTAACCCCCCTCCTTTGTGGACACTCTTCCACAAATACTATTATAATAATCCACCATTATAATAATATATGGTCGTTGGGGTATTATGTGCATGCTCGTCGGGGTCTTATATTCATGTTTGTCATCAGGGTGAGTGGTAAGTGAGGTGGATTTTATAAAATATACTCTTGATGACAATCAACTTGTGAGCTCTCCCATGAGAAAGGATGAAAACCAAGGAAAATTATATTATAATATGTTCAAGGTTTCAAGGAATTTAAGAATAAAATTTCTTTTAATATGTGATATAATTCCCATGCCATTTGGGAGGGGACAAAGGGAAATCCTAGAAAATAGGAAGGCCTTCTTAAAAATGAGTGTAATAACCCAAGGCTGAGCCACTGCTAAATTTTAATGATGTTTAATGAAGTTTATAGGCTGATGAGCCAAGTATTTATAAGCTTGGAGGCTTATGTGTTTATTAGGCTGGACAACCTAGATGCCAAGGCTAGTGAGCCTATTTTTGTATATGTAATTATGCAAATCATTAATAAAAATACATCGTTGTGTGTAGACCAATCAAAAATAAAGAGTTATGGGGGACTAAGATCCACTAGGAAGGGAAAGGGAAGGGGGCTGAGAGGCTAGGAAAAAGGGGCTAAGATTGAGGGATTAACTTAAGGGAATATTATAATGTATTTTACTAAACTACTAAGGCTTGGGAAATAAACCCTATTATCCTAAGTTCCTTTGTAGAAAGAAACAAACTCCAAGTGGAGAGGAACAAGCATCAAAGAGATCCAAGTTTCAACCTGGGTGCATGCAGATTTATGTGGGAAAATCCATCATTGTGGGGGTTCTCTCACCATTATTTCCATGCTCCCCATTCCCTCTTTCACTGAGCAGGAAGGAATTCATCCTTTTCCCACAATTTTTGAACCCTCTTCCATCATGAACCTCTGTAACTTGCGTGAACTAGTATTTTTGTTGAGCCTGTACCATGCCTTACCTGATTTTGCTACTGTGGTTACCCATTTGACTTAGGAGCTAGACATAAGATTCAAGTTTCCAGGCCTATGGTTTTGAAGAGGCAGGTTTTCAAGCCCATGGATTGAATAAGTAGGTTGTTAGGCCTGTGATAAAATATCTCCAGGTGAGAGATATTGTTGGGGAAGTGATTTCTCCTGGAGGGATTCCAAAAACAACTACAGAGCTATGAGAATTCCTGATTTGACCTATTGCTGAAGCCCTGGAAGAGAAGTGGACCGATTGATGGACTGTGGAAAAATGAAGGTGTATATTCTTGGTGTGGGACATGCATGTGGGGAATGAGAGTCTATGAGTAGTGGGCGTAAGTAGGCTTCTTGGAGGGAATCCTTCTTGTTTCATTGTGAAACTTTTCATAGTATCAGCCTAGCCTAGGATTTCCTTTACCCTGGGTGGAATTTAGTCTCAGCTCAGGGGTGACCCACTGATGATAGCTTGGAGCAACATGATCTAAGGTAGGGAGGTTCGTGGAAGGTCTGCACGTAGTTGGTGTTCTTCTCATAAAAATATAAGTACCAATTCTACATTAATTTTACATGTTGTGTTTAAGTACATGTCTGATGTTTATCAGAATTGTCTGTGTTTATTGCATGCATGTGTTTATTGTCACTTTCGCTTGAATCTGTGTATGAGAAGGATGTCTATATCTGTTAAATTTTCATTATATATATATATTGGAGTTTAGACAGAGTACAGATTTTTGGTAGCATGCCCCGACCCTGGGATGCCTGGGTACGTTACAATATGGTATCAGAGCCCAATTTTCGACATTGAGCCTGAATTGGGCCGTATAAGTGATTTTTGAACAACATTTTTTAGAGAATTAAAATTACAAAGTGCCAGGAGGGCACTGAGGGAACACCTTGGCTATGTTTAAAAGCTCAAGAGGTATAGCAGTTTGATAAAACACGACAACTATGGTATTGAGCCACAAAGTTTAAATTTGGTTCGTTGGATATTTTCGGAAGAAGACAAATCCCTCACAATTATCAAATCTAGAGAAGGTGCACAACAATGAATTGTTAAAGTTCTCCATACTTTGTTACTTTGATGAGTTTTTAAGGTTTTGTTGAGAAAGGAGCCAAAGCACGAAGCTCCAAAGTCCTAGAGTGACTCTCAACCATAGATCATTCGAGAGGAGGAGAACTATTGGATTTCCCAAGTGGTTTTGTGGTTTTGAAAATATGTCAATGAGAAGAAATCAACGAAGTCTCGAAGCTACAGGAATAATTTGTTCGACAGTCAACAGTTCAACAGTTTTGAAAAAATTTTAATGAGAAGAAATTGTTGAAGTCTTAAATCTACGAGAAGCATTTTTTTGGTAGTCGGTAGTTCGACAGTTCAGAAATTTTGAAAATATACTGATGAGAAGAAATTTCCAAAGTCCTGAATCTATGAGAAACATTTGTTTAGTAGTCAACAGTTCGACAGTTTTGAAAAAGTGCCAATGAGAAGAAATATTTGAAGTCCCGAAGTGTCAGATATGACATGGCATGATGATGTCACCTAGTGTGACATGGACCTACCCTAAGTCTACCATGCATCACTTGTTTTTGTACTTATTACATGCCCTTAGTATCGATTGGGACCTGACACGTGTCAATAGAATATGGGGCGATGTGTCACCACCTTGATTGATGACAATTGTACTGCGTCGACCCTTGGAGGTTAAGAAGTTCAAGAATTCAGTGTTTGGGGGAAACTATTGGAAGAAATTCTGAATCTCTGAAGTCTTGGAGTCCCAAAGTCTCTAAGTTTCGAAGTCACGAAGCACTAAAGTGACGTGGCTTGATGACATAACCTGCGGTGATGTGGGTACACAATATTCATGCCATGTGTTGGTGTGTTTTATGCTTTTAAAAGACTAATTTTTCTAGTTAGAACTTGACACATCTCACCCCTTGGATTTGGACAGGTGTCCACTTCTAGTTTTCTGCCACATGTCACCAGATCCTACAGTCCAGAGACTTGGAACTCTAGAGGAACTAGGTCAAGATTTGCTAAGTATGAATACTGTTGAAGCTCCTAAGATAGGAGTAAATCCTCATCGTTGATCAGGAAAGGAAACACAATAGTAGATCCCATGGTCCAGAGACTTGGTACTCCGGAGGACTTGTATTGTTGGTTGATTGAATCAAGAACTCCCACAGGATGAAGAATATAGACTGTTGATCGGGAGATGAAACATGGAGGAAGGAGAGGATCTCCAGTAATTTAGCACTCCAGAAGATCTGTGAAGAAGTTCTTTGGAAATCCTCAAAGCCATAGTTCTGTAGTAAATCTCAACCATCGGATGTTGGGAAGTAGTGAACCATTGATCCACCATTCTTTGTGAGTTTGCCAATTCAGTGCTCTAGGGGATTTGAAAGTTTGGAGTTACAAAAACCTCCAAATCCTGAAGTGTCGAAGCTATGAAGTGTCTAAGAATGGGGTAGGACTTGGCATGATTACATCACCAGAGGTGACATGGACCTCTCGTAGACATGCCATATGTCAGTAAGAATTGTACTTTTTTCAACCTTGTTGGACCAATTAGCAGTCTAACACATGGGGGCTATGTGTCATCATCTTATATTATTACAATAATATTACGTGGGCCTCGAAAAGTTAAAAGGTTCGGTAGTTAGACGTTCAGAAGAAATGAGAGAAGAAGGTGTGAAATTATCTAAAGCTTGAAGCTTCGAAGTGTTGAAGTTTTGGATAAGTGCCGATCAACCTAGCACTTGGTAACAACTCATGGTCACATGAATTTTGGGGTCAAAGAAAAGGGGCTAGCACCCAAAATTTTGTTTTAAGAACAAGAAAGGGCTTAGAGAAAGAGCCTATGAGGTTCTTGATTGTAAAAAACTACACCTAAAGAAGTAAGGATGACCTATACACCTAAAGAAGGGATCCAACATGGATCCAAGAGCCAATTCGACTCTAAGTTGGAAGAATCCATGTGTAGGATTGCATCACTCAAAATACAAAATTTTCAAGTATCCATAACTTCCTTCTCAAAACTTAGAATTGAGCATGGAAATAGGCATTGGAAAGGTATTGAACAATAGAACATAACCGTTCACCTAGAAATTGGATCTCAATAGTCAATTTCTTAGGAAATCAACAAAAAATAAGTCTAATATATATTAATGAATCAGAATGGTTCGTGTTTTCATGAAATTAGTGAGAACAATTATCCTAACAAAGTTTTGTTGGCTGCACATTTTTTTTGTGCATAATTAAAAACTATCATATCAAAATCAACACATAGTGTAGAGTGATGGATGATACATAGATAATACATAGTCAAGAAGATGAAATCATAGAGATGAATGTCCAATTGGTTATGGAAGGAACCAAATCTGATGGACATAGAGGAGGAAAGGAGGAAGACATAAATATAGTTGAGACCCTCAAAAAATATTAGACATATGTCTAGATCCACAAGGCTGATAATGAGAGGCTTATGAAGGCCAAGGAAAATTAGGAAGACTTTAATATAAAGTTAATGAAAATACTTGACACAATTGAAAATAATTTGGATAAGGAGAGTGGCTCCAACAAATCAGAAAGTCGCAGGACCCTTAAGGGAAAAGGAAGATCTAGGAGTGATAGAAGACATCACCATCACTGCCAAAGGTATTCCAACAAGAGAGCACACAACAAATCAAGTCCATCCCATGTCACAAAGCATCATAAGAGGTCTGGGATGGATGAACTGAAAGGAGAAATGAACAAGATAAAACCTCCTACTTTTGATGGTGAACAAAAGAATGATGAAAATGCTGAGACATGGCTGCTAGGCATGAGAAAATATTTCCAACTACATAATTATTCTTCTCATGCAGAAGGAAAAATTTCTATCTATAAGATGAAAGGAATGTCATCCATGTGGTGGGATGAACTTGTGAAAGTGAAACAGATCAGAGAGAATAATGTTACATGGAAGGAATTCAAGAAGCATTTTGAGAAGAAATACCTAACCAAGAGGTATTATGAAAAAAAGATGAAAGAGTTCTTTGAACTCAATCTGTGTAGCATGACAATTGATGAGTATGAAAGGAGATTTTTAGAACGGTTGAAGTATGTATCTTTCATCAAGGATGAGATAGTTAAGATTCAAAGGTATTTGAGTGGGATTCCATCTTTCATTAGTGACAAGATCCAATATGAAGATCTGAATACTTTGGAGGAAACCATAAGGAGAGACAAGTGCTTATACTATTAGCATAAAGGAAATCCTACTTTCCAAAGATCTTGGGAAGACAAGAAGAAGTTTAAGAGGGAACATAGGCATAAGGGGGACAAGCCACCATTTTTCAGAAACATTCCTCAAGGACAAACATCTTTTAGAGAGCACGAAATGGTTGAGGTAGGTGGGCAAAGTGTTGGACACATTGTCATTGATGTCAACAGTCAATGTCATTGTGATGTGACGATAAGTTGTTATGATGAATTGTCATTGATGAGTTATCATTAATGAATTCTCATTGATGTCAACAGTATAATAGTTAGCAGAGAATGAAAATGTCAAATAGTATGCAAAGATTCAAGATCAGAAGAAAGGACATTAATCAAAGCTCAGAAGAAAGAGTGTATTGTAGAAATTCCATTGGGATCAAAATACCCATGGGAAAACTCCAAAGGATTCAAGGAAGAATCATCTTCATTGAGATAGTTTTCAGGAGTAATCGCTTGGAAGACATAACGTTAGGTGCATAGGAATCTACCTAAAATATGAGGAGAGGTAGCGTATTATATTGCACAAGATTGGAGCATGCAGATATCCTTGGTTTAGTTGGAAACCAAGTATAAACCCAAAAGATAAGAACATATGATGCACAGGAGGCTTAGAAGAAATGATGCACAAAAGTCATCAATTATTATTTATGGAGTTATATTGACCGTCAGATAAAGTTTACTGGAAGGAAAAAGTAAGTCACAAAGTGTCCTGAAGTAGACACAAGCCATCTGATCTAAGGAACAGTTTGGGTAATATCTCAACCATTGGATCAAGGAAATTACAAGGATAATATAAGAAAGGAAAAAGGCCTGAGATCCCGAATAACCAAATTCCTGATATTCATTGGATCGATTTAATCCTTTTTGGGTTAAGGAAGGACCATCCGATTTGGAAAATACATGATGATTGTTGTATCAGGATAGTGGTCAACTTCGACGCTGAAGAATTTGGCGAGAATGGGTTGAGAACATGTAAATTCACTCGAAGGATGGAATTTTGAAGTCATGAAGTGAAGACACATAACACACACATAAGGAGATCCACATCAGCAGACCACATCAACAAGGACACGTGGCACAATCAAATGGTGACAAGTGCCAAGGTGTTATTAGCATTTTAGGTACGTGTAAGTCACAAATCTAAGTGACAGGTGGCAACCACTCTGCCAGTTCCAAATCAACAGTGACATTAGAAAGTTATGTCACTTTGGGAGTATGTACTTTGGGGGAAACTAGTTTCTAACACTAGTAACTACCCCCCGAAGCACCAAAGGTTGAGTTTAATGCTAACTGTTGATCTACTTCAGGAGCGTTATCGATCGTTGATCAAGTAAAGTGGAAGGAAAGAATAAGCATAAACCATGAAGTGACACTAACTGTTGATCTACTTCAGAGATCCTTCTCATACATTGAAGATTATGGACATGCATCTTTGATCCAGGAGATTTAATGATTGCAAATATTGGAAATTGTTGAACGTCGAAGTTTCAAAGTGAATGAGAACCGTTCATCGTGCAAATAAAATATCGACCATCCGATCTACTTCGGAGAAATCTTCTTCAGGAGATTTGAAATATTACAAAGGCTGGAAGTCATGAAGGATGAAGTCCATAAGTAACAACAATCGTCCATCTCATCATGTGATTAAAACGTGACCGTCGATCTTGACAAGTGATCAAGCACTTACTTACACTAGTGCCTGGTCACCACCTGCGGTCATATGGAATAAATAAATAAGGTTAAAAGAAGAGGAAATGCTTAAATTAATAAGCCCGTGGTTCTACGCCTATGTTCATATGAAAATGGTTTGAAGGAAGCACCTCATACAGATTTAATTTATGTAATTCGATAGAGAATTAACACCATAATAATATAGAGAATAGGTGAAAGATCGAATATAATATTTGGATGAATTGAGGACACAACAAAAGCATGTGAACGATATAATGAGTCGATCCATGTCTATGATCAACTCATGAATACAAAAGAACCAACACACAATCTTGATAAAGAGAGTTAAATCATGAGCATTATGAATAAAGGATAAAAGGAAAAATGATATTATTTAAAGTTTAAATTTATCATTTAAATGAAAATGTACAATGGTTCAATATAAAAATATGCAATGATTCAAATTCACACTAGTTGGAAGACTATATAAACAAGAAATAATGGTGAGAAGAAAGTTTAGTTGAATTTGTTGAAGTATATATATTTATATATAATGGATTGAATGAAGGTTCATTCTATTAGGTTGGTTCCTATTTACAAGCTGGGTCTTGTATGAGGATTGGATTCCTCACATCTCAGTTGGATCTGAGATAAAAAATTTGGGACTTGTTATGAGGGTTGGATTCCTCATTTCTCAGTTGGATCTGAGAACTACAAGCTAGGTGTTGTACTAGAGAGTTCGGTCTCTCATAATTTTTTGAATATGAAGATTGATCTTATGTATTCATTCAAGTTAAATAAATAAATAAAGTATTTATTATTTTATATATTGGTTGAGAAAATGAAATAAGTATATGTTGTTCAATTAATTTATGAAGAGTGGAAAATTGTCCAAAGTTTTGTGACACTGATTCACCCCCCCGCCCTCTCAGTGTCAAGTGTCCATTTCAACAAGTGGTATAAGAGAAAGTGCCTTCAACATAGTTTAAACATTGAAGGTAGATTTTGTAACATCCCCGACCATCCATGCCAGGCCACACTACGCCAGAGAACTCTTACTATTCTCTCTGTGGAACATACTGTAACATACCCAATATCCAACTGAGCTATGCCACATAACTTTTTTGAATTGCATGCAATTAAGATACATACATAGAGAACTCTTGCAGAAGCATTATATATAAAATGTGAACATACAAATACATATATAAATACACAGATTCACACTGAAATAATAGTAAACATATACATGCAACATATACAGGAAATACCCATAAAAATAAACACAGTTATAACCGCACATATGACAACCCCTAAAATAAGCATGTAAATAACAAGTGTTATAACCCTAAATTGCACTATCCCTGCTTACATGGCATTAGGCCTACTCATTTCCTTTCCTTGCCAAAGCCATGCTGAACAGACTCTTCAAAAACCTCCTCAATCAAGTAACCCACGCCCTAACTTAGCATTGGGCATGTTGGGACGCTGGCAGGCCTTCTGCAGCATGCGTGTGAACGCTGGCTGGCCCACTACAGCCCGCGTTTACCTAACAAAGCAAAAAATCAGGAAAGTTTCCGCCGGGACGAAGAGCTTTTTGTTAGTTAACTGGAACTCTCAGCCATGCATGGCCGAGAGTTCGCCTAAAACCCTAGCTCCTTCCAGCCTATAAAAGGAGGGGTAGGGGTACTATTCAAAAGAGGAAAAATCATAGCAAAGAAACTCTGCCAAATTGCCAAGTTCGTTTTGTCCCAACCCTTTAGCCTTGCCTCAAGCTTTAGGAGAAATTCAAGAAACAACAGTTGGAGGAAAAAAGAAGAGGAGGAACCCAGGATTAGGGTCGAGAAATGGTGGTCGGTCTCTGTAATCATTGTAAGTTGATTCATATTGAGATTAATAAAAATATGCTTTTCCCGTCCCAAATACATGAGTCTTATCTATGTTATTTGATTTATGTTTAAATCTCTAACCCTCTAGTAGATCAGTAGCATGCATGTGTAGTTTTGTCTTGATTGCAGGATCGCTTTGTGGAAGGAGCAGCAGCAACAAGGAGATAAAAGCTCAACGGAGGATCTACTTCAACCGTCAATACAAAGGTTAGTTGATTCTTCCCATGTTTTCCTGAGAAAAAGGGTTCTAGGTTTGGGTAGGAGGTTAAAAGTTATTTCTTGAAGGGTCATGATCTGCATGCAAGTTTAAAGCCCTAGCTTGCTAGTCTGTAGGGTAGGAAAACCCCACAACAGAATTGGCGACTCCACTAGGGATAGTCTTACTCTTAGGGTTTCCGGATTTGGTTAAAGATCTTTTGGGTAGTTCAAAGAATTTCAGTCTCTGTTTCTTTGTTTATTTTTTGTTGTCTGTTAGGTCAATGCTAGCAGGGAACCTGGTTATCAATACCAGTCTTCCTTGAATGACGCTTGACATTGATTCTCGGGACACACAGAGGTACACACGGCCTGCAGAAGGCCTGCACGCGTGTGCCCACGCCCTAACCATCTACAGCCCGCGTGTGAACGCTTGCTGTAGTGGTTTCAATAGCGTGTAGAGCCCAGGAAGCTTAAGAGGCAGTCCCCTCTTTCCTGTCAGAAGTTTACCTTCTCAGGGGGCTTTCTGGATCCTATCTAGGTTCTGTTGGTTTGTTGTCTTGCTTTCAGTCTACCTTAGTGTGATAGTTGTTCTTTTCATTTGTTATCTTTTTTGCAAATTTTTCTTTTTCTGTTGAAGTAATAGCACCCAGAAACCTTTTAGAGACCCTGGTTGTCAATACCAGAGGCCTTTTTCAGGTCTGGGCTGCCTGTGTGTTGTTGTATCTCAACTTTTATACAGAACCGCAGCCTGTTTAAGGCTAGACCGTGGGTACCCACGTGCTGTAGAAGCTCAGCACGTGGTTGCACGCGTGCTGTATTGGTGACAATCGCGGGCTTGATTGGCAGCTTTTCATCTTGGGTGGGGCAGTCATCCCCTCCTGTGGTGAGAAGATATCCTCTCAGGGGTCTAGAGTCTGGGGCTGCACAGTCAGCAGGTTAGGGCATTTCCCCCTTATCTTGTGTTTGTTATTAGATTTTTTGATAGAAAAGACAAAAGAGAAAAAATCTTTGTTTTATGGTTTTTAGGCAAGTGTTAGAATTGGTGCTGTTGTGATTGCTTTGTTGCATTTTTGCGCTCTGATTCTATTTGCGATCTGCGTTTTAAGCCATATTTTTCTTTTTATTTCTCTTGGTTTTGATCTTGTCATCATTTTTCCTTGTTGCGTGATTTTGATAAAATAAAAATAAAAAATAAAAAATAAAAATAAAAAAAAATTCATTTTCTTCTGGATTTGAGGATTGTGTTGTTGCATCAGTAGCTTGGAAAGAAGTCTTGTTGCATAAGTTTTTGCAGTGCATGTCTAGTATAAGTAGCTCGCAGATCTGAGTGAAAATCCTTCATATTTACTGCATAAAATCTTAGTAATTTCAGAAAAAGAAGTCTTTCTTGTTGAAAAGTTGTTGGTTTTGCATTTTATCAAAAGTTTTTGTTTCCAAGCATTTTTGTTCATTTTTGCTTTGAGTCTTTTTACACACCATCAGTTTCACTTATGCACCTTGAGATTTAAAAACCCATTAAAAGCAACGCTAAATAAAATCAAGTAGACTTTTCTGTTTGTAGGGTGCATACACTAGCTTAAGAATAGGGCCTTGGAATAGGTTGGAGAGTAAATTCTCCAAGGCCACCCAAATCAAACATTGCAGTCTGTCAATAGGGAGTGTAGAAGTCCAGTGACGGAAAGTTATTCAGGACCCCCCTCTAACACAGGGGCTAAACACGAGGTCGCATAAGGAAAGGCAGTGGAGATAACCCCTCCAAAGCTGGACCGAGCGTTGTGGAGAACACATATAGAGGATCTGTTCAGGGATTCCGTTGTTTGCATTTGCCATGGAGCTTCGTGGGTCTCGAATCCGTTCGAGGTCCTCAGTTGTCTTCCGGAACACTTGCTCTCGATACCCTTGACAGGTTTCAGGATTGATACCCTGCTCATTGTGGTCTACCCGACTGCCGGCTGTACCCGCCTAATAGTTGTTCACGTGCTGGCAAACTAGTTGCCAATCTTTGCTAGGGACATACACAGGTGACTGAGGGGGTATACTGTGGTACCTAGGACAGACATCGGACCAACACTTTACAGAGTATACCCGGAGGGTGCTTCCGTATTTGAGTTGCACTTGCACCGATAAGTTGCTCTAGTGTTGGTTGTTGTAACTGCTCTTCCTACTAGTTGAGTGCTTGCTTGATTTATCTTTTAGGGGATTTATTTTAGTGCGTGTTACTGTTTGTTCGCATAGAATACCTTAGCATGTCGTGAATCTTCTCACACAGTGGAGGATTCAGAGCTCCACCAGTCACGAAGGCTTTTGGGACTGCCGCCGGTGATACTAGAGCCACCCCCGCCACCACTGAGGCAGATGTTAGACCAACGAGGGTCTTTTGAAGCAACCGGGTTTCAAACCATTGAGCCCGAACAACCCCCCGAGGGATCAACCGCCAATCTTGGATCGGTTGAAACCTCAAACGGTGATACTTGGCCAGACATTATTGTGTCAATTCAATTTTATGAACGCATGTCAGCGCCTAACCTAGTTATGGAACAAATCTCTGGGAATTCTTCCATTCCTATCACTGTTGCTACCACAGGAGAAGCTTCTCCTAACTTGCCTTTGTCAACAGTCTGGGCCACCATGGTCTCAGCTGCAACTATGTCGCACAGTGGTCTGATGCCATCTATCATGGCGGCCACACCTCCCTACACACCTAGTGCGACCGACCCTCTGTTTTCATATGGTATGCCTAGTTGAGGAACAAGTCCTGCACTCACTTCTTCCATTTCACAGACTTTGGGTCTGGGGGCAGGGAGCTCTAACACTCCTCTGCAAGGTCAAATTGGGGGAATTATTGTCCCTTTCAATGATTTTCCTTACGCTGGGGGTCATATACCTCCTTCGTCCCCTTCACTTAGTGGATTGCATCAGCAGTCCGCTGGGCAGCTTGCACACACAAGTCTACTTGGAGCCGGGAGTCAAGGAACACCTGTGCAAACTCTGCTGGTAGGTTCGTCGCTGTTCATCTGGAACGGGACGTTTGGTAATAACACCCTCGCATCTGCTGCTTTCCCATCAGGGGGCACACCTATTTTTGGACAGTCTACGCTGGCCCAGGGTACTATTCCTGCGCCAGGGGCACATATACCAGGACCTTGGAACTCAGGACAAGGACCCGTTCCTTCATCTGGAATGTTGTTATAAGGCAATTCTTTCCACAGCCAATGGAACCCCAGATAGGCCTCTATGCCTCTCCCCACAGGACCGGCATGGGGGAATCCTTCCCAAAGTCCCTCAAATACGATGAATGCCCACCATCCTATGTCCTTCATGGGGAATCAGCAAATGATGTCTCCTCAAATGCAAAGCCCTTACCCTGGTCAAGGCCAAGGTTTCTACCAAAACCCTGG
>JASDQU010100301.1:523380-533687 GCA_032191745.1 Picea mariana | reverse complement strand
TTCTTGTATAGTCTTTAGAAAACAAGAGTGCATCCAGAGATCTTTCATTATTCATTAGATGTCTATTAAGCAATAATACAGTGCAGTAAAAAAAAAAAAACAAGCAAACCAATGCACATGAGTAAGACACATCAACACCAGGATTTAAGGTGGAAACCCAAATCAGGAGAAAACCACTGCTGCCGTTGTCTCTGTCTTCAATGATTATTATTAAGAAAACATTCTACAACAATGTACTAGTGCAGACTCATACTAGTATGTAGGCTTCTACCTGCAGAAGGTTGCAACCTTCTCTTGTTTACCAGCCTTTCCTGGAAGGGAGCTTCAACCCCCTGAAAATCGCACCAGTTTCTACTGGTAAGATGCTTCTACTAAAGGCTTTAACCCTCAGACTCGCTGCTGATCGCGTTTCATCAATTTTCACACTAGATCAAGCAGTTTCAACCCTTTGTACATTTGTCAACAAACATATTTTGCCCAAAACTTTAGAATATCAGCAATAACCTAGACTTCAATATGCATTCAACATCCTTCGTCAGAGATCCTAACTTTCATATGCATCTTTAATGTGAATGACTCGTATTTATATATTTATATATATATACTTCCCCCCCCCCTTTTTTTTTACACTGATCTGTAATAATATGTGTTGCTGAGCAGTTCAGATCTATAGTAACTTACCTGGATTCATTGTAGATCTGCCACCCAATTGCTACAATGAGGTTCCTCCCACTTCAAACTTTTCTGTCGCCTGCACGAATGACCTCAGTGACCTATAGATGTGCCTACTTTCAGAAAATGGCCTCCACATCCTCCAAAAGGGACCCTTGCAACCTATCACCATCCTTACCATCTTTAACATCCTACTTTGCTTTTTCGGATCCCCTGTAGAAAGGGCATCGACCCCTTCTTAATCCCATGGGTCAAGGAACCGTTCAATGCTCATCAGGTCCCATATTTATTGCTTAGGGGAAATTGGGCCCCTTTTTAAAATTTGAATTCAACCTACGCATGCCTTTTTAAATTAGGTTTCGGCATTCCATACGCTCTCCTGAGTTTAGTTCCTGATCAAAGTGACCGTCACACCATGACCACAACCTTACCCCATCGGGGCTACGGGGTTTGTGATGCCTCAATGCATACACCTGCGTGATTCCTGATTGTCCAAATCCTGACACTCCTTTATGCTAACAGTTGTTCTCCACTACGCCACTGTCCTCCTTCTCTACTGTGCTGACAGCTATTCCCCACTGATCAGGGTTTCACTGATCGCGATTTCACAATGCAAAAATCCCTTGTCACTGGGATCTCTGATTTCCCGATGGACAAAGTGTCGACGGTGCCTGATCCTTTTCCACACGTCCTTCCAGATGGACGACTCTTGATCTTTCTGGCATTTCGAGACCTGTAAGTCTCGATGCCTGGTGTATCAGATCTCTGATACGCATGATTGCGTGACACGTGTCCTTCTTCAGACAGACGGCTCAGATTAATTCTCGGGATTTCAAGACTTCCGATGTCTCAACTTTCTTGTCCTCAGGAACTCCGATTTCCCGATGGCCAATATCCTGACTCTTGCTAATCCCCAACTTCCTCCATACTCCTGACACACGTCCCACCAAATGGACGGTTCAGATTCTACGTCGGGGTTTAATTTAGGGATTTTCCCGATCCTTCGTTCACGGGGATACCGATTTGTTGATTCCCGATACGCTGGTCCTTCGATGGGCCTTTGACCGACCACCTGTCCTCCAGGGTGGTCGACACGTTATCTGCCTTATCAAGAAATCACATATCATGATTTCACGATGTCTCATGCACTTGTTCACGAGACTCGCAAAACTCCGATTCCCAATTCTCCAACGAAGCACCTACCACCTGTCCTCCAGGGTGGCCCACATGCTATCTGCCTTATCTTCCTCGCAACTTTTGCAGATCTGATGGCTGTCGATGACCTTCTTCAGTGATCATACGTGCCCATCCAAAACTCAACCATACACTGATTTTCTTACATGAAAACTCTTTTTCTTCCTTTGCCTCAGCCTTTGCCATCATGACTATATTTACAACACCCTTTCTTCTCCATGTTCATTGGAGTTTGTTCCTTCAATGCCCAAATGGACATCCATTCCTCCAATTTCAACCTCCTGACTGTAAGTCCCCTATGCCTCTTCCATTCCTGAATCTATGCTTATCTATTTTTTGTTAAGTATGCAAAATGTGTAGCCAACAAAACTTTGTCAGGCTAATTGTTGCAACAATTTCATGAAAATATGACCCATTCATGTTCAATAATACATATCATAATTATTTCTTCTGATTCCATGAAAATTTGACTTCCCAGATCAATTTTCTGGGTGGATATTTAGATTCCACTATCCAATACCTTTCCAACGCCCACTCCCATTCTCAATTCTGAGTCTTGAGAAGAAAGTTATGGTCGTTTGAAATTTTCCCATTAACTTTTTGTTCATACTTCCACTTGGCGCAATTCTGCACTGTAATTATGCATCCTTGCACTTACTCCATTGTTGATTTTGTATGATCTCAATTGGGTTTCTGTATAAACATATTATGGACAGTCTTTCCAAGTTTCACCTCATTATGGGTTATGGGCTGCTAGTTACAGCCTGCTGAAGTTCTAGGCCAATTTGTGTGTTCTGGTCTAGAATGGTACATGTACCTTATTTTCCATATTAAACACCTTTAACATGCCCAAAAATTTAATTCAGCTATGGGACTATCTTCTATGGTTCAATATATTTCCATTGACTACTTGTGCGCCTCAATCCGATTCCAAAGAAGAAAGTTATGGCTCTTTGAAGGTATCTGGGTCTTACAATTTACCCTCCACAGTTTCAACTGTAACATTCTCATAAAAGATCTATGTGATGAACAATTTAGATCTATCTGACCAATTTCATTTGAACTACAGGGAAGGTGCACCTCTATCTCATGGTTTTTGACTTGCTAAAAACGATCTTAAGGCCCTCAAAAATCCATTGCAAAAATATGACGTTCAAATGATATAAAACATCATAGAAAATCACTAGTTTTCTGCTATTGTTCACCCTTCAAACAACTTCGTGTGCACAAATTTCAATTTTTGCACCTATATTCACCATGCACAACAATAGCACAAGGTAAATCATGCTTCGTGCACTTTAAAACCATTGTGTATTACTCCTTGTTCCTTATGGAACGACTTACATGGTTTCAAATCAAATCAATCACAGAAGGTAGACCCCATGTAGTACTACACCCAACAGATTTTGTCAAAACCTTTACAAAAGCCTCTACTAGGGATCAACACCTCCTCTGTGAGGCATATTTTTATAACGACGCCATCCCCGAGAACAGGCAGCTGAACCTTAATCCTCTTGTTGGGGACATCTAGATTCGGGCATTCACCTCCTTTCTCCACAATCATATTATATGGCAGGATGACTTCATGGCTGCTAAGCACAATGACGATAACCGCCTTCTCTGGATAAGACCAGAACCAAAAAATGCAGCCACTTTTGTTACAGAATACTATCAGTTTTTAAAGAAGCTAGGGATGACTGAACACGTTCAGAAACTGCAATCAACAGTGCTTCACGATTGTCATCACTTCATCAGATCCACATAGATTGCTACCCTCTAGGAAAACAACTTGTTTTGGTATCAATCCACTGAGAAAAGACAGGAACACAATCCTTTTAGCCCTACTAATCTCGAGATAGCAATCTCTAGGGTACCTAACTACATCTAGTGTGTTCAGCAATGTGCTGAAAGCTGGATAGGGTACCAGTTTTATTTTCTTATCCTCTGGTTGCCAATAGAGAGATATCAAATCCATTATAAGTTGCCTAAGAAGACAGAAATGACAACTTGGCAAAGGTTACAACGTGTCCAAGGGTTCAGAGCGCCAACAGATAGTACCTCCCACAGCTACTGCTTGAGTAACTTGCACACTCAGAGTCGGTATTCAGACTCTGATTCAGAGTGAAGTTGCCTGAGGACATGCAACATTTTAAGTTGGGGGGGATGTTAGGACCACACAATGTACCTTTTTGCCCATACTTTTTGCCACCATTACACTCTTTTTCACTCACATTTAAACTCATATTATCACTTTATCCTATCTTTCCAAAGGTATACAATGTCTTTTCTCTTTACTATACGTTTAATCTATTTTGCATATAATTTTACATCACTCTCGTACTTAACCATTGATTAGAAATGTATAAGTGTTGAAATAGTTTAAACTGTAGATTAGCATTTGAGGCCTATTGTTGAAACAAAAACTCACAGAAGTTGTTACACAGTTCATGGTTGACGATGCTGAAACATAGAAGCTGTTACACAGTCCATGGTCAACAATGTTGAAACACAGAAGATGTTACATAGTCCATGGTCGACGATGCTGAAACACAGAAGCTGTTATGCAGTCCATGGTCGATGATGTTGAAACACAGAAGCTGTTACATGGTCGACGATGTTGAAACACAGAAGCTGTTACACAGTCCATGGTTAACGATGTTGAAACATAGAAGAAGCCATTACACAGTCCGCAGTTAACAAAAACTCACACAGATTGACTATAACAGCTGCACCGTGAGCCAAGCATCAACCATCGCTGCTACCTGAGAAGTGTTGAAACAGTCAGAACGCAAATCTCATGGCTGAAATAGCCCAATATTTGCGATGCTGAAACAACATACAACAACAGTAACAAGAAAGAGCTATTACTCCAGCCGTAACAACAACACCTCACTCAAAACTCGTAATAGCATTCTATTGCAGGAGACTAGGATATCCTATTCCGGTTTAGGAAGTCGATCTGACTAAGAATAGAACTCAGATATACACCTGTAATTTTTGATTAATTGTATCAAAGGGATTCCCTCTTTAAATAAGAGGAACTCATCATTCGAGAGGATCTCTAGTCGGTGTACTAAGAATGGTTTACAGAGAAGGACGTACTTCATTTTCAGATTGTAATATGATACATTGATAGATGAATAAAAGATTGTTTTGAGCATCTTTCTCTAGCCTCTTCGTTTCAGGGGAATCTTGTGAGAAGGGAGGGCCCACCTTCTTCACAAGATTCACCCTTTAGTTTTATAGTGTGTTAGTGTGATCTATGTTTATGCCTTGATTAATTCCTATCTTGCTGAAACACTGCTTTAATGAATTCTACTTTGCTGAAACACTACTGAACTCTGTATTGTTAGAACTTTGTTTTACTAAATGTTACATTGTTTTCATGTAGTTCATGCTTGGGTAATTGTTAATCATTTTAATTAGCAATATTGTGTGATGAATTTATGAAATCTTGCTAATCAGAGACTGGTGCTGAAGGTTCCTGCTTTGGGAAGGAAATAGGGTCATGTTCTTTGTTAGAATTAGTTAGCCTTCAATTATTTCTATGAGTATGCTACTCAGAGACTGGTGCTGAAGGTTCCTGCTTTGGGAAGGAAATAGGGTCCTATCTCTGTTAGAATTAGTTAGCCTTCAATTATTCCCATAAGTGTGCTAATCAAAGACTGGTGCTAAAAGTTCCTGCTTTGGGAAGGAAATAGGGTCTTGTTCTCTGTTAGGAGATAGATAGCCTTCAGTGTGCATTATTTCAGTTAAGCAATAAGTTTATGAAGTGTGATGATCGGAAATAGGTGTTGAAGATTCCTGCTTTGGGAATAGGGTCCTGTTCTCTGGTTACAGAATAGTTGGTCTTTTCTGTTGTGGTATCTTGTGTTATTTTAATGTAATCCAGGATTCTTCAATTAAACATTTCTTTAAACTTTGAGCTCTGCAATAGGTGGATTGATTTTCTGTAATTCAAGCTAGAACTTTAGTTCATTCAAGGCAAGTGTGATTAATATAGTTTCCTTTACTACAAATCTAGGTTGCTTTTGAAATTGAGAATATATAGTGCATGGTTAACTTTGAAACAAATATACTTCCCTGGGTTGACAATTTATGTAGCACTTGATTGTTTAAATTAATTAAGCAATTATAGTGACCAACATTTTGGCGCCGTTGTCGGGGAAGGTAATTATAGATTTCAGAAGAAATTATGATTTTTCAGATACAAAGATTGCATGAGAGGACACAGAGATCCCAAAGACACTGACCCTACAGGTGGCAGGGGAAGAGGAAAAGGAGGAAGAAATACTTACATTGACGAGATTATATCAAATTCTGAATCTGTTGCTCAATGACCAAACCTTCGGAAACAAAAATCCCAGCCTTTATTTCAAGAAAATTTTGAAACATGGAAAGAAGTTTGGAGTCTTGGGACAGTCCAGAAACTAGCAGAAAACATTGAGGACAGATCAAGCTCAGCAGGGGAGAAGACAGAAGAAAACATGGATGAGTACAATGAAGAATTGCATCACGAAGAATAGACAGGTCCTGACGGAGAGGTAAATGATGAAAACTCTTTCTCTACATTATGATTCCCTATTGGTGATCTTCCTAGAGGGGTACCCCCCATGAAGAACATTCCACTCTAAGCACTACCTAATTTTCATGGTTTGTCTTCAGAAGATCCTGATGAATTCCTTTTTGAGTTTGACATATTATGTAGAAGTTATGGTTACGTTTCCAATGCTCAAAAGTTAAAGCTATTTCCAGCAACATTAAAAGGAAATGAACTAAGATGGTTCATGAGTCTTGGAGGCCATGTAATCGCAACATGGGACCAAATGAAACAGAAATTCCTGAATAAATACCAGTTCTATTGCCGAACAAGAGAAAAGAGGGAGGAGCTATTTAAGATGATGTAGAAAGAGGATGAAAATCTAGAGGACTTTGTAAAAAGGCTACAGTATAACCTACAAAGATCCAGTCACCCCAATGTAAGTAAAGATATTCTCAAAACTATAGGGATGACTATCTAGATATGTTGAATATGCTTGGAAAAGGGGACATATCTAAGGAATCATATGATGAAATTGTTAATTTATGCAAAAGATGTTCAAGAGGAGCTTCAATAAATAGATCAAACAGCAGGGACACCACATTTTCAAGAGTCCAAAAATCAGCCAGTGGGGGAGCAACAAGAGCCGAGATAGGTAATTTACTGGAAGGTTTTAAAACTAAAATTTTAAGCTCTTTTGTCTCACAAATTGACACCCTGCAGATACAAAAGAAGCAAGCAGAAGGAGAAGCAGCCCTGTCCATCTTTTGTTCTCAATGCAGAGACAAGCACCCATGAAGGGAATGTCAATTGGACAAAAGGCCAACCTGCACCATCTGTGATAAAGATCATGAAACTCAACAATGTCCATCTTTACCAGGGATCAAGGCAACATTACAACCAATGGACGAAGAAGATGAAGCTGTCTATCTGTTGACATAGAGAAGGCAATGGCAACTGCAGGGACAAGGTATGAATCCGAACATGCCATTTACATATTCTAATCGTTGGAATAATTATCCTTATTTCAATCAAATGAGTTACCCCCCCTATAATCAAATGAAATATCCTAATCAAATGAATTACCCACCCATGCAAAAAACTAACCCACCCTTTGTTGATCCATCAATGTGGACTCCTTGGCCTCCACAACAACAACAATCATATCAAAACCAATGGAATCCAAATTGGAGAGGACAACAACTCCCCTTCCCAAATCAATTACCTCAATCACAATTTCCACAACCACTCTCCTTACCATCAGGTACTCCACCAAACAATCAAATAATGAGACCCCAACTACCTGTACAACCTAACCCTAACCCCAGTAATAAAGTTGTGCAGTGCATTGATATTCATAACCAACCTACACTTTCTCTTCTCCCTACGCAATGCAATGATATTCATTTACGATCTGGGAGAATAGTATAACCTACCATCGCTGATGTTACCTCTTATGATAAAGAGGAAACAAAAGAGCATGATGTACCTGAAGAGGTACAATCATCCTCTAACAATGCTGCTGAAACAACAAAACCACCATTTCCCGAGTGTTTAGCTTTGACTAAAATGCCTGAGCCACCACCTTTCAATCTTCTAGAGGAATTACAAAATTTGTATGTCAAAATTTCTCTACTACAAGCACTCCGAGACGTACCAATCTATGCCAGGACGATGCAAGACATTTGTGTTAAAAAGCCTGGTAGGAAAATTAAGGATCCCCTCATAGTCCATGTTATGGGAGACTTGTTTGCACTAATGTTAGGTAAATCTCCCCTAGTTAAATATGGTGATCCCAACAACCCTACCATTTCAGTACAGGTTGTAAAAACGATAATCCCTCGAGTCTTGGTAGACCTAGGTGCCACTATCAATATCATGACTCTGGAAACCTTACAACTGCTACAACTGCAAAATGAAGTCAAAGACACCCCAACTATCCTAGAATTAGTTGACTAATCCAAAATTAAACTAAAAGGAGTCATTGAAGACCTCAGTATCTCAGTAGAATCCTGGAATTATCCAGCTGACTTTGTGGTACTACAACCCAAAACAAAGTTGGGGGGCCACCCTCTAATTTTGGGTAGACCTTAGCTAGCCACAACAGATTATTTTATCAGCTGTAGATCAGGTTCAATGACAATTTGCAACGGTTACGAAACTAAATAGCTTACCCTCTACCCTCACGCAAAACCCCTGATTAATAATGATAATTTTGTATGGGTAGATTTTGATGAGCAACCTACTCAACCTCTTTTGACTATCGGACAATCTCTAAGCCTTAAAGACTCCACCAAGGATGAAGTAATTAATAATTTTATTTGCGAACCCTCCTCTGTGACTTTAGAAACTCATAACCAACTAACTGCATTGTTGGAGCCTGATAAGCAAGAAAACCTCAACTCGGAAAGCCCACCTCAAACATCTAACACCATCTTTTTTAAAAGCATACCAGTAGAAATTGAACCTGGCAAGACACTGAACATAAACCCTAATCTGACAGATGCTGAAACACAACAATTAACAAAGTTACTTCTGGAAAATAAAGAAGCATTCGCATGGGATTACACAGATATGAAAGGAATTTCTCCCGAATTATGTACTCATCGAATATATATTAAGGAAGATTGTCGACCGATCTACCAATCTCAATGACGAATGAACCCTAATTTAAGAGAAATCCTAAGAGAAGAACTTCAAAAATTGCTCAATGCAGGGTTTATATATCCTATATCAGACAGTAAATGGGTGTCCCCATTGGTAATAGTTCCTAATAAAAACGGGAAATGGAGAGTATGTGTGGATTATAGAGACTTAAATAAAGCTACCCAAAAAGATCACTTTCCATTACCATTCATTGATAAGGTGTTAGATAACTTGTCAGGGAAGAAATTTTTCTCATTTTTAGATGGTTTCAGTGGGTATAACCAGATCAAAATTGCACCTCAAGATCAAGATAAAACCACTTTTACTAG
Source organism: Picea mariana (assembly GCA_032191745.1). Lineage (NCBI taxonomy): Eukaryota > Viridiplantae > Streptophyta > Pinopsida > Pinales > Pinaceae > Picea > Picea mariana. Next base: position 524,306 of record JASDQU010100301.1, on the reverse strand, counting down.
CCCTTGGGGAACCTTTGCTTATAGAGTTCTCTCATTTGGACTATGTAATGCACCAGCAACCTTCCAGAGAGCAGTTTTAGGAATCTTTTTTGATATGCTTAATGACTCTATGGAAATCTTTATGGATGAATTTACTCCTTATGGTGTTTCTTTTCAGGAAGCACTACAAAACCTTGAGAAAGTACTCAAATGATGCATACAAGCCCAACTCTCCTTAAGTACAAAAAAATGTCATATGATGATGACTAAAGGAATAGTGCTTGGACATTTTATCTCATCTCAAGGAATTCAGGTAGACCCATCCAAGATACAAGTCATTAAGGATATTCCTACTCCCAAAACTCAAACAGAGGTAAGAAGCTTTCTAGGACATGCTGGATACTACAGAAGATTTATCAAAAAAAAATCCAAAATAGCTTCTCCCCTGTTTATGTTACTGATGAAAAACGCTGAATTCAAATGGACTAATTCTTGCCAGGAAGCATTTAATACACTTAAACATCGGTTATCCATAGCTCCTATTCTTAGAGGACCTGATTGGACACTTCCCTTTCATATATCCTCCGATGCTTCAGATATTGTGATAGGAGCTGTCTTGGGACAAGAAGAAAATCATCTCCCTTATGCTATCTATTTCATCAACAAAAATATGACTCCTGCTGAACTCAATTATACAGTCACCGAAAAGGAATTCTTAGCAGTTATCTATGCCATTAATAAATTTAGACATTACATTACTGGCTATTCTACTTTTGTCCATACTGATCACTCATCTATCAAATACTTAATGAACAAACCTATCACAAATGCTAGAGTCACTAGATGGTTACTATTATTACAAGAATTTGATATTGCAATTGTAGATAAACCAAGAAAAGAAAATGTAGAGCTGATTTCCTTTCTCGGTTGACACCTGAGGATGATAC
>JASDQU010100301.1:497609-523055 GCA_032191745.1 Picea mariana | reverse complement strand
CCATTAAACCCCCATATAGTACTTGAACCATTTGAAAGATGGGCCTTAGACTTTATAGGACCCATTAACCCCCCATCCAATCAAAAAGTTTACATAGTGGTCTGCACAGACTACATGACTAAATGGGTGGAAGCCAAAGCACTCCACAGAGCAACCGAAGAAGAAGTTATAAATTTCTTATTTAAAGACATATTCATCAAATTTGGAGTGCCAAGAGAATTAGTTATAGACAGAGGACCTCCTTTCGCTTCTCATGGTTTCAAAGCCACCCTTCAAAAATATCATATTTAGCATAGAATGACTACAACATACCACCCCCAAGACAATGGACAGGTGGAAAGCACAAACAAAGTAATAGAAGCCATTCTCACAAAAACAATGAAGGAAAATAGAAAGGATTGGTCCTACAGGCTCCCTGAAGCATTATGGGCCTACAGAACTACCTGGAGAAATACTACAGGATTCTCTCCCTATGAATTAGTCTATGGAAAGAGTGTTGTCTTTCCTGTTGAATTTGAAATAAAAACCTTAAGGACTGCTTTAGCTGTCAACCTTGATTTGACCGATGCACAGACAGCCAGGTTGCAACAGCTTAATGAATTGGATGAGAAAAGACTAGATGCCATTCATCAGACAACTGTAATTCAAAAGCAAAGATCAAAATGGCATGACAAAACCATCAAGAATAAGTAGTTCCAAAAAGGTAATTGGGCCCTACTGTATGACTCTCGGTTCAAAGAATTTCAAGAGAAACTGTGTACAAGATGGCTTGGGCCTTACAAAGTAGACACTGTTTTCCCCAATGGAACAGTAAGGCTCCTCACAATCGATGACTCCAAAACACCGTTACATGTAAATGGTTATTGGCTCCGTCTGTACCAGTGCCCTATTTCCAAAGAAGATTTTAAAGCCACATGCGTGGCAGACTCCCATTACCTCTTTTTAGAGGGGGCTTCTACCCCTCATTGCAATTAATTCTTTTAAGTTAATTTCTTTAGTATTAGATTAGATTTTATTTACTAATAATCCCTGTCAAGAAATACCATGTTACAATCGATTTTTGTAGATTCCTGATCAAAGAACAGGCTACTAAAAGAACGATCCTATTTCATGAAGAGACAATCTTTCCCATTGTTGAAACACCACTATCAACAACTCCTTGCTCTTTCTTCATTGCTGAAACACCACTGTTCAGTGACTTTTTGACTTTCCCCATTGCTGAAACACCACTATCAGCGACCCCAGACCTTTCTCCCCATTGCTGAAACACCATTCACAACAACTTTTCACTTTCTTTCTATTGATGAAACACCACTGTTCAATAGCTCTTCACATTTCCTCATTGACAAAACAACACCGTCCAACAATTGTTTCACCCCTTTCTTTTTTGTCGCTGAAACACCACTGTCAACAACCATTTACCATTTTCCCTATTGCTGAAACACCATTGACAACAAACTTCCCGCCAGTTTCTTCTATTGCTGAAACACCACTATTCAACAGCTCTTCACATTCGACGAAACAACACCGTCCAACAATTGTTTCACCCCTTTATTTTCTGTTGCTAAAACACCATTGATAGAAAATTTTCGCTATAGTTCGGCAATTCTTCACAGTTTCCATTGATGAAACAATTCCTTACAACAATTGTTTCAGCCCTTCTTTTTTGTTGCTGAAACAACAACTTTTCAACATTATCTGTCAGCAAGATTTTGTTCTCTCATACTATATTTTGTCCTTCCAGTCAACAAATCCTTGATACAATTCATCTAACAAATCAAAAGTCTCTGCCACAACCACTGCAGAACTATCGTGGACAGGCATTATATTTTGTTTGCAGCACGAATCAGAAGGTAAGGAGAGGTATGTAAATTTTATGTAATACAGTTAAGCTATAGTTAATGAGAAGATTTCAAATCATTATGACCACTAGAGTGCAATCATTATTAGCCGCACTTGACGGGGGGTGGGTGGGGAAGGACATATCAAACTTTTATGCCATCATTTCACACGAATTCACCACCTCCATTCCTATTTTATCATCCGTTTGTTTGTTTCACCACCATTTGCATACCTCCACTTGAAAAACTTACTCTGCACAAAAGCTGTTACTCAAACTCTTTTACGGTGTATTTTACCAAGCTGGTAGCTATGGGAGGCTCTGTTATATGGTACGAACCCGCCACGACAGCCCTGTTAGAACTGTATCCAGAAGCCTATCAAATTTTTCTGCAGGTAAGATGGCTCGGTTATTTTCAGAGACTCTGGGGGTTTGATCAACAATAGGTTCTGCAATTTGCCCAAAATCTCCAGGGTGATCATTCCATTGTTCAAGGGGTTCAGATTTCAGTTACAGAAGAAGATATAATGCAGGTTTCGGGTCTCCCTACCAATGGCACTCATTTGTTCAGCCACAAACACATCATCCTGAATGCCCAGCGGGATTTCCTCTCACCAGAGGAACAAATTGAATTTAAAGGCCGGGGTGTCCAACTTATCTCGCTGCTGCCCCCATGGCCGGAAGTTGCAAAATTCTTCAAACACTACCTTACCTGCGAAGTCTGATACCAGGTAGTCTACCAGCACGAATTTCTCCTGTTGTCTCATTTACGACATAATAGATTGGTGAACATCCCTTATTATCTGCTTGGTTGTCTCAAAAATATGTCGCACTACTGTAAAAAGGCTAAAGATCCTGCCCTTTCACTCACCCATAACCATCTCGTTCAACTACTTATCCAAAAGGGTTTTGCCCAACAAAACCTTCCACTAAACAACCCACCTATAGACCCCTAAGAAGCCGTGGAAATTACTGAAAATCTTCAGGAACAACAACCACAAAACCTTCCAGACTCTCCAGAAATACCTCACAGTCTGCCTACAGAACCAACCAGTCCAATTAACCCCCCTACCATACCAAGCCCGCCCCACACTTTACCAGAATCATCCACTCCTACCCTTCATATTCTTAGCGATGATTCTGAGCTAGAAAATTCTCCCTGCCCCATCATTGAGGAAAAACCCCCACGAAAGCAAAAGCAAATTCCTTTATTTCTGCCCTTTTTTACAAAGAAAATGAACAAGGGCCTCAACAAGGGTAACCACTTCTACCACTGCCATAGACCCCCAACCCATCCGACTAATACCCCGTACACCTCCAACCTCCCAGATGCCAGAATCTTTACCTGTTCCACCCATGGGCACTGAAACACAAGAACCAGACGCCCAGGGTGTTACGACATCATCTGTTTCAAATCAAGTAGCTGAAACACAAGAACCAACTACCCATTCTGTAGCTGAAACACAAGAACCAACTACCCATTCCGTAGTTGAAACACAAGAACTAGCTACCCATTCTGTAGCTGAAACACAAGAACCAACTACCCATTCTGTAGTTCAAACACAAGAACCAACTACTCATTCACTGGCTGAAACACAAGAACCAACCATAGATGTCACACAAGAACCAGCTACAACTGAAACACAAGAACCAGCTGCTAATATTGACACTGAGATACAGGAATCATAGGTCCAGGGTGCCGCAACACTACTTTCCTTACATCAACAAGCTGAAACACAAGAAGCAACTGCTGATCCTGTAGCTGCTCCACAAGAACTAGCTAATGCGGCCGTGACTGCTACACAAGAATCATTCACTCCTCAACCAGAACCAACAATGGCCTCTGTTTTACAAGAAAATGAGTTCCTAAATTCTGAACTAGAAGCTTACAAGCAAGAGCTAGCCATGGCAAAGGAAGCCTATGAAAAGGAACTCAATTTGTACACCCTAGCTCGCACAACGACCATGTCAGAAGGAACTACAACAGAGACTCTGTGTAGAGAATATATGTGCTGCCAATGTGGGGACATCTACTATCAAGTAGGATACAAAGTAATTCAAATCCCAATGCCAGGAATTTCCCCCACTCCCTCAACTTTTGTAGTCAAAGAAAAAGAACCCACTGTTACACAAGAACTAGCTATAACTGTCACACAAGAACCAACTACAGCTGAAACACAAGAACCAGTAGGACCTCCCAAGATTAAGACTGAGCCCTGCCCTGCAACAAATGCCAAATTTGAAAGCCCTGCTTTTGTTAACAAAGCTATACAAACAGTGCCTATTGAGGAATCTACCCCTCCCAGCCAGATCAATATCCACACTTTTGTGGAACAATCTACTCAGACCTTACCTCACCCCACTACTTGCAACACTAAAACACAAACTCGGCCATGGGATGAGAAGGCAGTAATATAGAAATGGAAGAAAGAGTATGCTTCTACATAGGCCAAAATCCTGCAAGAGCATAGACAAATATGGATAAATCATACCTACTCAAATTGGGAAGCTTCAGAGTAGACACACCAGGAAGCTCGTGCCCTTAAGAAACAAAACAAAGAGTTGAAAGGCATATTGGCCCTGGTATTTGACTTGGCACAAAAGCTATTGGCTACAAGGAAACCATCCTGCAATTACTCCTTGTTCCTTATGGAATGAATTACATGGTCTCAAATCAAATCAATCACAGAAGGTAGAACCCATGCAGTACTACACCCAACAGATTTTTTCAAAACCTTTACAAAAGCCTCTGGTGGGGATCAACACCTCCTCTGTGAGGCATATTTTCATAACGAGGCCATCCCTGAGAACAGGCAGATGAACCTTAATCCTCTTGTTGGGGACATCTAGATTCGGGCATTCACCTCCTTTCTCCACAATCAGATTATATGGTAGGATGACTTCATGGTGGCCAAGCACAATGAAGATAATTGCCTTCTCTGGATAAGACCAGAACCACAAAATGCAGCCACTTTTGTTACAGAATACTATCAGTTTTTAAAGAAACCAGGGATGACTGAACACGTTCAGAAACTGCAATCAACAGTGCTTCAGGATTTTCATCACTTCATTAGAACCACAGAGATTGCTACCCTCTAGGCAAACAACTTTCTTTGGCAGCAATCCACTGAGAAAAGATAGGAACACAATCCTTTTAGCCCTACTAATCTCGAGATAGCAATCTCCAGGGTACCTAACTACATCCAGTGTGTTCAGCAATGTGTTGAAAGCTGGATAGGGTACCGGTTTTATTTTCTTATCCTTTGGTTGCCAATAGAGAGATATCAAATCCATTATAAGTTGCCTAAGAAGACAGAAATAACAGCTTGGCAAAGGTTACAACGTGTCCAAGGGTTCATAGCACCAACAGATAGTACCTCCCACAACTACTGCTTGAGTAACTTGCACGCTCAGAGTCGGTATTCAGACTCTGATTCAGAGTGAAGTTACCTGAGGACATGCAACATTTTAAGCTGGGGGGGATGTTAGGACCACACAATGTACCTTTTTGCCCATACTTTTTGCCACAATTACACTCTTGTTCACTCACATTTAAACTCATATTATCACTTTATCCTATCTTTCCAAAGGTATACAACATCTCTTCTCTTTACTATATGTTTAATCTGTTTTGCATATAATTTTACATCACTCTAGTACTTAACCATTGATTAGAAATGTATAAGTGTTGAAATAGTTCAAAGTGCAGATTAGCATTTGAGGCCTATTGTTGAAACAACAACTCACAGAAGTTGTTACACAATTCATGGTCGACGATGCTGAAACATAGAAGCTGTTACACAGTCCATGGTCAACAATGCTGAAACACAGAAGATGTTACACAGTCCATGGTCGACAATGCTAAAACACAGAAGTTGTTACGCAGTCCATGGTTGACGATGTTGAAACACAGAAGCTGTTACATAGTCAACGATGCTGAAACACAAAATTTGTTACATAGTCCATGGTCAACGATGTCGAAACACAGAGGAAGCCATTACACAGTCCGTGGCTAACAAAAACTCACACGGATTGACTATAACAGTTGCACCGTGAGCCAAGCATCAACCATCGCTGTTGCTTGAGAAGTGATGAAATAGTCAGAACGCAAATCCTGTGGCTGAAACAGCCCGCGATTTGTGATGCCAAAACAACATACAACAACAATAACAAGAAAGAGCTGTTACTCCAGCCGTAACAGCAACACCTCACTCAACACTCATAATAGCATTGTATTGCAGGAGACTAGGATATCCTATTCCGGTTTAGGAAGTCGATCTGACTAAGAATAGGACTCAGATATACACCTGTAATTCTTGATTAATTGTCTCGAAGGGATTACCTCTTTAAATAAGAGGAAATCATCATTCGAGAGGATCTCCAGTCGGTGTACTAAGAAGGGTTTACAGAGAAGGACATACTTCATTTTCAGATTGTAATATGATATATTGATAGATGAATAAAAGACTGTTTTGAGCATCTTTCTCTAGCCTCTCCATTTCAGGGGAATCTTGTGAGAAGGGAGGGCCCACCTTCTTCACAAGATTCACCCGTTAGTTTTATAGTGTGTTAGTGTGATCTCTGTTTATGCCTTGATTAATTCCTGTCTTGTTGGAACACTACTTTAATGAATTCTGCTTTGCTGAAACACTACTGAACTCTATCTTGTTAGAACACTATTTTACTAAACGTTACATTGTTTTCATGTAGTTCATGCTTGGGTAATTGTTAATCATTTTAGTTAGCAATCTTGTGTGATGAATTTATGAAAGCTTGCTAATCAGAGATTGGTGCTGAAGGTTCCTGCTTTGGGAAGGAAATAGGGTCCCGTTCTCTGTTAGAATTAGTTAGCCTTCAATTATTTCCATGAGTATGCTACTCAGAGACTGGTGCTGAAGGTTCCTGCTTTGGGAAGGAAATGCGGTACTGTCTCTGTTAGAATTAGTTAGCCTTCAATTATTCCCATAAGTGTGCTAATCAGAGACTGGTGCTGAAGGTTCCTACTTTGGGAAGGAAATAGGGTCATGTTCTCTGTTAGGAGATAGATAGCCTTCAGTGTGCATTATTTCAGTTAAGCAATAAGTTTATGAAGTGTGATGATTGGAAATAGGTGCTGAAGATTCCTACTTTGGGAATAGGGTCCTATTCTCTGGTTATAGAATAGTTGGTCTTTTTTGTTGTGGTATCTTGTGTTATTTTAATGTAATCTAGGATTCTTCAATTAAACATTTCTTTAAACTTTGAGCTCTGCAATAGGTGGATTGCTTTTCTGTAATTCAAGCTAGAACTTCAGTTCATTCAAGGCAAGTGTGATTAATATAGTTTCCTTTACTACAACTCTAGGTTACTTTTGAAATTGAGCATATATAATGCATGGTTACCTTTGAAACAAACAGACTTCCATGGGTTGACAATTTATGTATCGCTTGATTGTTTAAATTAATTAAGCAATTATAGTGACCAACATCAGTGTCAAATTTTACCTATCACAAGCTCTCTACTACACATTCTGCATTTTTAGTGCACCCATCTACGCGCATTCATTTTTATACGCTTCAATTTCCTCGTGAATTTTGCTATAGAAATTGGGGATTTTTCCTAAATTTTTCCCCAATTTACCATAGACATTCTGCAACCACAAAATTTGTTCAATTTCACCCCGATAATACCAATTCAACCTTGCCCCTTGGGGGGCAGCTGAATTGGCAAGTTCCATGAAAATGAATTTCCATGAGGTTTCGAGTTCAACTCCCCCCGACTTACAATGTGTTCCGCGTAAGGGGCATCGTGGGCACACCTGGAGGTTATAGTGGTAGCAGTTGGATAACACGGCCACGTGTAATGTGAGCACGTGCCCAACTAGTTGTTGATTCCACCAGACATAAAAAAAAAAATACCAATTCAACCTCTGCAATAACAAATTGTCATGGGTTGACATTTCTGGAATGAATTCACCCAAAATCAATTCACGAATTGGGAATTTTAATTATAAAACTCGCTACAACTGTCATGGCTTTACTGTAACTTCAAATTTGACCAATTCCATGTCTGAATTTTCTAGAACATATATTAAATCAATAATATATTACCACATGGCCTATCAATTTCCCCATGAATTTTCCAATCCAAATTGGGGATTTTCCCCAATTTTTTTACGATATTGTAGCTGGACGCTCTGCAACTCGAAATTTGGCCACTTCGAAATAAATCCTCTGTGACATTTCGCTTCAACTCAATTTGTTCGGCCCATCCAGGCTCAGCGTTGAAAATTGAAGCTATGATACCAATTTGTAACGTCCCTGACCATCCATGTCGGGCCACGCTATGCCAGAGAACTCTTACTGTTCTCTCCGTGGAACATACTGTAACATACTCAGTATCCAACTGAGCTATGCCACATAATTTTTTTGAACTTCATTCAATTAAGATACATACACACAAAATTCTTGTGGAAGCATTATATATAAAACTTGAACATACAAATACATCTGTAAATACACATATTCACACTGAAATAACAATAAACATATACATGCAACATATATAGGAAATACCCATAAAAATAAACACAGTTATAACCACACATATGACAACCCATAAAATAAGCATGTAAATAACAAGGCAACATGTAAATTTATCACACAATTGACACTTATCTTGGTAATAATGTCACCAACTACATGAAGACCTTCCATGAAGACTTATCCTTAGACCACACTGTTCATCACTCTCAAGAGTGAGTCACCCCCGATCTAGGACTAAATTCCACCCGGGTAAAGGGATTCCTAACCAAGATAAAGGCTCATAGACAACAGTAAAGACTCTGTCACAGGTTCTAACTCAAACTAACTACCTATAATCCCTCATTCCCCACATGTCTATCCCACCCAGGAAGTGTACCCCTTCTCTGCTCAACATTCCTTTGGTTGCCCCACTTCCTTTTTGGGCTTCAACAAAAGGTCGAAAAGGAAGTCTCAACACACTGTAGCTACAATTTAACACCTTCAGGAAATCAATTCCCAACAATTCTCTCACCCAGAGAATTGCTCAAGGTCCTGAAAAACCTCTTATTCAATATCCCACGGGCCTGAAAACCCACTTCTTCAGTCCAGCTCCTAAGCTAACCAGATACACCAACACAAAATGGCTATGGATACAAGTTCAGGTACAATCATGAAGATACGAAAGATAGCTCAATGGGTGTGTGCATGTTCATGGATGATTGACTAGATGACTCCATGATGGAAGGAATGATGGAAAAGATCCCCCTGGAAATGAACTAAGTCCCAACAATATGTATGCATGTCCCCGACTTGACACTTGTCATGTTGGGAGCTACTTTGGCCCACTTGTCCCCAACTTTGGAACTTAGGATAAAATAATTATCCATACTTTATGATTTAAGAAATATTAATATAATATTCCTTTTTGTCTTAATCTCCCTATCTTATCCCTTTTCCTTAAATTTTAGGCCCCTTCCTTTCCCTAACCAGTGGATTTTAGTCCCACATCTCTTTTATCATGGTCGGTCTGCGTGCAACGATGTATTTTATATTAATTATGAGACATATACAAAAATAAACACACTGCCCTTTAACATCTAGGCTCTCCATCCTAATCAAAACATAAGCATCCTAGCTTATAATAAATGGCTCACCAGCTTATAAAACACAACATATACACAAAAGGCTCCTTGGCCTCCAAATCACATGCACTCAAGTTGCAGCACGTGGTATCTAGGAATGTGCACACTTCCTCCTTTTACTGCGCAATACATGCGTGCACTATGCCATGAAATGTGCATACAAAAATGATATCAAAACAACTCACCAGCTTAAGTACATTCACATTTACATTTACAATTGGGTTTGACCTTAGGGATATTACAGATTCATAACAAATGGGTGGACAAATTGTTATCTCCACAAATGAAGCTCCCTTATTTGATGGAACAAATTATTCATCATGGAGGGAAAATATGAAAAGATATATGAAGTCAATAGGATATGGATTTTGGGATTCATTAGTAAGTAAGCCCTATAACTTAACTAATTTAAAGAGAAAAACCAAAACTACAAAGGAGGCAAGGAGAAACAATTCAATAGTCTTAAAAGCAATCCAGGATGGATTGTTAGACCAAGTCAAAGAAACTATGAAACATTACAAATCTGCTAAAGAATTATGGCTCCACCTAGAAAATGGTTATCATAATGAAAGACAAGAAGAAGAGAAATCCTATCAAAGTGAGGAACAAGACTCATATAAAGAGGATTCCTATCAGAATAAAGAACAAAACTCACAAGAAAAGAATTCTTATCAAGATAAGGAACAAGATAAAGAAAAGGAAAATTGTAATCAGATTGAAGAACATAATACATAGAAAAAGATTTCTAATCATAATGAAATGAAGGATTTGATGAAAACCTGTTAGCGATATATCTTGTATAAGGGGGATATAATGCAAATGAAGGGGTAAAAAACCCACTTGTCCAAAGTTTCGGGCGACAATGCGCCCCTGGTAAGAAGTAAGCAAGACCGGTCGGTCCAGATTTGCGTGCCCAGATCAACGGCGCACAGCAAATTCCGAACCCCCCTTGCCTTTTGACCTTTAAGAAAAGGGGGGGGGTCCGGAATCGGGGGCGCACCTCTCCGATGGTCCAGATGAGCGCGCCTGGATCAACGGAGATGAAGACCATTCTGGACCCCCCCCACCTTTCTACCTTTAAGCGGAGGGGGGGGGTCCGGAATCGAATAAGCAGCTTCCTACGACTGAGATTTCAGTGCTCGGATCAACAACGCCAAGGCAACCACGTCCTTCTCAGTTGCCCTGTCTTTAACCCCATGTGGGCCCCTTCTCCTGTCATTACACCTTCCTTTCTACCTCTCCCTTGCTACCGTGTGTCATCTATCCGCCTCCCCATCTGCGCCCAGGTGGCCCATCCCCCGTCTCATTATCCAGTCACCACCTGCCACGTATCCTGCTCCTTTTCCACGTCAGCCTCTCGCCAAAGAATGAGTCCACTATCCCTCATATTCCTCCTCTTCTACCTGTTTTATTCCACCATGAACCCTCCTTTGTCACTCTTCCCGCGCCACGCCTTTCCCTTTGCGATCTTGCAATCCGAGGCCATCACTCCTATCGTTCGCCCCATTCGCCGTGTTGGCCTTTCATGCCCGTCCCTCAAGCTTCTCAGTTAGTCCAGGTGGCAACATGAGGAGTCTTCCATATCCCAAGGTGCTGAGTTGGCTGAGCCATCCTCAATCCCAAGAAGTAGTTATTGAAGCGGTTGGTGGTGGTTAGACATCGTCTCCGCCATAATGGGAAAGCACGACCATGAATTTAAGGCACGTCGGCTTGCCGATGTAACTGTCAGAAGATCGATCGCATCTGCCATAAGTTGCACGGTTATTCAAAGATTGCAGCTGCAGAGTGTCAGAAGCCATGCAGACGCAAATCTTTCAATGCATTTCCTTGGTTCCACTGCTGTTGTAGTTTTGAGTATATGTAGGCATTTTTTCCATTTTTGTATCTATCGATGGTAGAGCTAAGCTCCCGACTGTAAAGTTTCAGTGAACATTCTAGCTTCTGGGTCATGTATCTGTGTTTGAGACTTCTTGGTTTATAAAAAATAGTTCTCCTTCTTCCATCTTTGTTTCATCTTATACCAGAGAATCTACAGTCGAAGGATTTGCGTGGATTTAACAATCTTGTTATGATAAAGGATTTGTTGTGACATTGTTGTGCCCTCTGGTTTCATGTGTTTGAATGTAAAAGGATTTTGCGTTTGAATGAACTCTTCTCCAGTCTTTGATGAACCTAATGTTTATGATAGACCTTTGCACCTTTCTCAGGCAAGTCTTCCACTTACTCACCTTTTACCTGCAACTCACTGTTTGAAGTTTATACAAGACCTCACTCATTCGTGCATGCCCGGCCTGGTTTCTGAGTTGAAACGATACTGTTCTGAGTTTCCTTCCGTTTGATCACCCTTTTAAACAAATCGTGACAATAAACTGATGGGCGTCGGGCTCTGCTCCTGCAAGCAATCCAGGGGTGACCTCCGATAGCCAACATTTCTGGCGCCATTGCCGGGGACGAAGTTGAAGATTTTCCCTGGGCAGAACGACAACGAATAACTGATTTTTGAAGGTGCATCAGATATCAGAACTTGAAAATTGCTACTATTCACCTGGAGACTCCACTGTGACGACTCCGCTGGGGGAGAACCTGTTCTATCAATTGTGGCTTCGAGAGGTAGACACACGAGGTCTAATCCACACTTGCCTTTGGCCACACCAGAAGAAGACTTGGAAGCGGTGCGCAGAAAGGGAAAGAGAGCTGAAAAAGAATTTTCTGCTGATAAAAAAGGTAATACGCCTTCCCCTTCTGTGAGAACTCCATTTTCATATTCTCAGTTTCCTAGTCGTCCTTCCCCTAAAGTTTCCCATTTTCTGAACTTTGGGAGTGTTCCTGCTGAGTTTTCCCCTCCTGGTTTAGTATCAGAGGGAGAGATCCTTGTCACTACCCCATCAAGAGGTTTTACTACTCCTCCTTTGATTACTATTGATGCACAGAGAGAAACCCCTGCATACTTAGGTCCCTTCGACTTCTCTCTGTTTTCCCCGTCATCTCCTGTGAGGACCTCTCTTCTTTCCTCACCTGTTCACACTCCATCTCCTCCGAGTTCTCCTCTGCTCAACATCCCTATGGCTGGTGTTAATCCCCCTCCAAACAGAATGGATGCCATAGTCGCTTCTAGATATGCTCCTTTGATTCTCCCTCATCCTTTGAACCCTCTCCCTGCTGGAGACTATTTGAAATGCATGCCCAAGTTCAGTGGTGAGGGAGATGTCACTGCTGAAGAGCACCTAGCTGCCTTTTATAGCTACGCAGACAACCTGAATATTGAGAATGAAGATGTCTGGATGAGAGTCTTCGTCCAGAGCCTGGATGGTGAGGTCAGGAAGTGGTTCAGGGGACTGGCCCCAGGATCCATAGCTGGAATTGAGGCTCTGGATAATGTTTTATTAAGACAGTGGGGGGATAGAAAAGACTACATATATTACATGACTGAGTTTGGGTCCCTAAAGAAGCAGGAAGAGGAGTCAGTCTCTGACTTCTCCAAGAGATTCAATAAGATGTATAACAAGATTTCTGCAGAGATAAAACCTTCCGAAGCCTCTGCTCAAATTTCATATGCTAGTGCATTTGACCCTGATTTCTGTCTCGTATTAAGAGAAAGGAGAGCCACCTCTTTAGCTCAGATGCAAGATGTAGCTGTAAAGGTGGAATCTAATATATTAGCAGTAGACWGACTGAGAAGCCAGACCGACACAGACAGAATAAAGGACAAGTTGGAAGCTTCATCCTCCGGCACATCACTACCTCACTCTCAAGTAAATGAGCTGGCCCGAGTTATGAACCTCCTCAAAGAAGAGGTGGAAAGATTGAAGGTAGAGAGGAAGAAAATGTATAAGGTCCCCCAGACCATTGAGAATAGAGGAGGTTTGAGAAGAACAAATAATTTCACTCCTCCAACTATGCATAGAGAGAAGGAAAGAGACAGGGATGACCAAAGAATCCAGGCTCCCTTCCAGAACAATTTTGTGGCTGATGAAGAATAAGGAGAGGCAGATGAGCCTGAGCCTAAAATTCACAGTGTAGAGGTCACTCCACCTTTCCCTCATCTGACCCAATTAGCATATGATGAGTCTCTCATGGATGGTCAGTTAAATGAATTGAGCAAGGGAGACAAAGCTGGCGGTGGCCGAGGCAGGTATAACCTGAGATTAGATAAGAGGGCAGCAACGCCTGATGTTCTTGAATCATCCACTAGAGTAGAGAGGTATGCTAATGAGACAGCAGATGCTTACAAAGGTAAGAAGACCCAAACCCTCTCTCCCATTGTCCAAAATCATGTTCCTGAAATTAGAGAAATTCCAAATCCCATGTCTTCTTTTAATTTTGAACATGAAATTCAAAAGATCAGAATTCCTGTGCCACTCACTGAGTTAATTAAACATGGGGAATTCAAGAAATGCTTCTCTGAGCTGCTAAAATTTGAAGCCTCATACCCTCTCGCAGACTCCATAAATCTCCAAGATGAGAGGCCTGCAGTTGTCTTAGGTCCCATGGTAGAATATAGAGATGATTCGTCCCCTCCCTTCTACACATCCCTGAACATACATGACAAGGTACTGCATAATTGCCTTATGGATTCAGGGGCCTCCCACAACCTCATGCCTAAAGCTGTAATGGAAGAGCTAGGATTAGAAGTCACCAGAGCCTACCATGACCTCTATTCCTTTGACTCCAGAAGAGTACAATGTTTGGGAGTCATCAAGGACCTGGTAGTTTCCCTGTTTCAGCTACCCATGAAAAGTATGGTCATGGATATAGTGGTAGTTGATGTTCCCCCCAAATTTGGCATGCTATTGTCAAGGTCTTGGATCAAGAGACTTGGAGGGACGTTACAGATGGACCTCACATATGCCACCATTCCAGTCTTTGGGGGGGAACATAGGAGATTATACATAGAATCCTAGCTAGCCTACATTGTTAGTGATGAAGCCAACCCCACCAATCATCCCATCTATGCTTTGGACACTGACTTAGGATCGAGTTTACTACAGCTCACCAACACCCCTGAAGCCCCTTTACAGATCAGAAAGCATCCCATCCTCAATCATGAGACCTCCCCTCCAGCTTCCTCTATTTGGAAGATGTTCTTTGATGGAGCTTCCTTCAGTATGGGTGCTGGTGCTGGAGTGATATTCATATCACCTTGTCAACAGACCATATCTCTGTCATACAAACTGGATTTCAAAGTCACCAATAATGTGGCAGAGTACGAAGCTCTGGTTCTGGGATTAAGAGCTACCCAACAGTTGGAGATCAAGGAGATGGCTGTGTTTTGTGGTGTAGAGCTGATTGTCCAGCAGGTCAAAAATGTTTATCAAACTAAGAACCCTCGGCTTAGGAGCTACAGGAACAAGGTATGGGACCTGATTGATAATTCCTTCTTGGCTTTTAATATTTCCTACATTCCAAGGGAGGAAAATGCCCCGACCGATTGTTTAGCTTTTACAGCTAGTGTGCTCGAAATTCCCACACAGCCCACTGCTAGGTCTGATGTTGAAATAAAATACAGACCTTCTATACTAGACAACGTCAAATACTGGAGGGTGTTTGAGGATGATCAGGAGATTGAAAAATTCCTTCAATCCATTGATGACTTTTCCACAATGCACATAGATGAGAATCCTGAAGAGGAAGATGACTATCACCCTAGGGAATTTATGAATAAAATAGATGATCGCCAGATCATTCAGCTACCCAGCAACCACATTCCGAGAGGGCTGATCCCGTTAGAAAGGTTGTTTGATGGGAACGATGTGGCAGTAAAAGGAAGAATTTTGGTTGATGATGCTGATACGACTGAATGCAACATAGGCACACCAGAGGGGCCCAAATTTGTCAAGTTGTCGAAGAATTTGACCAAGGAGCAGAGGGCCGAGTATACTAAGTTGTTGAGGCAGTTTGTTGATGTATTCGCATGGACCTATGAAGACCTCAAAATGTATGATACATCAGTCATCGAGCACAAGATCCCTCTTAAAGAGGATGTCAAGCCGTTCAAGCAGACGCTGAGACAGATAAACCCCATGCTTCTACCCATCATGGAGAAGGAAGTGAAGAAGCTGTTGGATGACCAAATCATTATCCCCTTGAGATACTCTGAATGGGTGGCCAATTTGGTTCCGGTGAGAAAGAAAAGCAGAGAAATCAGAGTTTGTTTCGATTTCAGGAACTTGAACAGAAGCTCCAGGAAAGACAATTACCCTCTGCCTAACATGGAACACATTCTTCAAAGGGTAACTAGTGCATCAAGGATATCCATGATTGATGGTTTCTCTGGATACAACCAGATATCAGTCATGCCTGAGGACAGAGAGAAAACGACATTCACCACTCCTTGGGGCACATTCATGTATGCCAAGATGCCATTTGGGTTAATTAACACAGGAGCAACATTTCAGCGAGCCATGGACATAGCCTTCGTTGGGGAGAAGGACCAGTTTGTGGTGATATACCTGGATGACATCACAGTCTTCTCTAAGACGGATAAAGAACACTGCTGTCACTTGAGAAGAGTCTTCCTGAAATGTCAAAGGTATGGCCTATCACTAAATCCAAAGAAATCATTGTTTGACATGCGGAAGGGAAAGCTGTTAGGTCACATAGTGTCAGAAGAAGGAGTAAGAATTGACCCCAGCAGGGTGGAGGCGATTCAGGCCCTGTCACTCCCCTGATCTAAGAAGGAAGTTCAAGCATTTCTGGGGAAGATTAATTTTTTGAGGAGATTCGTCACAATCTTCGCTGAGCTGGTAAAGCATATCACTGCCATGCTCAGGAAGGGCCATGAAATAAAGTGGACTGCAGAGTCCAGGGGATCCTTTGCCCAAATAAAGAAAGCATTGACTGAGGCACCTGTGCTGATCAGTCCCAACTATTCGAAAGATTTCCTGATTTTCTCATTCACTTCTGATGACTCAATAGAAGCAGTCCTATTATAGAGGAATGATCAAGGGCAAGAACAACCCATTACCTTCTTCAGTAGGGCATTGAGGGATGCTGAACTCAGATACGAGATTATGGAGAAGCAGGCCTATGCATTAGTGAAAGCCCTCAAGGCCTTCAGGATCTATGTTTTTCACCCCAGGGTCATTGCATATGTCCCTTCGCCCTCTGTGAAGGACATTCTTATAAAATCTAACATAGATGGCAAAAGGGGCAAATGGATAGCTAAGATCCTGGAATTCAACCTAGAAATTAAGCCCACCAAATTGATAAAGGGGAAAGGTTTGGCCAGGTTGCTGGCCAAATCCAACTTCAAAACTCTGGGGATTAACTGCATCAATGAACAAGCCGAGTCATCCATCAGTGGTTCCCAGATCACCATACCACTAGCAGAATGTCCCTGGTACAGGGATATCATGTACTTTTTGCAGGAATTGAAGCCCCCTGACGGATTGAGTAAGAGTAGAGCCAAAGCTTTAAAGATCAAAGCAGTCAAATACTGTCTTATTGATCGAGCCCTGTACTGGAGAGACCCTCTGGGAATATTGTTAAGTTTTCTGGACCCGCTGCAAGCCCAGAAGGTGATGTCCGATTTTCATAGTAGTCTCTGTGGAGGTCATCATTTTTGGAATACCACAACCCAAAAAATCCTTCGGGCTGGGTATTACTGGCCTACTTTGTTTACTGATGTCTACAGAGAAGTCAAGGCTTGCATTAAATTCCAGAAGTTCTCAGGTAAACAACAACTCAAGTCCCTGCCATTAAAACCTGTAGTAGTTTCGGCACCTTTTCAACAGTGGGGATTGGATTTCATTAGAGAAATTCATCCTCCCTCAAGCGGTCATCATAGATGGATCCTCACTGCGACTAATTATTTCACTAAATGGATAGAAGCTGTCCCCACCAGAAGCACTTCTCACAAAGTAATCATCGGCTTCCTAGAGGACATCATAGCCTGATTCGACTGTCCCAGCAAAATTGTCACTGAAAATGCTTCCCCATTTTGGTCAGAGCCTCTGGTCAAGTTTTGTGAACAATTTGGGATTTCTCTGATTCATTCCAGTCCTTATTATCCTCAGGGAAACGAACTAGCAGAGTCCTCTAATAAAAGCCTAATCAAGCTCATCAAAAAATTACTGGAGGACAATCAGAAGGCTTGGGACTCAAAGCTCAAGTTCGCTCTCTGGGCTGATCGGGTGACAACAAAGAAATCACTGGGCCTTTCACATTTTCAGCTTGTTTATGGAATAGAGGCCATTTTCCCTACTCAGCTTGCCTTACCTGTGGCAAATCTCCTCCAGGACTATGAGGGAGAGCCCAATCATGTGCTCAGGAGAATTCATCAGATGGTGGAGGTGCAACAGATCAGAGAGCATGTCCTGGACAGAGATTACAATCATCAACAGAAGATCAAGCGGGCTTTTGACATGAAGAACAAGAAGAAGGAATTTGAGAAGGGTGATCTGGTGCTCAAATGGGATGCACCCAGGCAGGAGAAGGGAAAACACAGTAAATTTGATGCCCTCTGGTTCGGGCCTTTCAAGATCCTGGAAGTGTTTTCCAATAACACTTATAGGTTGCAGGATCTGGAAGGCAATGAAGTTTTTAGTGGCCCATTCAATGGGCATTTCTTGAAGAAATGTTTTCTGTGAGCCACAGTCGGCTCTTTTTGTTTTGTTTTGTACATATTGTTTCTGTTTTCTGTTTTTCATACTAATAAATGACTCCATATCCCAACAGCAAAGGCACTAAGTCTGCAAAAGAGTTCTTAGAGCATCACAGGGATGACTCTATCCCCCATGGAGCCAAATGTTAGCGATATTTCTTGTATAAGGGGGATATAATGCAAATGAAGGGGTAAAAAACCCACTTGTCCAAAGTTTCGGGCGAAAATGCGCCCGTGGTAAGCAACAAGCAAGATCGGGTGGTCCAGATTTGCACGCCCAGATCGACGACGCATAGTAAATTCTAGACCCCCCTTGCCTTTCGACCTTTAATCAANGGGGGGTCCGGAATCGGGGGCGCACCTCTCCGACGGTCCAGATGAGCGCACCTGGATCAACGGCGATGAAGACCATTCCGGACCCCCCCCCCCTGCCTTTCTACCTTTAAGCGGAGGGGGGGGGTTTGGAATCAAATAAGTAACTTCCCACGGCTGAGATTTCAGTGCTCAGATCAACGACGCCAAGGTAGCCACATCCTTCTCAGTTTCCCTGTCTTTAACCCTGTGTGGGCCCCTTCTCCCATCATTACACCTTCGTTTCTACCTCTCCCTTGCTGTCGTCTGTCATCTATCCGCCTCCCCATCTCTGCCCAGGTGGCCCATCCCCCATCTCGTTATCCAGTCACCACCTGCCATGTATCCCGATCCTTTTCCATGTTAGCCTCTCGCCAAAGAACGAGTCCACTATCCCTCGTCTTCCTCCTCTTCCGCCCGTTTTATTCCACCATGAACCCTCCTTTGTCACTCTTCCTGTGCCACGCCTTTCCCTTTGCGATCTTGCAATCCGAGGCCATCACTCCTATCGTTCGCCCCATTCGCCGTGTTGGCCTTTCATGCCCATCCCTCAAGCTTCTCAGTTAGTCCAGGTGGCAACGTGAGGAGTCTTCCATATCCCGAGGTGCTGAGTTGGCTGAGCCGTCCTCAATCCCAAGAAGCAATTATTGAAGCGGTTGGTGGTGGTTAGACATCGTCTCCGCCATAATGGGAAAGCATGGCCATGAATTTAAGGCATGTCAGCTCGCCGATGTAACTGTCAGAAGATCGATCGCATCTGCCATAAGTTGCACGGTTATTCAAAGATTGCGGCTGCAGAGTGTCAGAAGCCATGCAGACACAAAGCTTTCAATGCATTTCCTTGGTTCCGCTGCTGTTGTAGTTTTTAGTATATGCAGGCATTTTTGCCATTTTTGTATCTATCGATGGTAGAGCTAAGCTCCCGACTGTAAAGTTTCAGTCAACATTCTAGCTTCTGGGTCATGTATCTGTGTTTGAGACTTCTTGGTTTATAACAAATAGTTCTCCTTCTTCCATATTTGTTTCATCTTATACCAGAGAATCTACAGTCGAAGGATTCACATGGATTTAACAATCTTGTTATGATAAAGGATTTGTTGTGACATTGTTGTGCCCTCTGGTTTCATGTGTTTGAATGTAAAAGGATTTTGCGTTTGAATGCACTCTTCTCCAGTCTGTGATGAACCTGATGTTTATGATAGAACTTTGCACCTTTCTTAGGCAAGTCTTCCACCTACTCACCTTTTACCTGCAACTCACTGTTTGAAGTTTATACAAGACCTCACTCATTCGTGCATGCTCGGCCTGGTTTCTGAGTTGAAATGATACTGTTCTGAGTTTCCTTCCATTTGATCACCCTTTTAAACAAATCGTGACAATAAAGTGATGGGCGTCGGGATCTGCTCCTGCAAGCAATCCAGGGGTGACCTCCGATAGCCAACAAAACCTCAGTCAACAATGAGGAAGACAACCTCATCAAGGAATTGAGGCATAACTCAGTAATAACTAAATAAAAATTACATAATCTTAAGACTAATGTGAGAGTTGCAATAGAAGAGATTCGTATGGAACCAAGAAATTGTATACATATTAAAGTTCCTGTGGAGGATCTTGACAATATTGAGTACATAACTATGTGCACTCTAGAAAAATTAGAGAAACTCCAACAAAAGGATATGTTTCTACTTCAACAGTTAGATCAATCTAACCATGAAGAGCATGAGAAAAATATTTAGTTAGAAAACAAATAATAAGAGATCAAAATATTGAAAACCAAAGTTACTAGTCTAACAGAAGAAATGGAAGAATTAAAGACACATGACAGTAAAAGAAAAGAAGTACTAAAAGAAACAAAATAATTGGTTAACAATCTAAAAACTCAACTTAAGGAAACTAAATAAAGTGAAGAATACCTAAAGATCCAGTTAACTAGGAAAGAAAATTCTTACCACATGTTGGAATTGGAGAACATCAACTTCAAGAAGATAAATGAAAGTACTAATGCAGATCTAATGACTCAAGTTGAAGAAGCTAAGAAAGTGGAAGAATCCATTAATATTCAGTTGACTAAAAAGGAAGAATTATGTTAGCTATTGAAGTTAGAAATAATCAATCTCAAAAAGGTGAATGAAAAGAAAAATAAGATTGTCAATTTCTAGAATAGCTCAGCTATCCTAGATAATATTTAGAAGATCCAAAGATCAATTGTTGAAAAAATAGGTCTTGGATACAATAAGAAATAAGACAATGACAAATGGAGCACCATTTACGAACATGAGAAAGAATCATCCTTCTCAAAAGGAAAAGGTTTAATTACAAAGAAATTACAAGTCATGAACTTTGTTAAGGAAGGAAGCTATAGAAGTAAAAAGGAAGAAGAAAATAAAATGACAAATCTCTCAAGACAAAATAAAATCAAGAATGGAAACACCTTCAATGACTATTGTTTCTTTTTGTCATATCTTTGGCCATAAAGCAATGGACTGCAAGAAACTAGAGAAAGGATATAGAAGAAAATCCAAAAACTCAATTAGATGTTGGAGATGCAATTTTGTTGGGCACATGACGAAATTTTTTCATACAATGAGATGTTACAACTGTGATAGGTTTGGGCACAAATCCCAAAACTGTAGGAGTTCAAAAGGTCAATCCTTAAATAAGTCATTCATGTCAGTGACAAACCTTAATAAAAGTTGGAAGAAGAAAGGAGATGACAAATATCCAAAAACACAATTAGAAAGAGAAGATCCAAAAAGAAGAATATCTCATAGAAAGATATGGAGAAGAAAATATGAAGGATAAAGAAAGAAAGATGATATTACACCTAAAAATGGAGAAATTAATAATAAGAACATGATGGGTGAAGGTCCTAATAAAGAATGTGAAATTCAATATGAAATAAATCAAGCCCAAGAAAAGGAAGTGCCTATAGAAGAATATGGGACAATATCAAATTCTGAAGATGTCATAATTTGTTAGCCAAAGAAAGAAAATACAAAAGGAAGTTTAAATTGGTTTCTACAAAATCAAAGGATTATGCCAAGAGTTTTTAAAATTAACATATGGAAAATCTTGACTATCTATAGATTAGTGGTCAAAAAAAAAATCGTTGGTAGGGTTAGTTGTAGAATACAAGAAGAGGAAAGATAAAGGTAACAGAGAATTTCAAGGAGTATCACTCAACAAAGATCAATTGATAACAAAATTGGTATTTAAATCAATTGCTATCATTCCTCAATTGATATTCCTGTGAAATATCAAAGAAGAATAAGAAGAACATAACAAATATCAATAAGATTCATACTCTTGTTCTATTTGACAAAGGAAAGTCAGTAAAAACTCAAGTATTTTGGTTATTAAATAAGAAAGTAATTAGATTAAGTTTTTAAAGACTTGATCACTTCAAATGGGTATCACTACAAGTTGGTATCAAGAATACTACTTATTTGAACACAAATATACCAGTGGAATGAGATAAACAATGAATAAATTGACAGGGGAAGAGATCTTGTCAAGAAGAGATACCCTTACATAAACAAAGGGGGAGAGTATTCAGAGGCATAGAGAGCATATCAACAGGGGGAGTCATTCAGTTATGGAAGACAGAGCATGACTGCAAAGGGAGTTTCCCAAGTTCATATTTTGGTCAACTACATGCAGACAGACAAAGGTTGATCATAAGGGGAGAAACCCTTTGCCATTGAAGTCAAAGGGGGATAGTAACTTCAGAGGAGAGAAGCATCATTATAGGGGGAGTTTGAGTATGAAGTTAGTGTGTTTCCCTTAATGACAAAAGGGGAGATTGTTGGACATATTGTCATTGATGTCAACAATTGATGTCATTCTGATGTGATAATAAGTTGTTATGATGAATTGTCATTGATGAGTTATCATTGATGAATTGTCATTGATGTCAACAGTATAACAGTTAGAAGAGAATGAAAATTTAAAACAATATGCAAAGAGTGAAAATGTCAAACAATATGCAGAGATTCAAGCTAAGAAACAAGGACATTAATCAAAGCTCATAAGGAAGAGTGCATTGTAGAAATTCCATTGGGAACAAAATCCCCACGAGAAAACTCCAAAGGATTCAAGGAAGAATCTTGTTCCTTGAGATAGTTTTCAGGAGTAATCACGGAGAAGGCATAACGTGAGGTGCAAAGGAATCTACCTAAAAGCTCAAGAGAGGAAACATATTAGATTGCACAAGATCAGAGCATCCAGATATCCTTGGTTCAATTGGAAAGCAAGTATAAACCCAAAATCTCATAAGAGATGATGCACAAGAGGCTTAGAAGAAATGACACACATAAGCCATCCATTATCATTTCGGGAGTTATATTGACCGTCATATCAATTTTAGTGGAAGGACAAAGTAAGTAACAAAGTGTCCCAAAGTAGATGCAAGCCGTTTGATCTAAGGAACACTTTAGGTAATATCCCAACCATCGGAACAAGGAAAGTAGAAGGATAGGATAAGAAAGGTAAAAGGCTTGAGATCTTGAATACTTGAATTCCTGATAGTCATTGGATTGAGTTAATCATTTTCGGGTTAAAGAAGGACCATTGGATCTAGAGAATACATGATGACCATTGGATTAGGATAGTGGTCAACTTCGACGCTGACCACTTTGGCACGAATGGGTTGAAAAAAGGCCAATTCACCCAAAGGCTGAAGGTCTGAAGTCAAGAAGTGAAGACATGTAGCACACACATCAAGAGAATGATGTTAGCAGACCAGGTCAGCAAGAACACATGGCACAATGAAATGGTGACAAGTATCAAGGTGTTATTAGCATTTCAAGTCCGTGTAAGTCACTAATATAAGTGACACGTGGCAGCCACTCTTCCAGTGCCAAGTCAGCAGTGATGTCAGCAAGTTACGTCACTTCGAGAGTATGTACTTTGGGGGAAACTAGTTTCTAACACCAGTATCTTCCCGAAACAAAGAAGGTTGAAGTTAATGTTAAACGTTGATCTAATTCAGGAGCGCTATCAACCCTTGATCAAGGACAATGGACAAATAGAATAAGTGTAAACCATGAAGTGACACTAACTGTTGATCTACTCCAGAGAGAATTCTGAACCATAGAATATTACTGAAACATGTCTTTGATCTGAGAGGTTTAATAATTGCAAAGATTGGAAATTACCAAACATCAAAGTTTCAAACTAAACAAGAACTGGTCATCTTGCAAATAAAATATCGACCTTCCGATTTACTTTGGAGAAATATGCTTCAGGAGATTTGAAAGATTACAAAGGATGGAAGTTGTGAAGGACGAAGTCCCGAAGTAACAACAATCATCCATCTCCTTGTGCAATTAAAATGTGACCATTGATCTTGACAAGTGATCAAGCACTTATTTAACCTAGCGTCTTGTTGACGGGTGTAAGTGTTGAAATAATGTAATTGCAAAGAGTATTCTTCTTCTTATTATTATTTTATTCATTAGATTAATCCCCATTGTGGATTAATCATGTCGGTAATTGTATTAGGACCAAATCCCCTTTTTTGGATTGGTCATCGAACAATTGTAATAGGTAGAATAAGAAGTTGGCCCCACTAGTTATTATTGAAGACCTAAAATTAACTTAAAGCTGGGTTTACCCACCCAGAGTGAGAGGTTGGCCCTGCCAGTGAAACCCTTTCACACGTGCCAGTCTTGTATATATAGGAGGATAGCACCTCACTTTATCACACAACTCACTTGCTCATTCTCTTATGAGGAAAGCTGCAATTACCAGTTGGAGAGAGGAGAAGAGTGGCACATCTCTTGGGGATGACTATCTGTATTGGTTTGAGTTATCTCTTGAACATTGTATTAGCAATTTATGATAAGGAAGTTTTTGCTCAGTTTTCTTCCCCTAGAGGGTTTCCCAGGATAAATGTTGTGTCTCTTGTGAATGTGTATTTCTCAATGATCTTGTTCTTATGATGCTCTTATCTATTGAAATGAAAAGAACTATAATAATGGCATAAACATTAACATGGTATTAGAGCCAACCTGAAGGAAGCATAATTTGCAAGAGGAAAAATGTCACTGTTGCAGTACCTGCAAGTTAGGGTTTTGAAAAAGTAACTCTTTTCAGCTCCCTAAACACCTACAAAGTTGTGCCCTCCCCCAAGGATCAATTTGGCACCTAGAGAGCACCCTTTCAGTGGCTGGATCTTCTGAAAAGTGAAATCCTAGTTTCAGAATAGTACCAGAAGTACCAGAAAACCAGTACCAGAAATACTAAAAGCACCAGTCCAGAAATCCACAGATCAGATTTGACGGGGTAAAATTTGGATTTTCTCATATCTAAGGACACCAGGTTGCTTGCCTCAGCCAAGCGCACCTCCTGGTAAGGTCAAAATTTGATTTTAAGTATTTTCAATTTTTGGTCATTTTCGTAGCCTCAAGTACAAGATGTCTGCAAGCACAAAACTTGTTGAGAAACTAGAAGGCATAGACAACTTCTGTGCCTGGAAGTATAGGATCGTTATGATCCTTGCAGAGAATGACCTAGCAAAATTTATCAAAGAATAAGTGGAGGAACCTGAAGATGCCATAGAGAAAGCGAAGCATCAGAAGGACTCAATCAGGGCTCAAGGAATCATTGCAGATTCAATCAAAGACCAGCTGATCTCGTATGTATCATCCAAGAAAACTCTAAAGGAAATGTTTGACTCTCTAAGAAAACTATATGAAGGAAATAACATCAATCAGAAGATGAATCTAAGAACTCAATTAAAGAATACCAAGATGTAGAAAGGAGAAATGATTCAAGAATATTTCTCCCGAATCTCAGAAATAAAAGAACAGTTAAAAGAGATTAGAGACACCATCGATGAAGACAAATTCATAATAACAGCCCTAAATGGTCTCGCAATACCTTGGGATGCTTTCATCGAGTCAGTATGTGGCAGAAAGGAGAAACTACAGTTTGAGAGGCTATGGGAAGAATGCACCCGAGAAGAGACAAGGGTAGCCAATCGTGAAGCACTACTACCAAGGGACG
>JASDQU010100301.1:473334-495781 GCA_032191745.1 Picea mariana | reverse complement strand
AAAAGAAGGAATGGGAAGATGCCATGACAGAGGAATACCAATCCATAATAAAGAATGATGTATGGGAAATAGTTCCCAGACCAAAAAGTAAGGATGTGGTATCATCAAAATGGCTCTTCAAAATAAAACATGTTGTTGATGGAAGTATTGAGAAATATAAAGAAAGATTTGTCACTCGTGGCTTTTCCCAGAAGGAAGGCATTGACTATGAAGAGACATTCACTCCTGTGGCCAGATACACTTTGATCAGAACCATTATAGCTCTTGCTACCAAGATAAAATGGAAGCTGCACCAGATGGACGTGAAGACAGCTTTCCTGAATGGTGTGATCGAAGAGGAAGTGTATATAGAGAAACCGAAAGGACTTGAGGTTGAAGACAGGAAGTCTCATGTCTTTCGATTGAATAAAGCTTTATACGGATTGAAGCAAGCTCCAAGAGATTGGTATGGCTATATAGATAGTTTCTTGACGAGCTTAGGCTTTACCAAGAGTAAAGTAGACTCAAATCTCTACTTCAAAATTATGAA
The DNA here is from genome assembly GCA_032191745.1 of Picea mariana. Classification (NCBI taxonomy): domain Eukaryota; kingdom Viridiplantae; phylum Streptophyta; class Pinopsida; order Pinales; family Pinaceae; genus Picea; species Picea mariana. The sequence goes on along the minus strand of JASDQU010100301.1, from coordinate 495,252 downwards.
TAATGAACCAGTAATATTACTATTGTATGTGGATGACTTATTCATAACTGGAGAAGAAAAGCTCATCACTGAATATAAACAGAGACTTGTTGTAGAATTTGAAATGAAATACCTTGGTCTAATGAATTACTTCTTAGGCCTTGAGGTATGGTAGAGTCTAGAAAGAATCTTCCTTAACCAAGGGAAGTACATGGTCGAAATCTTAAAGAGATTCGACATGCTAGAATGCAAGTCCATGAATACTCCCATTGAAGCGAAGCTAAAGCTGCTAGTCGATACTTCGTCAGATTTGATAGATGCCACACTGTATAGACAGATTATTGGATTGTTGATGTACTTGATGAACACCAGACCATACATCTATTTTGTAGTGAACACCTTGAGTCAGTTTTTGGTAGAGCCCAGACATGTTCACCTAGTGGCTACAAAACATGTGATGAGGTACCTTAAAGGTACAATGGATTATGGTCTCAGCTATGATGGAGATCATGACTTCACATTGAGTGGATATAATGATGCAGATTGGGTAGGAAGTGTTGCAGAAAGAAAAAGCACTTCCGAATGTTGTTTCAGTTTGGGATCAGCCATGATCTCATGGCAAAGTAGGAAGCAATTTAGTATTTCTCTCAGCACAATGGAAGCAGAGTACATTGCCGCATGTTCTGCTAGCTGCGAAGATATATGGCTTTGAAAGTTGCTAATAGGCCTATTTGACTTGGATATGAGAGAAACCGTGATTCTATGTGACAACCAAAGCTGCATAAAGATGACAGAGAATCATATATTCCATGACAGGTCGAAGCACATAGAAATCTGCTATCATTTCATCTGCGACATGGTACAAAGAGGAGCCTTGAAGCTCCAGTACATTAGCACGGATGAACAGGTTCCTGACATGTTGACCAAACCTCTATCTCATGTAAAGTTTGAACACTTTCAAGATAAGATTGGTATAGTCCGAAAGGACCCTCCCTAAAAGGGGGAGATATACATTTATTCCTTGCTTCTGACCTCATTGTTATATGCAAAGCAAGATGATTCATTGCTTCTGACCTCGTTGTTATATGTAAAGCATGACGTTGTGTGCTCCTAGGTTCTGACCTCGCTGTTAGACGTAAAGCAAGATGATTCATTGCTTCTGACCTCATTGTTAGACATAAAGCATGATGTTGTGTGTTCCTTGCTTCTGACCTCGCTGTTAGACGTAAAGCAAGATGATTCATTGCTTCTGACCTCGTTGTTAGACGTAAAGCATGACATTGTTGATTTCTTGCTTCTAACCTAGTTGTTAGATGTAACCTAGTTGTTGATTTCTTGATTTCTTGATTCTGACCTCACTGTCAGACGTAAAGCATGACGTTGTTGATTTCCTCGCTTCTTACCTCGTTGTTAGACATAAAGTGAGATGTTGATGTGTTCCTTGCTTCTGACCTCATTGTTAGACGTAAAGCAAGATGATTCCTCACTTCTGACCTAGTTGTTAGACGTAAAGCGAGATGATGATGCATTCCTTGCTTCTGACCTAGTTGTTAGACATAAAGCAATATGATTCCTTGCTTCTGACCTTGTTTTTAGATGTAAAGCAAGATGTGACTGACACTGAGCTACCAGCTTAACCACTATGACATTGAGCCAGTGTAGTACTGTGATGTGCCAGCCTAGTGTTGTGATGAGGTATCATTTTTACTGATACATTTTTATGCAGATGATGATGGCATTCTTTCGAGAATGAAGATGCTACCGATGAAGAAAACTTTTGATGACTCATAAATATGCTAGTCAATGTTTCAAGATGATATTGACGATACTGTCCTCCTGATGCCACTGATGATGCATACCTCTCTCGCTTGATGCTATTGAAAGAAGACCCTTCTTGTTAATGGGGAGTGTTGAAATAATGTAACTGCAAAAAGTATTCTTATTATTATTCTTATTTTATTCATTAGATTAATCCCCATTGTGGATTAATCATGTCGGTAATTGTATTAGGACCAAATCCCCTTTTGCAGATTGGTCATTGGACAATTGTAATAGGCATAATAAGAAGTTGGCCCCACCAGTTATTATTGAAGACCCAGAATTAAATTAAAGGTGGGTTTACCCACCCAGAGTGAGAGGTCGTCCCTGCCAGTGAAACCCTTTCACACATGCCAGTCTTGTATATATAGGAGGCTAGTGCCTCACTTTATCACACAACTCACTTGCTCATTCTCTTATGAAGCAAGCTGCAATTGCCAGTTGGAGAGAGGATAAGAAGAGTGGCGAATCTCTTGGGGAGGACTATCTGTATTGGTTTGAGTTATCTCTTGAACATTGTATTAGCAATTTATGATAAGGAAGTGTTTGCTCGGTTTTCTTCCCCTAGAGGGTTTCCCAGGATAAATTTTGTGTCTCTTGTGAATGTGTATTTCTCAGTAATCTTGTTCTTATGATGCTCTTATCTATTGAAATGAAAAGAACTATAATAATGGCATAAACATTAACAGTAAGTAACACACCATCAACTGGAAGGTCAAATATGGACTGGGGTTGTCTAAATAACCCAAGCTATTTGAAATGAAATGACTCGATGGGTTTAAGGGCTCTGTTGGCCAACTAAAGTCCTAAAAATAATAAAAGAAATGAAACAAATCTAAAAGTTATGATACTAATAATATAAGTTTAATAATTACAAATGTTCAAAAATGGAAACACGAATATGTGCATATGATTATAAACAATTTAAGTACAGTGTACAAAATTTGCTTGACATCTTGTGAAACAAATACTTTTGAAAGTGTTTATAAAAGAGATAAATAAAACACATACATTTTTCTATTTTCTTTTGAATATCTAAATATCTAAAACCAATGAATGCTAATCAAATAATATTTGAAATAAGAATATGCAAATAGTCAAAAGCTAATTCATGTTGTTCTTATTTCATTAACCAAATATTTTAAATAAATAACAAGTAAACTAACATGTAACTAATCAACTAAACTGAATTTATCCTCCCATGTAATTTGAGTTCCTAACTTTTCAGCCTACGAGGGAAACCTGTAAAAGAATAGTGCTAATGCTCCCAGAATAAACTCAAAGATGCATTGGAGCAAGAATATAACGACAAAACGATAATTGTACAAATCTGGTGATATAATAATAATGAACACTTATGAATGGAGGAAACTCAATACAAAGCATTCATATAATCCATTATTCAATACCTAGCCTAAATCAACAATAATTAAATGGCAGATTGATCACAGATGTAATATGGAACACAAATTATAGACATAATTAAAGTACTTAACAATATGAAATACCATACGATAACCAGACTAAAGCTATATCAAATGTAATAACATTTCATAAGATGGAAGGAAAAACATAATAGGGTAAGAGTCACACAGGTCTAAAGCCAAATAGTGAACAACTTCTCCATTTCAGTCTTGAAAATTATATGTCCATAATGTATCCCTGCCAAAGATGTCCTTCACTACTAAGAGTGACCAATATTTAAACTATTTTAGATTCCACATACTCTTATTATTCAAGATAGAGTTGAATCCCCAAAAATAGACAATATTACAAAAATAGTGAAACTAGAAACTACTCATGTATGCGCTGGTTTGTCAAAATAATAATAAAGTTTTATCAACATAAAACAAAGAAACTACTAAATAAAAAAGTGTATGATCCAAGGTTTTTGATCCATGTAATTAGCATCATAATCATCAATTTCTTGTAGATAGAAAAACAAATTTGATATTCAGAAAAAAAATGCTAACTAATATTAAATAAAATAGACTGGCTACATAATCATAGATTTCATAGCTAGTCTTATTATTAACAAAAGAAATCAAAATTAAATCTCCCTATTTTGATTTTTCGTAACAAAATGGAATAAAATCAAACAAAATCATTTTTACCATTAGAAATTAGCAAATGAAGGATCAAACAGTTCCAAATTTATGATGGCTTTGAAACTGGTTGTATTTTTTATGATTATATTACCAGATCTCTTGAGTCTTTTATTTTCCCTTTCTGTGTTTTCTTTCAAGTCTTATTTCTCTCGTTCCAATAGAGAATTCCGAGAAGATATATGTTTTTCTTGAGCCTGCAAGAACAAAATATCCCTATAATAATTCTCTATCCAATCTAAGCAACTATCACAATGTACTGGTGCAATGGCAGACCGATGTGGAATATAGTCAACAACGAGTATTTCGTGCTTCCCCATGGCTTGTTTCAAGTTGTGACTAATACCTGCAAAAATCTCTTTTCCTTTGAGACACAGGGGTAATTTACACACAAAGTCATACTATTCAACCTGGGTAATAGCTTCGTTCTCGGGACATTGGTTGTCTGGATATTCCTGAGCCAAGAAATCATTTATCTCTTGGTCTGAACAATGATCATTGACCTCGATCGTAGAGATCGATCTCAAATGATCCTTTTTCCGATTCCTTAAATTACTACAAATCAATCGATCAGACCTTTTGTTTCTAAAATTTAAATATGATCTTTGTTGTTTCTTACCCTTACGATTTTTCTTTACAACAACCTTATCATTACTGTTCAGATTAGGTTCATTCGTAGGCATAGGGGAAGATTTTCCTTTTAATTCACCCACTATCTATTCCAATGATTTCCTGGGTGAAAACATACATGGTATTTTATTAACCACAGGGGTTTAAAAAAAAATAAATGCAGGTTCATTAAATTTGGAGCCCTCAGGTGAATTGAAAATATGACTTTTGGTCACGGGACTATCCAAATTGGGGTTTAAATTTATAGGATGGTTCACTGTATTGTCAACTCGAACAAAACCATTTCGGCTCAAGAAATTCTCCCAATTGTCACTGATTTGGGACAGGTGAGATGTCAACAAGATTTTTATGAGCCTGTGATGAAAGATACTCGATAGAGAATTCATGCTCTGTATCTTAAAACATTTCGACATTTTGTATAGGCTCATTAACAAGTAGAACATCATGTTCAATTCAAACCCCATAAATAACATAAGTAACCAAACTTGGTACATAAAAACCAAACCATACCAGCCTTCACATGTGATAAGCTATTTCAAAATTAAAATAAGGTTGTGCCATCTAGGTTTCAAAAAAGCAATGGGAATACCTTTAGGCAGCAGGTGGTTTTGTGGGAAACCATGAATAAGTTCCAAGGAACGTCCTCCATTTAAACATTCTTAAACCATTTTTTGACTTTCAATGGGAGTCCTGTCACCCGGCTTATGAAATCTTCTATTATTTCCTACTGCACATCCCCGACCTTGGCCCTAAAACCATAAAATTTCTGTGAAAATGCCTGGGAAACCGTAAGGTTGTAGCCTTCAAATTTATTGAGGAAGACATCCCAACCGTGAGCCTTCAGGTCATCTATGGTGTCATCATGGGAAAGAAGATCTTGATAGCCATTCGTCTTGATTGGAACCACAGGTTCCATTTCCACTGTGAAATAGATACAATGGATATCATAAGAGGTCAGTTTCGACTTCTCGTAGATGAGTAGCAAAGAGAGGTCTATGCGGACTAAAAGGTATGAAAACTGGGAGGTTTGGAATAACCTGCTGCGAAATCTTAAGTTTAGAGATACAAAGAACCGAAATGTGCTCAGATCTAAGAGTCATTTCCCATAATGATTATCAAACCCCTGACTACCATTGAATGCCATTTTGAAAAATAATTGGTTTCATTAATGTGCAGGACAACCAGGTGAGGTGTATTCGTGGGTACAACAGAACAGTATGAAGTGACATGAGTGTTGATATGACTGTTGAGAGAATGAGACCCATATCAAATGTTAAGCCATTGTTTTGTGCATTCAAACATTTCATAAATTACAACCAACGATCAACCATAGAGTCAATTAAGTCATGATACCCATAATACATAAAAATTGTGAAAGTGAATCAATCAATAAGTTCATAAAACTTGAAACTTAGCAATATATGGGTGCCTTCAAAGTGAAATTTCTTAGGTAGAATATATAAATCCCAAACCAAGTGTTTATTTAAATTCATGCTTACAGTCATGAATTTAAAAACAAAACAAACGAAAATTCAAATGAAAAACTCAATAAGATAAGTTTAACCCAATCATCACCTTGAAGCTCAGAAACATAAGCATTTATAAATGAAAGGTGGTGGAAGTTACAAAAAAATATAATCTCTTTGTGGTGATTTCAATTGTGATAAAAATCGACAGAATTGGTGGCTGCCAACAATGGCAACATACTGGGTGAAGCAGTTATCTCTGTATCACCAGAAAATTTATGTTAGAGGCTCAGACGAAATAAATTTTTAGAAATAGTTAACAATAGGTCATGCATTTCGATCATAACTTAGAAAATAACACAGTTTAGCGTCAGATGTATTTCTATTCAAAAAATGAAATCTGGTATCTAAATTTGATCATGAGTATATCGATGTTTATGCAATTGACTTCAATATTGTTGACAAGGCCACTGCTGCTAATAGGCATTCATAGCCTCAGCAGGGAAATCATTTAACCCACTCTAGTACCTCTATCATGTCCAAGAGTCATCCATTCATGATAAATAACATCTTCACACTTGATCAAATTAAAATACATACCTGAGGATCTTCTTAAACCCAAAATTGCTTCACTTCCAGTAGGGTTGTTCAGCACCCCGACGAAGTTCCCTTGGTATCATGTATGCATTTACCCACTTCCAGTTGACCTATTCAATGTTTTGGTGGGTTTACAAACACTGACCACAAATCACAGTGCTTTCAACCCTCTAGAATTTGTTTATAATTTGCAGAACTTCATGATATTCAAGAGGGCGGGGTGATACTGAAAATCTCATAGTTTAGAATGAAAATTTTGATCATTTACAAATTATTACTCTGTTTTGATTGTAAATTTGTTGACCTGCAAAGAATATCTAGCTAAACAATGATACACACATTTGCAAAGAGAATTGGAAAAAGAAGAAGAAGGAGAGAAAGAATGGAAAGAATTCTCATTAACTATTTTGAATAATGAATAATTTACACATGATATACTCTGTATAACTCAATGAGTTCGAATTGAGGTGAACCAAGTTTCCATAGTGGTGGTATAGAGTGATCTGGACACACACCAACAGTTACGGGAGTGAATTTCCACCTATTCTAGTCTCTCAGGCAGTTACGGGAGTGAACTGCCACCTAGTTGAGTTAACTAGTCAACTAGTCTTTAGTTAATTGATTGAATAGAAAGTAGTGAGGAGTTAAATCAAGGAATCAAGGATAATGCACCACTTTGGTGATGATACCAAGGAAAGTTCAAATTATCATGGTGTTGATCCCAATGTTTCATGGTGATGATCCCAATGCAACATCTAAACTCAACTCAACTAGTCAAACTGAAGTGTGAACTGAAAGAAAATATTCTCCAGGTGGAATATTCTCTCCTAAAATATAGGAGAATGGATAATGGCTAATTATGACTAATAAAAAAATAAAAACCTTAGGAAAAATAAATCCTAGGTGTGTGTGAAGTAACTCCAACACCCCCCCCCTGAACATCACTATGGTGAAAATAAAGATTGGGTCCCGACAACGAGGCCATGTTAGGTACCCAAGTAAAAAAGATACACTGAAAATAAGTGAGGAAAGAGGGAAAACCTCATGGGAAACCCCCCCCCTTAGGGTACAATGTATGTAAAAATAAGAACTACAGTTGCTAGGCAACTGCGTCCTTCACTCTAAGATGACCTCACAGATAATGAAATTTCTGCTCAGTGGAGGTCTTGGTGAAAATGTTTGTCGTCTGTTCTGCTAAAGGATAGAACTGTAAGTCAATGATCCCATCGTGTACCAAGTCCCAGATGTAGTGAAAGTGGCCTTCGATGTGCTTCTTGCACTGCCTTTGAAATAGATCTATGTAGAACTTCAGAGTGCTCTGGTTGTCACACTGGATGATGATCGACCAATGAAACTAAATGCCCAACTCAGTGAGAAAATGTTGTAGCCACATAGCCTGAATGGTTATGTTAACTACCCCTTTGGACTCTGCCTCGGCTGAAGATAGAGGAATGGAAGCTTGCTTCTTTCTCGACCAACAGATAGGCCTGGAACCAAGACTGAGTGAGTAACTAGATGTGGACTTGTGATCAATGCTATCAACAGCCCAGTTGGAATTAGTAAAACTAATGAGATCTAATGTAGAGTCTGTTTCATAATGAATCCAAAAGGTGATGGTGCCCTGTACGTATCGAAGGATACACTCTGCAGCTTTCCAATGTAGCTCATGTGCCTCCTGCATGAACCTGGAAACTACACCAACTGCATATGATAGGTCTGGTTTGGAGTGTGTAAGATACAACAAGCTCCCCACTAGTTGTCTGTACAGTGTGTTGTCAACCAGTGGAGTCTCCCTACCATCCTCAAGTTTGACTCCTAATAGGAAAGGAGTCGGAGTAGACTTGCAGTCTGTCATGTGAAATCTCTCAAGGAGATCTCGTGCATACTTGGCTTGATACAGTTTGATGCCTGATGCATCCTGACTAATCTCAAGTCCAAGGAAGAAGTGTAGCGGACCCATTTCCATCATAAAAAACCTATCATGAAGAATCCTCTTGATTGCATAAATCACTAAAGTCGAGTAATCAGTGATCAACAAATCATTGACATGCATAACTAAAAGTAGAATTGAATCAACCGTCCCGAGCATGTATACATTCGGGTTTGATTTACAATGTACAAAGTTCTGTGAAAACAAGTAGGAGTCCATCTTGGCATACCATGCCCTCAGAGGCTGCTTGAGGCCATAAAGTGACTTCTTCAGTCAACAGACCAAAGATGAGTCCTGCATAAATCCCTGGGGCTGTTCCATGTAGATCTCCTAAGAGAGATCACTGTGAAGAAATGCATTCTTCATGCCCATCTAATGGATTTCCCATCCCTTGGATACTGCAATGGCAAGTGCCAATCGTATGGAATCCATCTTCGCTACTGGAGCGACAGTCTCATCATAGTCAATACCATGAATATGTTGAAAGCCTTTGGTGACAAGCTTAGCTTTGTATCTGCTGATCTGTCCATCCACTGCTCTCTTGGTCCTGTAGACCCATATGCATCTGACAATTTTCCTCCCAGAAGGAAGGCGAACTAGATCCCAAGTCTAGTTCTCGAGGAGGGAGTTGTACTCCTCTTGCATGGTAGATTCCCAAAAGGAATTTCCAGCAGCCTCGCCATAGGACTGTGGATTTGAATATTGAACCAAGAAAAGATGCCTATAAGGCAATGGTTTAGTGGTAGTGAGTGAAATAGGAGGATCCTTGAAATTAGATTGAGTCCTCCTGGTATCGACTGGATCACCAACGGGATCCCTTGCATCCTGAAGAGTAGTTTGTGCCAACTTAGGCCTCTGCTCTAGCTCTACAACTGCATCTAGATGCTCTGACTCTGCATCTGACTGTACTGACTCTGAATATGAATCATATGAGTCCTATGAATCATAAATATCATCTGAAGAAGAGTCAACATGTGCATTCTCATCATCTCTGACAGGTGGAAGAGTGAAGGTGTCTGCATGCGACTGTTGAGGTACATGTGAGACACTTTCCTCAAATTGGACACTACGCTCAATGATGAGTTGGTATGAGGAAAGATCAATAAGCCGATATCCCTTCACACCATAGGGGAATCCAACAAAAATTCACTCAGTGCTCTGTGGATCAAGTGCCTTCCTCTTTTCAGAGGGAATCCGGGCCCATGCACGTGAACCAAAAAATCGAAAGTGGGCCACTTTTGGTTTGAGGATGCTCCAAGCCTTGTAGGGGGTCTTATTCTTGACAGATCTATGAGGAGATATGTTTTGGATGTATGTTGCACAATTAAGTGCTTCGGCCCATAGTCTCTATGGTAGTGACTTTGCGTGCAACATGTAAGATGCCATCTCCTTTAGAGATCTGTTTTTCCGTTCAGCAACTCCATTTTGCTACAGAGTGTAGGGAACTGTATGCTGCAACTGAATCCCTGCCTCATGGAAAATATTATGAATCTCATGATTCACATACTCTCCCCCATTATCAGTTCAGAGGAATTTGATCTTCTTTTTGGACTTTGTCTCAACCAAAGCTTTGAAATCTTTGAGGTGTTAAAAGACCTCAGATTTTTTCCTAAGAAAGTAGATCCAAGTAAAACATGAGAAATCATCAACAAAAATGAGAACAAAACTCTCTTTTCTGATTGATGGATGTGAAAAAGGACTCATGAGGTCACTGTGGATCAAATCTAAAGGTGCAGAAGCTCGCTGAGACTTTCCTTTGACGAATTTCTCTTGAGGGTGTTTTCCAATAACACATCCCTCACATATACTCCCTTGGAGAAGAGGATGTCTGGTAAACCATCAAATAATCTATTCTTGCTAAGCTATTGCATGTATCTGAAATTAAAATGTCCAAACCTTTCGTGCCATATCCTACTACTTTCATCAGCATGAGTAAGCAATAAAGCAGAATCAGGTTCAATGAATTCAAAAAATGTATACAATATAGACTGATGATTTACCTCACCAGTAGCAACCCTAGAGTTGGTTTGCATGCCGTATATGTCCATGGAATTTGGTGTGAATACAAATTTCTTTTCGGTTCCAGAATTCGTCATCTAATACATGGAGAGAAGGTTGACAGAAAGCTTGGGAACATGCAACACATTCTCGAAGCTTCCATTGGTGAGTTCAATTCTTCCTTTATCGGTGACTTTGACAGAAGAGTTGTCCCCCATCAAAATAAGAGGACCTTTGCATGCATCCAAAGAAGAATAGACTGCTTCTGAGGCATCCATGTGATGTGATGCTCCTGAATCTACGATCCAAGCATCGGGAGAGGAGTTGATGGCAATCAATGCATGACTAGAATTTCCTTTCTTGGAATTTAGATTTCTTGGCTTCTTCTTCTTTGCACCCTCAGGGATGAGATATCCAAGTTTTTTTTGATGAAGTTTCTGAGACATCAGATCTATTTGTTTTTGCATGCATGCAGATTCCAAATAGAATCCTTTGTGACAATATGTGCATTTCTCTCCATTTCTTCTCTTTTCTCCTTTGGATCCAGAGGCATCAGTGAAGGGTTTTGTGTACCCTTCCTTCTTTGTATGTGCATGATATTTATTCTTATATTTATCTTTAGATTTCTGATATTTGTGGCTGCCATCACACCCATGTCGATGATCTTGGTTTGCCCTTGTGTTAGGGATTTGCTAAAGTCCTCAATAGAAGGCATCTTTCATGTGGATCCAGAGGTGAATCTGACAGTATGGAATGTGGATATGAATACAGAGAATTCATGTCCAAGATTGGAGAGAATGGTGAGAACCATTTGTTTCTCCTCCTTCGATCTATCAACCCCGCAAGCTTTGAGTTGCAACAGTAAATCCTTGAATTTTGTAAAGAAATATTGGATATTCTTGAAGGTTTTTGGATCCAATGTGAGCAGCTCAACCTCCAGTATGTGTCCCCTCATCTCATCCTATTTTACAAAGAGCCCTTCCAATATGGTCCAGGCTTCATTGGGAGTCTTATAGGAAGATATATGAAAAAGGAGATCGGGAGAAATAAGACTGCAAATTGTTTCGAGTGCCTCATCCATGCGATTTAAGTACTTGGATTTTTCTATGGCTGATGTCGGCTTTGTATATGTATTCATGGTTAACCTTTACAAACCTCTGGATCGAATATGTATGGATATTTTCTCCTTCCATGAAGAATAGTTGTAAGGTGTAAGAATGAATTCTTTTTGGAATTCCATCTTTCCGCTGTCTTCAATCTTCGGTACCTGCAAACAATTTTCGTGTAGCCTTTTCTTAGTAGTCTATCATCTTTGATACCATGTAAATGTGTTTAAAATCATATAATATATCTATCTAAACAATTATACACACATTTTCAAAGAGAATTGGAAAAAGAAGAAGAAGGAGAGAAAGAATGGAAAGAATTCTCATTAACCATTTTGAATAATGAATAATTTACACATGATATACTCTGTATAACTCAATGAGTTCAACTTGAGGTGAACCAAGTCTCCATAGTGGTGGTCTACATTGATCTATACACACACCAACAGTTACGGGAGTGAACTTCCACCTATTCTAGTCTATCAGGCAGTTACAGGAGTGAACTGCCACCTAGTTGAGTTAACTAGTCAACTAGTCTTCAGTTAACTGACTGAACAGAAATTAGTGAGGAGTTAACTCAAGGAATCAAGGATAATGTGCCACTTTGGTGATGATACCAACTCAAGGTCTAATTATCATGGTGATGATCCCAATGCAACATCTAAACTCAACTCAACTAGTCGAACTGAAGTGTGAATTGAAAGAGAATATTCTCAAGGTAGAATATTCTCTCCTAAAATATAGGAGACTGGATAATGACTAATTATGACTAATAAACAAATAAAAACATTAGGAAAAATAAATCCTAGGTGTGTGTGAAGTAACACCAACATTGATGGCCTTTATCATGATTTGGACACTTAGATTTCTGTTAGGAAACCATCTAGAGGACGAGAAGGTACAGTTGTGTTGTTTTCCTTAAAACAAGGACAACATTAGTATTTTGTTAATGATAATCATGTATTCTTGTGTTTCAATGAAGAAACAAAAACATTGATTTGAACATAAACTTACTTCTGTTGATCTGAATTTTAGAATTTTACTACTTAGGTGCTTGGGAAGTTATCAACTGCTGCTAATGAATGAGAATTATGATTCCCTTCCACAAATGAAATGGTGACTCATACATAATTATTTATAAAACAAATGAAAATCAAGAAAAATGAAAAGAACCAAAATCAAAACGGAAAAGAAAATTAAAAATATTTACAAGAGGGTGCAACAGAAATCATCAGGTGAAATACCTCTTGAGAGCCTGGCCATTCACTGGGAAAGTGTCTAGACGTCCCTCTAAATTATGCAGACTAAAAGAGTTGGGATGTTAAGCCCTAATATTGTCTCATTAACCCTTAATTGGGGCATATTATATTATTAATGTTATTTTATTTATGTTGGCTTTAGGCCACTAGTTGTAATTATACCTCCTAGTCTCCTATATATACCAAGGAGACATATTCATTTTGAATCATCTTGTACTAGAACATTTAAGTGGGGTAAGAGGAGGTTGCCCCCTCGAAGAGGCTTATTATCTAAAATTATCTCTTTTTCAAGGCGTTTAGTACTTTTTTTGAGGTTTTTCTATGCTACATTTGTATTTGGTTCTTAGCATATGGTATCAGAGCTCAAGGTCTTGGGGTTTCGCTGCTACATCTGAGACACCTTGGAATTTTTACTATAACTATTTTTCTACAACATTTCAGAAGAAACCTCTTGGAATATATTTATTGCACGGATCAAGGTACGTTGGGCTCAAAATTCAGCTCTTGAGTCCTTATACTTTCGGAGATACAACCTGTACAAGATAGGGTTCTGGAATCATCCTGAAATGAGTCATTGCGACATTTTCATTATAAAAAAAATTTCGTAAAGTTTCAGACCCTAAACTTTGGAGGATATTTATAGAAGTTAGTAAGGTAACTTTGGTAAAACATTCAGCTTCTGGGTCATATCAAATTTGTAGATACACCCTGTGTAAGATAGGGTATATGACTAGTCCTATTGACTAGTCTCAAGAAGGTGTTCTAGGTAAAACAATCATAACTTCTTTCTAGAGTATCCAAATTTAGTGGGACTAGTTTCATTATATCATAGACAATCTGTAGTATACATGGTATGAGTTTCAAAATTTTATTTCAATTATTTTGTGTGGGGCATGCTATACAAGTGAGATCTCCTGGAAAGGAAGAAAATTGGCAAGTTGTGGGGAAGTTATTGTAAATTCCACTTGGCACATCCAATTTTGATCATACTTGTGGCATTGTAGAGAAGAAATATCATAGAACTACATAAAATAAAGTTTCATACCCAAAAGGGATGAAACTTGGGAGATACAATAGAAGAAATATTGTCTAGCAGAACCACCTCAAAATCAAGGTTCAAAGGTGATACTTGGCCAACATGCCACCAAAAAAGGGAACTTCTACACCAACTAAGCCTCTAGAAAATCCTACTTGGACTCTTGATGAAGGTGAAGAAATGCGTAGGGACATAAATGAACTACAAAATAAGATGGATTCAATGGAAGCTAAGTTGGATACTAAGATGGATGGTTTAAAAGGGGAGATCATGGAAGTCTTGAAAAATTCCGTAACAGAGAAGACACCTGAAAGTGAAAACGCATCCCATGAAATTCATGATGAGGACACAAGGAAGGTGAATCAAGAATGGAGAAACTCCAACTTTGGTTTGAAGACCAACCATGTTCCTAAGATTGATATGAGGAAGTTTGATGGAAAGGACCCAATCACATGGATACTTCAGATGGAGCAATTCTTTGATCTCCATAATGTGCCACATACACAAAAGGTACGAATTGATTCTTTATATTTAGAACCTAATCAATTTGTATGGTATCGATGGCTTTGTTCTCGCAAATCACTCATCGCTTGGACAACTTTCACAGAAGAAATGATAACACACTATAAGGATACAAGGAGAATTACCTTCTTTAGCCAATTAATAAATCTCAAGCAAAAGGGTTCAGTTACAGAGAACATTGAGAACTTCCAAAGATTGAATATAAAGGTAACCGATATTCCAAATGAGCACTTGATTGATGTATTCATAGGAACTTTAAAGGATAACATTCAACATGAGGTTCACTTTTGGGAACCCAAATCATTGGAGAATGCTAAGGTGGCAAGAAATGTTGAAAGTAAAAATATGGCTATGGCTACTAGAAGGACCAATCCTAACATCTATAGAGAGAACAATGCTCCTTCTTCCAAAACACCTCAACCTACAAGGTTGACACCTCAACAATTGGAGGAAAGAAAAGAAAAAGGTTTATGCTTTAATTGTGACATCAAGTACAGTAAGGGACATAAGTGTGGTGAGAAGATATTATTCTGCATATATTATGAAGAGGAAGAAAAAGAATAACAAGAACCATCTCAAGATGAAAACGTAGAAGCAATTTCGTCTGAAGAGTTGACTCCCACGATATCATGTAATGCATTGGATGGAATTAACACTCCTCAAACCCTTAAGATCAAAGGATACATCAAAAAGAAAAAGGTAATAGACCTAATTGATTCTGGCAGTACTCATAATTTCATTCACTATAAATTAGCCAAAGATCTCAATTGTTTTATATATCCAGTGCCAGAGTTTCAAGCAATGATTGCAGATGGAGGAACTATCAATTGCTCAAGAAAATGCAATAAGATCAATCTTACTATGGGGGAATATGTAATGAATAGTCCAATGATTTCTATACCCATGGGTGGTGCAGATGTTGTACTAGGAATCCAATGGTTACAATCATTAGGAATAGTGGCTTTTAATTTCAAGAACTTTTCATGAAATTTTCATTAGAAGGAAAATAAATTGAGTTAAGAGGTATCACAGGGAAGCCCGGTAAGGTGATAATCTCTAACAGCATGACAAAATTATTGAAAAAGGGGCATCAGGGCATTATTGCACAACTATGCTCACTAAATGTTCAAACATATAAGCCATCTAATCCTCAAGATCTCCAAAGGATCATTGATAAGCATTCCAAAGTATTAGAAGATATTCCCAAAGGTCTCCCACCCAATCGAAATCATGATCATGAAATTCACCTAATTCCTGGGAGTGTTCTTCCTAACATTAGGCCATACAGATACCCTTATGCTCAGAAGAGTGAAATTGAGTGCATGGTTGAAGAAATGTTATAGGATGGAATTATTAGACCTAGCCAAAGTTCTTACTCTGCACCAGTGGTAATGGTATTCAAGAAAGATAGCTCATGGCGTATGTGTCCAGATTATAGAGAGCTCAACAAGATCACTATTAAAGATAAGTTTCCCATTCCCATCATTGATGAATTGTTAGATGAACTACATGGAGTAATCTATTTCACAAAATTGGATCTTCGTTTAGGGTATCATCAGATCAGAATGAAGGAAGAAGATATCCCAAAAACAACATTCTGAACTCACGAAGGCCATTATGAATTTTTGGTCATGCCTCTTGGCCTTACAAATGAAACTTCCACATTCCAAGGGTTGATGAATTCTATTTTCAAGCCTTTCCTTTGAAAATTTGTGTTAGTATTTTTTGATGATATACTAATCTATAGCAAGTCTTGGGAGGGTCATGTGCAACATGTTGACAAGGTTCTACAACTATTAAAGGAGCAACAACTATATGCCAAACCATCCAAATGTTTCTTTGGAGTAAAGGAGGTAGAGTATTTGGGTCATATTATATCTCATGAAGGTGTCAAGGTAGACCCTAACAAGATGAAGGCCATGATTCACTGGCTGATTCCCAAAACATTAAAAGATATTAGAGGATTTTTGGGCTTGATAGGTTACTACCGCAAGTTTGTTCGGAACTATGGAAGAATAGCAACACCTTTAACGACACTAAGTAAGAAGGATGCATTTTCATGGACTCCAGAGGAAACTAAAGCTTTTGAACAACTTAAAGAGGTGATGTGTAAAGCTCCTGTCTTGACCACTCCAGACTTCAAAAAAACCTTTATTGTGGAATGTGATGCCTCAGGAAATGGAATTGGTGTTGTCCTAATGCAAGAAAGAAGGCCCCTAGATTTTGAAAGTCTACCACTAAAGGGAAGGGACTTACACAAACCCATTTATGAAAAGGAAATGATGGCAATGCTACATGCATTGAAGAAATGGCGTCCTTACCTAATAGGTAGGCACTTCAAGGTAAAAACAGATCATGATAGTCTTAAATACTTCTTGGAACAAAGACTATCTTCAGAAGAACAACAAAAATGGGTAACCAAGATATTGGGTTATGATTTTGAAATCGTCTATAAAAAGGGGAAGAAAAATGTTGTGGCAGATGCACTCTCAAGAAAGGATGAAGATGTTGAGGCCTTTCTTTGTGCTATCTCGATCATCCAACCCGATTGGATAATAGAAGCAAGGGATGAATGGAAAAATGATAAAAAAATGTGGACTCTCATTTAAAGGTTGCAGCAGGATTCCAGTGCATCAGATACATTTACATGGAAAAATGATTCACTATGGTACAAAGATTGCTTATATTTATGTAAGAACTCCCAACTCAAACAAAAGGTACTATTGGAATTGCACACCTCTCCAGTAGGAGGGCACTCAGGATTTTTGAAAACCTACCATAGAGTCAAGAAGGATTTTTTTTGGGATGACATTAAAACTAATGTTCAAAGGTTTGTGGCAGAATGTGTGGTTTTCCAACAAAATAAGGTGGAAACAATTAATACCCCAGGTCTTTTACAACCATTATCCATCCCAAGTTAGTGTTGGGAGGAGGGTTCCATGGATTTCATCACAGGGTTACCAAAGTCCGAAGGAAAGAGTGTCATCATGGTGATTATTGATAGACTGACCAAGTATGCACACTTTTGTGCACTCTCTCATCCCTTCAAAGCTAGTACAGTTGCCACTATATTCATGGAGACATGGTAGCCCAAAGAAAGTTTCATACCCAGAAGGGCCGAAACTTGGGAGATAGAACAGAATAAATATTGTCTATCAAAACCACCTCCAAATCAAGATTCAAAAGTGATACTTGGCCAACATGCCACCAAAAAAGGGACTTTATATGCCAAATAAGCCTCCAGAAAATCCTAATTGGACTCTTGATGAAGGTGAAGAAATGCGTAGGGACGTAAATGAACTACAAAATAAGATGGATTAAATGGAAGCTAAGTTGATGGATTCAATAGAAGCTAAGTTGGATACTAAGATGGACAGATTAAAAGGGGAGATCTTGAAAGTATTGAAAAATTTTGTAACAGAGAAGACACCCGAAAGTGAAAATACATCCCATGAAATTCATGATGAGGACACAAGGAAGGTGAATCAACAATGGAGAAACTCCAACTTTGGTTTGAAGACCAACCATGTTCCTAAGATTGATATGAGGAAGTTTGATGGCAAGGAACCAATCACATGGATACTTCAGATGGAGTAATTCTTTGATCTCCATAATGTGTCACATACACAAAAGGTACAAATTTCTTCTTTATATTTAGAACCTAATCAATTTTTTTGGTATCGATGTCTTTGTTCTCGCAAATCACTCGTCACTTGGACAATTTTCACGGAAGAAATGATACCACACTATGAGGATACAAGGAGCAATACCTTCTTTAGACAATTGATAAATCTGAAGAAAAAGGGTTCAGCTACTGAGCACATTGAAAACTTCCAAAGATTGAATATAAAGGTAACTAATATTCCAGATGAGCACGTGATTGATGTATTCACAGGAACTTTAAAGGATAACATTCAACATGAGGTTTTCCTTTGGGAACCCAAATCATTGGAGAATGCATTTAAGGTTGCAAGAAATGTTGAAAGTAAAAATATGGCTATGGCTACTAGAAGGACCTATCCTAATATCTATAGAGAGAACAATGATCCTTCTCCTAAAACACCTCAACCTACAAGGTTGACACCTCAACAACTAGAGGAAAGAAAATCAAAAGGTTTATGCTTTAATTGTGACAGCAAGTACAGTAAGAAGAAGAAGAAGAAGAAGAAGAAGAACCATCTCAAGATGAAAACGTAGAAGCAATTTCATCTGAAGAGTTGACTCCCACGATATCGTGTAATGCATTGGCTGGAATTAGCACTCCTCAAACCCTCAATATCAAAGGATACATCAAAAAGAAAAATGTAATAGTCCTAGTTGATTCTGGAAGTACTCATAATCTCATTCACTATAAATTATCCAAAGATCTCAATTGCTTTGTATATCCAGCGCCAGAGTTTCAAGTAATGATTGTAGATGGAGGAACTATCAATTGCTCAGGAAAATGCAATAAGATCAATCTTAATATGGGGGAATATGTAATGAATAGTCCAATGATTGCTATACCCATGGGTGGTGCAGATGTTGAACTAGGAATCCAATGGTTACAATCATTAGGAATAGTGGATTTTAATTTTCAATAACTTTTCATGAAATTTTCATTGGAAGGAAAAGAAATTGAGTTAAGAGGTATCACAGGGAAACCCAATAAGGTGATAAGCTCTAACGGCATGAAAAAATTATTGAAAAAGGGGCATCAAGGTGTTATTGCACAACTATGCTCACTNGTTCAAACATATAAGCCATCTATTCCTCAAGATCTCCAAAGGATCATTGATAAGAATTCCAAAGTATTTGAAGATATTCCCAAAGGTCTTCCACCCACTCGAAATCATGATCATGAAATTCACCTAATTCTTGGGAGTGTTCCTCCTAACATTAGGCCATACAGATACCCTTATGCCCAGAATAGTGAAATTGAGTGCATGGTTGAAGAAATGTTAGAGGCTGGCATTATTAGACCTAGCCAAAGTTCTTACTCCGCACCAGTGGTAATGGTATTCAAGAAATATAGCTCATGGCATATGTGTTTAGATTATAGAGAGCTCAACAAGATCAATATTAAATATAATTTTCCCATTCCTGTCATTGATAAATTGTTAGATGAACTACATAGAGAATCTATTTCACAAAATTGGATCTCCGTTCAGGGTATCATCAGATTAGAATGAAGGAAGAAGATACCCCAAAAACAACATTCCGAACTCATGAAGGCCATTATGAATTTTTGGTCATGCCTTTTGGCCTTACAAATGCACCTTCCACATTCAAAGGGTTGATGAATTCCATTTTCAAGCCCTTCCTTCAAAAATTTGTGTTAGTATTTTTTGATGATATACTTATCTATAGAAAGTCTTGGGAGGATCATGTGCAACATGTTGACAAGGTGCTAAAACTACTAAAGGAGCAACAACTATATGCCAAACCATCCAAATGTTTCTTTGGAGTAAAGGAGGTAGAGTATTTGGGTCATATTGTATCTCATGAAGGTGTCAAGGTAGACCCTAACAAGATTAAGGCCCTGATGGACTAGTCGATTCCCAAAACATTAAAGAATCTTAGAGGATTTTTTGGTTTGATAGGTTACTACCGCAAGTTTGTTCGGATCTATGGAAGAATAACATCACATTTAACAACACTAACTAAGAAGGATTCATTTTCATGGACTCCAGAGGCAACTAAAGATTTTGAACAACTTAAAGAGGTGATGTGTAAAGCTCTTGTCTTGACCACTCCAGACTTCACAAAAACCTTTTTTGTGGAAAGTGATGCCTCGAGAAATGGAATTGGTGCTATCCTAATGTAAGAAGGAAGGCCCCTAGCTTTTGAAAGTCGACCACTCAAGGGAAAGGACTTACACAAACCCATTTATGAGAAGGAAATGATGGAAATACTACATGCGTTGAAGAAATGACATCCTTACCTAATAGGTAGGAACTTCAAGGTCAAAACAGATCATGATAGTCTTAAATACTTCTTGGAACAAAGACTATCTTTAGAAGAACAACAAAAATGGGTAACCAATATATTGGGTTATGATTTTGAAATCGTCTATAAAAAGGGGAAGAAAAATGTTGTGGCACATGCACTCTCAAGAAAGGATGAAGATGTTGAGGACTTTCTCTATGCTATCTCGATCATCCAACCCAATTGGATAATAGAATCAAGGGATGAATTGAAGAATGACGAAAAAGTGTGGACTCTCATTCAAAGGTTGCAGCAGGATTCCAGTGCATCAGATACATTTACATGGAAAAATGATTCACTATGGTACAAATATCGCTTATATTTATGTAAGAACTCCCAACTCAAACAAAAGGTACTATTGGATTTGCACACCTCTCCAGTAGGAGGGCACTCGGGATTTTTGAAAACCTACCATAGAGTCAAGAAGGATTTTTTTTGGGATGGCCTTAAAACTAATGTTCAAAGGTTTTTGGAAGAATGTTTGGTGTGCCAAAAAAATAAGGTGGAAATGATTAAGACCCCAGGTCTTTTAAAACCATTATCCATCCCAAGTCAGCGCTAGGAGGAGGTTTCCATGGATTTCATCATAGGGTTACCAAAGTCTAAAGGAAAGAGTGTCATCATGGTGATTGTTGATAGACTAACCAAGTATGTACACTTTTGTGCACTCCCTCATCCCTTCAAAGCTAGTATAGTTGCCACTGCATTCAAAAAGACAGTTCAAAAGATACATGGAAGCCCAAAGATTATTGTAAGTGACAGAGATCCCATCTTCACTAGACATTTTTGGACATAATTATTTTCTTTTTTGGGTACTCAATTGGCTCATAGCTCATCCTATCATCCTCAATCTGATGGACAAACCAAGATAGTGAACAAATGTCTAGAAGGCTACCTTCATTGCTTTGTCTCTAATAAACAAACACAATGGATCAAATGGTTACCCTTGGCATAATGGTGGTATAACACTTCCTTTCATACTACAACAAAAATGACACCATTTATGGAACTTTATGGATACCACTCTCCTTCCATCACTTCTTCTCTAAAAGAAAATTCTAAGGTTCAAGCAGTGGAAGATCACATTGAGAATCAACAACAAGTTCTCCAAATCTTAAAGGACAACTTGACCATGGCACAGAATCGCATGAAACAACAAGCAGATCAACATCATAGTGAAAGAAGTTTTGAAGTAGGGGATTGGGTGCTTTTAAGACTACAAACATACCAATAGATGTCCCTCAAGCAAGCCAAGAAGGATAATAAATTATCACCAAAGTACTATGGCCCTTATAAGGTGTTGCAAAAGATTGGTACTATGGAATACAAATTAGAGTTGCCTGCATCTTCATGAGTACACCCAGTTTTCCATGTTTCATGCTTAAACAAGGTTATAGGCGACAAGATCCCGATTCAAACTATATTTACAGAACTTGACGAGGAAGGAAAAATCATATTGGAACCTAAAGCCATCACTGACATAATAATTTTCCAGCTGAGGAATA